>QAOA01006706.1:32442-60973 GCA_003255065.1 Cercis canadensis
TTTTTTTTTTTTTTTTTCTTTTGGCCAATAGAAACTGTAAGTTAAATTTTTCTAATTAGGGACTTTGGTCATAATCTCATCGTTCTTTTTCCAGTGATATATTCAAGTATCCTTAAAAAATTTACGTGGGATCAAGTAAAGCATTGATTCAATTCTTCCAATGTTGCCATCCAAGAGTTGGTACTTGGAAAATTTGGAGCAAAAAAACAAAACAAAGGACTGAAAATTCTATAGACCATAAGCAAATGCATGGTTATCTCTTTCTTACACAGAAGTAAAGTTTTGAAGAGTTTGAACAAAGTGATTCTCTCCCTACAGTAAATTAAAAGGATGAGTTGTATAACAAATACTCGTCGCTCAAGCCATAAATCAAAGCGGCCCTTCCTTTTGGATTTTCTCATTTTTTCCCCATCAAGATGGAAAACAAAATGCCCAGTAGCCAAGTTAAAAACTAGAGGTGATTAATCACAAGTATTACGGCATATTCTCTCCTTGATAAATGATGTGACATATTTTTATATAGAGCAAATGATATATATTTCGCTTGAGGTTTGAGGAAGATGTCTAGCTCACTGAAGCATGCTCTCGGTTATAAGGATGATCTTCTCATTTCCTCATTTGGTTCAAATTCTCTTAATTGCAATTGCAATCGCTATTTATCCATAAATATAATATCACAAGAACATTTGTCTCAAAATCACGTAGACCTTGCCAAGAGTATTTGCTGATAATGGCGCAATGATCATGATATCAGCCCATCCGCGAAGCTCAATGTGAAGCAGACTATCACCTAGTTTTTTCCAACCAGACCATTCATCCTTGTCGGTATATAAGATTACAACCTTGGGAATTGAGACTCTGTCAATGAAATGCAAAGATGCTCTTGTGGCAACTGCTCTTACTTTTGCTCATTCAAGAAAACAAAGGCAGAGGTTTGTAAACTTCACAGCAGCAACAATTCTACTAGCAGCAAGTAGAATCCACGGCTTCCTTGGAGCAGCATTCACTACCAAAGACTCTCCTTCTGAAATTATAAGTTCTGGGAAGGCCATTACCCAAAGATTGAAACAAGATTTTAGGCCAGGTCGCAATGTCGCAAAATCTTCAATCAAGAGTATAAACTAAATTGAAAACCTGTACCATTTGAATGCAGCTGAAATTCTTTAAATATTTAAACAAAATTTCTGGAGATAAAGGCATATAATGTATAAACTAAAGGTTTAAACAAAGGAAGCTTAATATCTGTATTATGCTCTCAATTAAAAAACAAGATTATCACATCCTTGTATTCATGTATTATCACAGGAACCTAAACTTCACATTATGAACTATATGCTACTTTATCTACCAAAGAGTCATCTATAGACAACCATAAAGCTGCCAAAGCATTGCTATAGTTTAAAGCAACATACAAGTTTTGTCTAGGCCTAGGAGAAATGAGAAATGACACTTCCAGGGAGAGGAGAACAAGGAGAGAGAAACATATTATGATGTGAAAAATCAAACTCATGGACAAGGTTTTATGAGGATTAAATAAAATTCTTACCTCGTCAATAAATTCTTCTATCAGCTCAAGTTTCTAACCATTTTTATTTTTATTCCTGAATCACAGAAAATAAATTCTTCTATCATATTGAGCCTCTAGCTATAAAATCGATTTCAAATACGCAACAAGCAAATAAAATGAGTTGTACAAACTCTAACACATACAATGGCAGCAACCGGATGTAAATAGACATCGCTGCACCTTCCACATAAAAGAGAAATTTCTGATATGCATGAGTAATCTCTAGAGTTCATAAAAATGTAACAAATGATTAGAATTACAGCCAAGTAATTAACAAGGATAAGTTTGAGTTTCAGTCTTAAATTTAGAGCCAAGTTATTTTTCAGTTCAATCTTAGTAAAAACACCCTTAAGTGTAAAAAAGAACTTCCAAGGCATCTTTATTAAGTGTACTATTTAGGATTCTTATTTCTTGTCAAATGGGCAACACATAAATAGTTAGACATTGTTCTTGACAAAGTAAATAGATCTTCAAAAGATTTATTCAGGACGAGTCTAACATGAATTGCAAACTAAGAGATCTCATCATATTCTAATCATTTAAACTACGTCTTCAAAGAATATTTCCTCTGTTCTGTTTCTTCTATTTCTAATATACAATTGCATTAAAGACTTGTATATTAGAAATTTAAATGACAGAGCTGCAAGAGTTTAAAATCACAGAGAGCTGCCAAAGTTTAAAAATACATAGAGTTGCCAAAGAGCCATCTATAGACAACTAGAAAATTGAACCTATGGCTTCTAAAAAAAATCCCTCTTCATGCTTAGTGATTTGTTCAATCAACCAAAAAATTAAAGCTTATCCAGAAAATAAGAGAAAAAAATAAAAAAAAATTGCTAATCAGGAACCAAAATTGCCAAACAGAACCATGAATCAGAATCAGAATTGTAGATTAAATCCAAGCTCACCCATTGTCCTCCTCAAGAAAATTGCCTTAGAACAAGAAAACAAACAATTACATTAATTCCTAAAAACAATATCAAATTTGAAAGTACTCAAAGGAGAAATTACAATTTCTTGAGTTTGCACATTAGTCAATCAAATTTGAATTGCAATTTCTTAGAGTTGAATGCAATTTCAAAACCCCAACTAACAAAATCACCCACACTACTAAAATTAATGAGAGGAGAAATTAGGAACACACCTGGTGCCTCCTCGGGTCAAAGCGGCGATTCCTCTACTGCTCCCATTCCGATCTTTACTAAGGAAGAAAAAGATAAGCAAAGATTGGGACTTCTCCAAATGGCGTTGTTTGGAATTTTTTTGAAAGAAAATAATATTTTTCTACGTTGCGACTGAATTCTTAGTTCTTACCCTCAACAAATAATTAAAAAAAAAATAGAGACAGAAATATTTGTAATGGAAATTTCCAAAACTGTAATTGCCATTTTTATAAGTAACTCCTACCGTCTCTAACTTTAACAAAATATTGACATTATTATAGTTACACAATAAAACTAAATTACAGTTTGATATAATTATAATCACACAATACATGATATAAATACTGCTGTTTCCATTATTACAAAATGCTTGGTAAGAATTAATGCTATATATTGTTCACATTTCCACAGAAAATTAATATACTTTAATTAGCAGAGAGGTTTGAAACCATTCTTTATCTGTTGACAGTGGCATAAAGGTATGGAAACCATTTCTCCTGCAAAAAGTACAAGATTATTAAAATGACATGCTTGAGCTGAATGAGAAATAAGAGCAAAGAACTCTTCAAACAATTTAGCATGCAAAGCAGAAAAGCAGTATATATAGTAAATGAAATGGCATGCTTTAACCTAATGTGTTTTACCTTAATATTAGCAAAAATATTATCAGCCCTGTCATATGTTCAGTAAATTTGTTCAAATCACCATTATAAATAATATTAGCAACATTTCAGAATTTTGGTAATTGTTTATGTTATGATAGTATCTATATTAATGTATTTCTTGCTTGCTGGAATACTCTATTAGTAACCCAATTTTTGAATCAATACCACTATTCTTAATTATTCTTTTGACACCAGTTATTAGAATTTTTTTATAATTTAATTACTATAACCGGATCTATTTTTAAGTTTTCTTTCAAAAGATATTAGCATCTAAGACTCACTGTAACTAAAATGAATCAGAAAAGATAATACCATACAAAAGCATTCGTGTTCTAATTAAGGAACACTTAATGTATATTAGTTGTGATAAATTAATACTTATTAATTACGTAAAAATAAAATATGACTATTTTGTGTGTACATGACTGGTTAATCTCTTAAAGATCCCCTAACTTGACGCTAACTATTGATGAGAATACTTAGAAGTGCTTGGTCTTAGTTAAATAGTAAGTATAGACAAGACTACTCTAACAATCATTAAGTATGAGTTTGATAATTACTTATTTATTTGGAGAAAACATACTAGAATTCAATGAAAAATATAAATTATATGGGCCAATTGAATTCTCAATCAAAAGCTCTGTACTTTACTTACTATGTTGGCAACATGTGAGATTCACTGGAAGATGTTCGTCTTTAGGACCACAAAGACATAAAGTCGGTCTTTCAAGTCATCAAGAAATTTGAAATAAGCATGCCTCCATGTCCTATTGAAAAAGAGAGAAGCACAAACTGCCCAAAAGCCCGTGGCAAATCCTACTCCCATGCCAATATAGAACCATGACAGAAATTCATGTTCATCCTCATTTTCTTCAACTGGCTTTGTGCTGTTGGGTTTTTCTTGCTTTGTGCATTTCTTTGTAAGTGGAGCTCCACATAGTTCAGGATTGCCAATATAGCTACGTTCATCAAAACTCTGAAGTTTGGTCGTTGTTGGGATTTGGCCAATGAAATTGTTGAATGAGAGGTTTAAGAAACCTAAAAAAGACAATTTAGACATGCTTTGAGGAATTTCACCCTCAAGTTGGTTGCTTGAGAGATCAAGAGATTCCAACAGTCTCAAGTTGCCAATTTCTTTTGATATTCTTCCCATCAACTCGTTTTGAGACAAGTTCAAGGATTGCAATGCAGTGAGGGTAAACATTTCTGGAGGTATTGTTCCAATCAAATTGTTATGAGAAAGATCAACCATACGCATCAACTCTTGAGTGCTTCTGTACTTTAATTGATGGCCTTTGATGGGCAGTTGAACATCGTACCAGAAGGTTATTGAACTATTCAAAAGTTTGATTTTAAAGCCAAAAGATTCGGTTGACTTATTAAGGGAAACCAAGGCCGTGATATTATGGAAGCAGTTGGGTATTGGTCCTGACATTCCATTATGTGAAATATCAAATACTATGAGAGAAGAAAGTTGGCATATCTGGGGAGGTATGTTACCATTGAACTGATTGGATCTCAATATCAGGACCTTTATGCTTTGGCTTATCGAAAATGGTATATTGCCAGAAAACTTATTTTCAGCAAGATTAAGGATGCTCAGCCTTTGGCAATTTTGCAGAGATGGGGGTATATCACCAAACAAGTTGTTCTTGTGCAGATACAATGACTTAAGATTAGACAATGAACTCATTGAGTGGGGAATCTTGCCTGTAAGTTTATTGTTGTCCAGGCGAACATGGACCAAAGATTTCCAATTCATCCAGCAATCAGTGAGCCCTCCGAATAAAAGATTATCGGACAAGCCGAGAAACGACAAGCTGCTTTCCCCTTCCATCTTTTGACACAAGAGAGGAGATATAGGTCCTAACAAAGAGTTGCTATCCAAAATTAAAACGGTCACACTTGGTGATAATTGAGGGAGCCCTCCTGTCAAATTATTATAACTCCACCATGCGATTCTAGAGTTTAGCAGCACCTTTGAAACGTCTCCACTTATTGAATTGTTCAATAATTTGGTGAATTCAATTTCAGCTACAAAGGTCCAAAATTTATCTTGAGCTTCTAATAAAATCCTTGAGTGGGTGACTTTTAGAAAAAATAGAGATTTCTGTGTATATATCCATGCAGGAAGTTCAGGATCCACATACCCCAGACTAAGTTGTTGAAGTTGGAAAGAAGGAATCCAGTGGGGATCAAAATGGAAGGTAAAGGCACATGAACTCAAGTATAACTCCTTTAAGTTTGAGAGTTTGACAAAATTCATTTCAGACACAACACCTGTCAAGGAAGTGTCTTCAACATACAAAATCTCTAAGTTAGAAAGCTGTCCAAGACTTTTTGGAAGACTTCCATTAATCAAGAGATTTGACCCGAGATACAACTCAGTCAAGGATGATAGGTTCCCCAAAGTTTTAGGAATAGTACCATGAAAAAGATTATAAGAAAGATCAAGGCTTTGTAGATTTTCATGCTGGCCTAACCAATCTGAAATGGATCCACTTAGTTTATTTTGATGTAAATTCAAGGACCTCAAATTACGAAGATTTAACAACGTCTGAGGTAATGGGCCTTGGAAATAATTGTCACTAAGATCAAGATAAAAGAAGTCACGACTCAGATTAAACAACCAATTAGGTAACTGTTGAGAGTAAAAATCATTCTTGGAAAGATCAAGAACTTGGAGTGAAGTAAAATTGACATATTCAAGAGATGAGTTGATGTCATGAAGTTGGCATTCACTCAAGTGTAACTCTGAAAGTGAAGGAAGCATGGTCACTGACTGAAGCCAATGAGAAATGGGGAGACCTATGCTACTGAGATTAAGGTATTTCAAGGATGAAACACACCTAAGCCATGTGAGATCATCAATTTTAAGTTTAGGATGATTGTGTGATAAGTCAAGATATAAAAGCTTTGAGGAGTAATTTCCACAGCCATGAGGAGCTGTAAGTAATAAGTAGTTGTAGCTCAAATCCAGGTAGTTTAAAAATTCAAGTTCAAGCAAATTGGATAGGTTGAATTCACCTGCCAGGCAGCCTTGTTCATATTGGGGACAGGAAAGACTCAGTGTCGTGACTCTGCCTGTGAAGTTCTCACATTGAACTCCTGTCCATCGACAGCAATCTTGTTCTCTAGACCATGTAGAGAGCAGGCCTGATGCATCTGTGACTTCTTGTTTGAAGTTTTGGAGCTTTTGTTGATCATTTTCATTGCACTGGACCTTCAAACCGCATATGCCTGGGTTGTACGTGATTGCACATAGTATCCACAGCAATAGGATAGCAGTTTGGGAGGGCCACATAACCATGACTGCACAAAAATAAGAGGACTCAAGATGGTTTCTTGAGAAATTGTTACCTACCACCACCGCTATTAATAGAGTTAAGAGTTGGGAGAGCTTTGCTAGCCCCTAGGAAAGCAAAGGCAAGAGAAATCAGCTAAAAGCACGAAGAATATGTGAAAAGATTATGCATAGAGAAGCATTTCATTAAAATAATAATAAAAAATTGACTATACCCACGGAGCCTGCAATTTGGGGAACACTCCGTGGTTGATACTGGATAAAAAAGGGAATCCAGTGGGGATCAAAATGAAAGGTCAAGGCTGGTGAATTCAAGTATAACTTCTTTACATTTGATGAGAGTTTGACAAAAATTCATTTCAGACACAACAACTATCAAAGAAGTGTGTACAAGTACAACATCTAATATTTCTAAATTAAGGAGCTGTCTAAGACAATTCATTTCAGACACAACACCGGTCAAGGAAGTGTATACAACAACCAATATTTCTAAGTTAAAGAGCTTTCCAAGATTTAATTCATTTCAGACACAACACCGGTCAAGGAAGTGTATACAACATCCAATATTTCTAAGTTAAGGAGCTGTCCAAGACTTTTTTTCTGTTATATTCAATGCCCTTATTAATATCAATCTGAAAAAGTATGTGGGATCAAGCCTAAAGCATTGATCCAAAGACATGGACTCCAGGTCTTCCAACGATGCTATCCAAGAGTTGGTGTCTTCGAAAATTTCTACCGAAAAAACAAGAAAAGAAGACTTTGAAAATTCTATGGACTTTAAGCAAATGCATGGTTGTCTCTTTCTTACATAGATCGAAGTCATGTTCCATTGTTCTGAAGAGTTTGAACAAACAGATTCTCTCCCTACTGTAAATTAAGGCACGAGTTTTATGACAAATACTCATCACTCAAGTCATAAATCAAAGTAGCTTTCTTTTGGATTTTCTCATTTTTCTCTCCTTCAAGATGGAAAAAAGGGCCCTCTAGTCAAGTTAAAAAGTCGAGGTTATTAATCACAAGTAAATACATGTTCTGAAGAGTTTGAAGAAAGAGATTGTCTCCCCACAGTAATTTAAAAGGATGAGTTGTATGACAAATACTCGTCACTTGAGTCATAAATCAAAGTAGCCTCTTCCTTTTGATTTTTCTCATGTTTTCCCTTCGAGATGGAATCACAACTCACAAGTAATACATGAAATTTTCCCCTTGATAAATGATGTAACATATTTCTATATAGAGCAAATTAGCGAGGTTTGATAGAATCTCAAGAAAATCTCTTTTTGTTTTTCAAATTATGTAGACCTTTGTTATTTAAATGTTGAGAAGCATACATGGAGACGTTTAACTTATATCTCGAAGAATAAATTATATATGTGTAATTTCATAAACAAAAAGAGAAATCCATATATGTTTAGTTAACCTTGAGAATTAAGACCTAATTAACTTACTCTTACATGTAATTATACATTATAACAACACAATATACATTATTCCCAAGTCATAAATGTCTATAATATAATACCATTTCTAGTTCATGGGAGACTATATAATAGAGGTAGCCTATCCCTTTCTAGAATCCCTCCCTATACAATAGTGGATAACAAATTCTGCCATAGCACAGACTTAAGAGAAGAAAATTCCAATGTCGACTTGGATCTATCTCTCTTATAAGTGAGAAATTTCCTTGAAATGTACATTCATCCATATCAATCCATTTCTGTTTATTAATGATGGATCCCACATGAAGGACGAAATATAAATAATGGACTATGTACAGGTCCAACCAATAGAAATTGCCAATTCGTGACAGATCAAAAAATAAAAATAAAGGGAAACAAGAAAAAAATGAATAAGGAACGGGAAAAAGATAACAGATCAAAAAATTATTAGTAGCTTTGAAGAAGTAAGAAGTGAGAAGAGGCCAAGATAAATACAACGACATATGTTGTTAAGTGACCAATATGAAACATTTAGTAGCTCTATCTTCAACATGAAAGCAAATCAACTTCTAAACTTTGTGTACCAAAATATAATTCTAAACTTTGCACATGATAAAAGGATTTCAAACTAAGGGCTTAATATACTATTAGCACATATATTAACATAAATGCTTTCAACAATTCAAATTTTGACTGATCAATCGATGCTGCAGTTCAGAGAAATGGCAGAATTGGACATTCAAATTGTTTTGAAGCTAGTTATAATAAGGTGAGAAGTATAACTTAATGAAGATTATGAAATTTTACCTGTCAAATTGTTGTATGACATATTCAATGATTTCAACTTCAGAGATGAGGACCAAAACCACTCAAGAACTATATTTGAAATTCTTGAATCAAAAATATCAAGGTGCATGAAGTTATTTTTTAGTTTGAAAGTAGAGGTGATTTATCACAATTAAGTAATACAGCAAATTTTCCCCTTGATAAATGATGAAATATTCATATATAGAGCAAATTACATGTACCTCGTTTAGGATTTTGGTTTTCAAATTATGTACACCTTCGTTATTTTAATGTTAGCATGATAAATGGACACATAAATTGTGGTGATATATTATTTTGTAATTCAATTTACATTATTATTTTATTTTTATACCGTTTAAAATAGCTTTTTCTCATTTATTAAAATCTATTGATCAATTATGGAAATTAGGAATGTCATGCATGCATGGATAATCCACTGTATTTTGGGGTTTTAGAATCTTTGATGAATAATTTTGTTTCTGGTAAACTATGATGAAAGCACTTTTGTAGAGTTTGAAAGATTAAAAAAAATTTAGTGTTGAAGTTAAGATTAAAGTGGAACATATTTTGAATCATGCGTCATGATCAATTATATTTATGTTGTTAGTTCAAATAATTAATAAGTTTTGTTAAATATATGGACCCAAATAAAAGCTTTTCAATAAAAGCTATGTGGATATCAAATTCGCCATAGCATAGATTAAAGACTTCAGAGAAGATAGTTCTAAAATCAACTTGAAAAGGTCTTTATCTTTCTTAGTATTCAGAAATTTCTTTGAAATGTACATTCATCTGTATCAATAAATTTTTGCATAATGATGGATGCTACATGTAGGTAGAAATATAAATGATGGACTCTATGTAGGTCCTATCAATTGAAATCACATATTTATGCTTAAATATTGTAGTACTTATGGAATGTATAAAAATTGATCAAGCCTAAAGCATTGATCCAAAGACATGGACTCCATGTCTTCCAACGATGATATCCAAGAGTTGGTGTCTTCGAAAATTTCTAGCGAAAAAACATGAAAATAAGACTTTGAAAATTGTATAGACTTTAAGCAAATGTATGGCTGTCTTTTTCTTACATAGAATTCATGTTCTGAAGACTTTGAACAAAGAGATTGTCTCCCTACAGTAAATTAAAAGGATGAGTTGTATGACAAATACTCGTGTTTTGGATTTTCTCATTTTTCTCTCCTTCAAGATGGAAAAAAGGGCCTTCTAGTCAAGTTGAAAAGTATGGCTGACATATTTTTATATAGAGCAGATTAGATATATTTCTCTTCAGCTTTCATAGAATCACAAGAACATCTCTTTCTATCTTCAACATGAAAGCAAATCAACTTCTAAACTTTTGTATGTACCAAGATATTAATTCCAAACTTTGCAAGTGCCTAAGTGTCAATCAAAGACCATTAATTATCATTGATTTGCTAGGCTATTGGACTAGGCTTGTGGGCTTATGTGGCCCATTATTTGAAGTTACTTTATAACTTATTTTTACCTTTATAAATCCTTAAACATTGTTTGTTTCAATCAATGTGGGACTTGGCTCTACAACCAAAATTACAAACTATTCAACATTTCCAACCTAAAGCTTACTGCTATTAGCACATATATAAACATAAAAGATTTCAATAATTTATTTTTGGACAGATCAATGGATGATGCACTTCCGAGTAATGGCAGAATTAGACTTTCAAATTGATTTGAAGTTAGAGTTATAGCAGGATATGTAGTATACCTTAATGAAGAATTTGAAATTTTACCTATCAAATTGTTGTATGACATATTCAAGGATTCAACTTCAGAGATGAGGACCAAAACGAATCAGGAACTATATCTGAAATTCTGCAATTAGAAATATCAAGGTGAATAAAGTTATTCCGAGTTTGAAGGTAGAGTTGATTTATCTCTCAATCAAGTAATACAGCAAATTCTCCCCTTGATAAATTACATATACCTCGTTTCGAATTTTTGGTTTTTAAAATTATGTAGAACTTTGTTATTTTAATGTTAGCATGATTAATGGACACAAAAAATGTGTTGATGTATTATTTTGTAATTCAATTTACATTATTATTTTAATTTTATTCAAAACTAGTGATCAATTATGAAAGGAATGTCATGCAAGCATGGATTATAGGCTGTGATTTTGAGGTATTAGGATCTTCGATGAAATAACTTTTTTTTTTTTGGAAATTATGATGAAAACACTTTTGCAGTCTCTAAAAGAATATTAACAAATTAAAGAACACAAGCCATGAAAAAAAACCAAACTTTTGGAGTCAAAAGTGAGGTTAAAGCATATCATATTTTAAATTAGGAAAATGCTATGTAACTAGACATTTTTTTTTGACAAACTTGTTACCAAAATAAGATATACTTATAACTATTTTTTGATGAAGATGTGGTTCTTACAATTTTGTTTCATTTAACTACCACATTTAAAATTTGACAAAATCCTGACAAATCTTCTCAAGCTAAATAGCATTATTCTTGAAACATGCTTCATGATCAATTATATTTTCAATGTAAGTTCACATAATTAGTATTTTTTGATAAATATATGGATCCAAATAAAAGTCATTTAATAAAAGCCAAGTGGACATCAAATTCGTCAATGATGCCATAGCACAGACTTGACTTTGGAGAAGGTAATTCCAAAATCGACTGTTTAAGGTCTCTATCTTTTTTAGTATTAGGAAATTTCTTTGAAATGTACATTCATCCTTGTCAATCAATTTCTACATAATAATGGACGCTACATATAGATAAAAATATAAATAATGAACTCTGTGTAGGCCCTATCAATTGAAATCACATATTTATGTTTAGATAGTGTAATACTTGAGAAATATATAATATCTAATATTGCATTTTAGAACGGAGGATGGTAAAGGTCACTCACATATACCAGGTCTCATAGGTGTATCTTACAATTTTTGGGTCACTTAAAAAATATACTTTCATACACCAAAAGTATATATGTCCTATATATATATATATCACATATATGTGTCTCATTAGCGAACCTACTTTAATGTCTTTTAAGAGTAATATTCTAAATGTTTCCAAGAATTTTTGAGTCACTTGAGATAGGTATACAAGTATTACTTTCCAATTTAGTAATCCTTAAAGTCCATACAAACGAGAGGAAATAAAAGAAATAAGAAAAAAAGAAAACATGGGAAGCAGGAAAAAAGAAAACACAAAAAATATTTGGAGTAAAAAAAAAAAGAATATTGTTAGTTTTCATGAACAAAGATGATCCCGAGATAGGTGCAATCATGACCAATTTGAAATATTTGTTGAGCAAGATCGTGGATGCCAAATATTCTTATTGTAAGATGTTAGTACCTTCATCTTCAACATGAAAACAAATCAAATTCCAAATATTGAGCACTCACCATTGAATATAACAAAGTCGAACTTGGGACTTTGGTCATAATCTTATCGCTCTCCTACTAGTGTTATATTCAATGGCCTTAAAATACTACTTTTCTTATTATAACAATCTGAAAAAGTATGTGGGATCAAGCCTAAAGCATTGATCCAAAGACATGGACTCCAGGTCTTCCCAGGTTGCTATTCAAGAGTTGGTCTCTACGAAAATTTCTAATGAGAAAACAAGAAAATAAGACTTTGAAAATTCTATGGACTTTAATCAAATGCATGGTTGTCTCTTTCTTACATAGAAGTCATGTTCAATTGTTCTGAAGACTTTGAACAAAGAGATTAAGGGATGAGTTTTATGACAAATACTCATCACTAAAGTCATAAATCAAAGTAGCCCTTTCTTTTGGATTTTTTCATTTTTCTCCCCTTCAAGATGGAAAAAAAGGGCCCTCTAGTCAAGTTAAAATGTACAGGTCATTATCTTGAACTTACATATGTATAAGGTATCGGAATAACGGCATGTTTTCAAAGTTTCTTCAAAATTTTCATGTGTTACCCTTTAAAAGTTTTCATCTGTTAATATGTAAATTGTTTTCCTTTCTTTTTTTTTTTTTTTTTCTTTTGGCCAATAGAAAGTGAAAGTTAAATCTTCTAATTATAGGGATATGTAAGGAATAAAAATTCCAACTTGGTATTTAAACCAACTCTATTGTGAGCATGTGATGTGTCATAATATAATTTCATCTTGCCATTGATCAGTTTATAAAACAAATAAAAAATCCAACTTGGTATTTAAACCAACTCTATTGTGAGCATTTGCTGTCTCATAATATAATTTCATCTTCCCATTTATCAGTTTATAAAACATAGAAACCTTGTAATGCATTGATCCAAAGACATGGACTCCAGTTCTTCCAACGTTGTCATCCAATAGTTTGTGGNAATTTGGAGCAAAAAAACAAACAAAGAAGACTTCGAAAATTCTAGAGACTTTAAGCAATGCATGTTCTGAAGAGTTTGAAGAAAAAGATTGTCTCCCTACAGTAAATTAAAAGGATGAGTTGTATGACAAATACTCGTCACTTGAGTCATGAATCAAAGTAGCCTCTTGCTTTTGGTTTTTCTCATGTTTTCCCTTCGAGATGGAAAACAGGGCCCACCAGAGATCAAGTTAAACAGTAGAGATGATTAATCACAACTCACAGGTAATACATGAAATTTTCCCCTTGATAAATGATGTAACATATATATTTCTATATAGAGCAAATTAGTGAGGCTTGATAGAATCTCAAGAAAATCTCTTTTTATTTTCTAAATTATGTAGACCTTTGTTATTTAAATGTTGAGAAGCATACATGGAGACGTTTAACTTTTCTCAAAGAATAAATTATGTATATGTAATTTCATAAACAAAAAGAGAAATCCATATATATTTAGTTAACCTTGAGAATTAAGACCTAATTAACTTACTCTTATATGTAATTATATGTTATAACAACACAATATACATTATTCCCAAGTCATAAATGTGTATGATATAATACCATATTTGGTTCATGGGAGACTATACAACAGAGGTGGTCTATCCCTTTCCACAAACCCTCCCCATACAACAATGGATAACAAATTCTGCCATAGCTCAGACTTAAGAGAAGAAAATTCCAATGTCGACTTGGATCTATCTCTCTTAGAAAATTCCAAGAGTTAATTCATTTCAGACACAAAACAACACCAAGGGGAATGTGGAAAACGTTGGAGAAGATTTATGTGTCAAAGTCACTATTTCTAAGTTAAAGAGCTTTCCAAGACTTAATTCATTTCAGACACAAAACAACACCGAGGGGAGTGTGGAAAACGTTGGAGAAGACTTATGTGTCAAAGTCACTATTTCTAAGTTAAAGAGCTTTCCAAGACTTAATTCATCACTATTTCTAAGTTAAAGAGCTTTCCAAGACTTAATTCATTTCAGACACAAAACAACACCAAGGGGAGTGTGGAATACGTTGGAGAAGACTTATGTGTCAAAGTCACTATGTCTAAGTTAAAGAGCTTTCCAAGACTTAATTCATTTCAGACACAAAACAACACCTAGGGGAATGTGGAAAACATTGGAGAAGATTTATGTGTCAAAGTCACTATTTCTAAGTTAAAGACCTTTCTAAGACTTAATTCATTTCGGACACAACACAGTTGGAAGACTTCCATTCAATCCAACTGAGTCATTAAAAGCCAAGTGGTTAACAAATTCTGCCATAGCGTTGACTTAAGAGAAGAAAATTCCAAAGTGGACTTGGGATCTATCTCTCTTAGAAATGGGAAATTTCCTTGAAATGTACATTCATCCATATCAATCCATTTATGTATATTAATGATGATCCCACATGAAGGACGAAATATAAATAATGGACAATATATAGGTCCAACCAATAGAAATTGCCAATTCGTGTCTAGATGGAGTAGCACTCCCCAAAGATATCAAAATTAATACTGCATTTTACTTAAATGTTTTATATGAGTAGTACTCTCGATGTTCCTATGAAGCTTTGACAATCTAGGTCATTTCCACAAGTGCTGCCTGCCAATTAGGTGGTCCTGAAAGTCCATGGAGGAAATGCCAGCAACAACAACGAGAGAAAAATAAAAATAAAGGGAAACAAAAAAAGAATAATGAACGGGAAAAATATAACACAGATAAAAAAATTAATTGTAGCTTTGAAGAACTGAGAAGTGAGAAGATCCCAAGATAAATACAATGACATATGTTGTTAAAGTGACCAATATGAAACATTTAGTAACTCTATCTTCAACATGAAAGCAAATCAACTTCTAAACTTTGTGTGTACTAAAATAGAAATTCTAAACTTTGCACACGATAAAAGGGTTTCAAACTAAAGCTTAATACTGTTGGCACATATACTAACATAAATGTTTTCAAAAAATTATTTTTGGACTGATCAATCTATGCTGGACTTCGGAGAAATGGCAGAATTGGACATTCAAATTGTTTTGACGCTAGTTATAACAGGGTGCGAAGTATAACTTAATGAAGATTATGAAATTTTACTT
Organism: Cercis canadensis; assembly: GCA_003255065.1. Lineage (NCBI taxonomy): Eukaryota > Viridiplantae > Streptophyta > Magnoliopsida > Fabales > Fabaceae > Cercis > Cercis canadensis. The sequence goes on from QAOA01006706.1 coordinate 47,859, forward strand.
ATCGAATTGTTGTATGACATATTCAGTGATTTCAACTTCAGAGATGAGGACCAAAACCACTCAAGAACTATATCTGAAATTCTTGAATCAGAAATATCAAGGTGCATGAAGTTATTTTTAAGTTTGAAAGTAGAGGTGATTTATCACAATTAAGTAATACAGCAAATTCTCCCCTTGATAAATGATGTAACATATTCATATATAGAGCAAAATTACATGTACGTCATTTAGGATTTTGGTTTTTAAAATTATGTACACCTTTGTTATTTTAATGTTAGCATGATAAATGGACACAAAAATTGTGTTGATATATTATTTTGTAATTCAATTTACATTATTCAATTATGGAAATTAGGAATGTCATGCATGCATGGATAATCCCACTGTATTTTGGGGTTTTAGAATCTTTGATGAAATAATTTTTTTTTTGGTAAACTATGATGAAAGCACTTTTGTAGTCTCTGAAGGATAAAAAAAATATTAGTGTCAAAGTTGAGATTAAAGCAGAACATATTATGAACCATGCTTCATGATCAATTACATTTCTGTTGTTAGTTCAAATAATTAATGAATTTTGGTAAATATATTGACCCAAATAAAAGTTTTTCAAATTTGCTATAGCATAGACTAGATTTGCTATAGCATAGACTAGAGACTTCAAAGAATACAGTTTTAAAATCGACTTGGAAAGGTCTCTATTCCAATGGCTCTGCCACGTCTCCAACCTCTACCACGCCTTGGAGCTTCCGTAATGTGAAAATGAACAGTAGGGAGAAAAACAATGATTTGATAAACGTAACAGAGTTTCTAATTTCCCAAATATCCTTTATTGACCATGCCCTGCTGAATTTATAGACTTCACCTTAACAGACTCAACAACAAAGCTAAAAGACTAGCAATAATTCAAACGTGTGGTGTGACCCACTTCTTTTGACTAACTCAACATATCTTTTGACTAACTCAATATAAAAGATATTTGATCCAAATAATTAGACTAAAAAAACTGACTCATGACAGGGACTCCCAAATTTAGAGTAAGTTACGCACAGATATAATTGTCTTCTACTTACATGCATATAAGGTATTAGAATAACGGCATCATCTCATAGTTTCTTCAAAAAAAAATTCGTGTGTTACCTGTTAAAAGTTTTCATCTGTTTATAGATATAATTGTCTTCTACTTACATGCATATAAGGTATTAGAATAATGGCATCATCTCATAGTTTCTTCAAAAAAAAAATTCGTGTGTTACCTGTTAAAAGTTTTCATCTGTTTATATGTAAATTGGTTTTCTTTTTTTTCTTTTGGCCAATACAAACTGGAAGTTAAATTTTTCTAATTAGGGATATATAGGGAATAAAGAATTCAACTTGATATCTCAACCAATTTGTGTGCATGTGCTGTGTCATAATCTTATCGCTCTATATTCAATGGCCTTAAAATACTACGTTTCTTATTATAACAATCTGAAAAAGTATGTGGGTTCAAGCCTAAAGCATTGATCCAAAGACATGGACTCCTCCAACTCTTCCAACGTTGCTATCCAAGGGTTGGTGTCTTCGAAAATTTCTAGCAAAAACAATAAATTAAGGCATGAGTTTTATGACAAATACTCATCACTCAAGTCATAAATCAAAGTAGCCCTTTCTTATTATTTCATACATTTTGTAGTCAATGCCGTTTGTTTCTTATTATTTCATAGAAGTGCCATTTGTTTCCGTGTGGGATCCATCCATTCATTTTATTAGGTAGACTTGAGCTTGGAAAGCCATTGAAATTTTTGTCTCTTAAATTCCACAGCTTGGGGACAGACACCAAGTTGTGTGGTGAAGACTTGAAAGTTGGAAATTTGTATAACAAATACAAATGTTTTCGGATCATAAGATTGCTGGGCTGAATTTTGTTATGGTTTATTAATTTTGTTGGGTTGGGCTGTTCGGTCATTTATGTTGCTCAATAAAGCCCACAAAATGGGTTGTTATAGCCCAATTTACCTTTATATTTTCTTAACTTTTTGTTCTATTATCAATTGGACCGGTCCGAAGTGTGTATTTAATTTCTTTTCTTCCTTGTTAGAATTAGACATTTGTTTCTTGTTAGATTATCTTTTGTTGGGTTTACCTTTTATTTAAGAGTTATAACATTTGATGTGTTTAGTTATTGTTTTTATTTATTTTATTTTTATTATTTTTTAGACCTTTTTATTGTTAGGGCTCTTGTTTGTTTTTGGCTATTCCANTTTCAATTCATTTATTTATTTTATAACATTTATTTATTTATTGCTTATGATTATTGTCACTTTAATTTTATCTTAAGGGTCCCAGTTTATTTATTTTATATGTTTTATGCATTTCATATTATACCTAATCATTTTTGTAAATAAAATCAAACCCCGACAATGGACTAAGTTAAAGAATAATTTTGTTGACAATTTTTCTTAATTTTCTTGAAGTAAGGGATCATTTCTTGATTATACCAAAAAATTTGGTGTGGTCAATGAAATTCTCAATATTGTTTTATTTCTTTAATTACTATATCTTTGTCATTTATTTATTTATTTTTTTTTTTTAGTGATCAATAAAATTCTCAATATTGTTTTATTTCTTTAATTACTATATCTTTGTCATTTATTTATTTGTTTATTTTTTTTTTTTACAATGCATTTCATCTTATTACGTTTGAGGGGTTTAAGCGTAAATTTGACCCGTAAAAAGAAATACGGATAATGTCACCATTATGTTATCACTTATATTACATGAAAAAAAATATATATTTTACGATATAGAAAAATAAAACAAAATGCTTACATAATATAATATCAATAATTTTATTAGAACGAGCTTCTTGCAAGTGCCAAGGTTTTTTGAGTCTATTGATTACGTTTTTTGTGAAAACGGTCTATTATTATAATTAAAGATTTATTTTATTATTTTTTAAAAAAATTAAAATTGTAGTAACTACTCATTGGTTGGAGAAAGAAAAAAAAAACCTAACTCTTCTTTTCAACTGCCTTATTAGTTGAGTATTCATCTTCTTCTTTTTATTATTTAAACGTGGCTAATTTGAAGATAGTGTGGGATAGTTATGAGAAGTATTTCTCCTTTTTAATTTTTAACTTCCTATTTTTGACACCAAAAGTATCTTTTTCCAATTGTGAAAAACTTATGGAGATTTGATTTTTAAGAAAAAAAAATTAGATCTCAAAAAGAAGAATTGCCTTATCTATTTAAATAGATATATAGGTTTATTCACAAATAAAAATAAAGGTGTTTTTATAAATTTAGCTATCAAAAACAAAGATTTCACATCATACTCTTTAAGAAAAATGCCATTCAATATCAATGTTTTGGCCAAAATTCAATGCCATGTGGAGAAATTTTGCTTAAGTGCTTTTATCTTGGGTAATATGTGAGCTAATCTTTTTGTTTTTTTTAAATTGAATATATATTATAATGTATATTTAGACTTATTTTTATGAAACTAGAATTTAAAAAAGTCTAGATATTTAAGTCACTAATGATATTACTTATAACAAACAACTACCACCAAATAACTTGTAGTCGAGTGGTACTATAGTCCTTCTTAAGTCTTATAATTTTTATGTTTGAATCTAAAATCATTTGATGTGTGTGGTGAATATGGTGATACGGCAACGTAAAGAAGAAAAGAGGGATGGAGTTTCTCTCCCTTTTGGCATAACGGGCCCCCTGAGGGAGGCCCACAAGATGGGCTATTAGCTCAGTGCTAAAGCGCGACCCTGATAATTGGATCATTGTGCCTAGGCTGTGAGGGCTGTCAACCACATAGATAGTTCAATGTGCTCAGCCTCTAGCATCCCTGCTCAAAGCTAAAGGATTTTTGTAAATTTCATCGTTCTGTCCGATTTCAGTAAGCACCTTTATAAAGATATTCTTTAATGAGGTTTCTTAAAAATGTCTTACTTGAATGCGCCTGTTTATCGTGCCCCCTTTCTATTGGCTTCTCGTCTTCTAGTGGCATTGTTTATGTCCTGATGGTCCCAAGTCTCCAAGTGGGCCCTCTTGGTCACCTGCTCCTGTTTTGATCCTAGATCAATAGAATCTCTCAAATTTTAAAAAATTGGGTACATTACCACAAAGTATTAAGTAGGGGCAATTTTTGAGCTAATTTATCTGCTAATCATGAGTACTTATGATGTATTATCATTTTTTTTTTTTGCATTTGACCTTGGAGAAATTTTTTTTGTAAATTTTGAAAAATAAATAGGGAAAGTGCTTTTAATTTCAACTCATCTAAGGGGAAGTGCTGCAGAGAATTGCAACGAGTGGTGAAGACAAAGCATTGCAGAGCATAAGTTCAATCAACAATGACTGGAGTAATTAGGGGTTTATTAGAGAAGAAGGCTTCAAAATTCCCTGCCACAAGTTTACAAATACCCATATAAGATTCTGAAGTAAAGGCAGCTGAATGTGGTGATAGCACCACATTATTCAATGCAAAGAGCTCTTTAGGAACATGACGTTCATTCTAAAACACATCCAAACCAACACCTCCAATTTTCCCTTCAATTAGGCACTCCACCAATTCCTTTTCATCTATATGAGCCCCTCTCCCAACATTGACAATAATCCCTCCTTCTCCAAGTGCCAACATAACTTCTTTGTTGATTATGTGATGCGTTTGCTCATTTAGTGCACAGCAAACAACAAGTGCATTGCTGGTAGCTGCAAGGTCCACAACACTGGAATAAAAAGGGTATGAAACAAAAGGCTTTTTATTCCTAGAGTGGTATAATATAATGCAACCAAAAGCCTCAAGCCTCTTAGCCACTTCCCTACCTATGCTTCCCAATCCAACAATCCCAACTCGCTTGCCTCCTAGCTGAAAGTTGAAACATCAATGCTGTTGCTTCATATTATCATCAAATTAAGCTTAAAATTTTGCATATATCATCCATAGAACAAAAATTTCTATTATCTTCCTGTGTTTGGAGCTTAACTTTTGTTAACATAAAAAACTAGTCAAAACTCTTACAAAGATTCTCATAGAAGGTATTTTTAGGCAATGACAAAGCTTGAATTAAATTCTTGAAGGCTAAAGAGATACTCACTAAATTGTAGATTAATTTTGGGTTGTCATATTAAATTTTCAATTTTTTTTGAAGAGATTAAATAATTATTTTAAAGTAAATTACATAAATTTTTTGGGGGACCCACTTCTAGATTAAGTGACTCTCTCCAACATATCTTGTTTTGTACATAGAAATTTATAAAATTGAAAAACTTGAAAAATATAAATAATATTGAAATTATAGCATTATTTTGCAATGTTATATGCAGTCAATTTTAGTGGTTAGATTAAAGCATAANACATCCTTAGAGTACAAGGTTCCGGCGTTGGCAACCTGCACCCCTCAGTAGTGGCACTCCAACAAATCTATATGGTTGGTTCCTGCGCTGTTGGTGACAATGAGACTCAGTGAAGGGAGAAGTTAGAGGATATCAGCGGTGATGGGATAGATGCCAGCACTGAGTAAGGCTTGAAGAGATGAAGGTTCATAGTGATGAGCAGTGAGGAATTGGTGTAGAGGGAGAGGTGAGGCGCTTGCATTTATGAAATGGAACTTGTGAGAATACTGAGCTTTGAGCACTGCTGAGAATATTGTAGAATCAAGAACAAGGATTTGCCTGAGATCATGGGATTGTTTACGCTGATGCTCATCTTAAAGAGAAACCGTAGTGCAACAATGTTACACTAGCCCAAGATCAACAACCTTGGTGAAGAAAAGCAAGCCAAAGAAAATAATAGAACTCTAATGATGGATAAGAGAATAAGACTAGTATTTTTTCTGATACACAAAAGTGAAAGATTACATAGGTATTTATAGGACTCCAATGAGAAAAGGTTCATCCATCTAATTAATTCATAATACATGAACCACACTAAAAACTAGGATTATTGAATAAGCTTCTTGAGAAACAAAGAGACATTATACATGAACCACACTAAACTAGAATTATTGAGTAAATAAGCTTCTTGAGAAATGAAGAGACTTATTCTAGAAAATTACTTTACTAATTTCAACACTCCCCCTTAAAGTGATTTTCTTGAAATAATTCCAAGTTGAGAACGAAGCTTCTCAAAAGATGTTTTGGAAAGTGACTTGGTAAATATATAAGCAATGTTGTCTTGACGTCTCACCTCCATTACACTAATGGTTCCATCCAAAACTTTTTCTCTAATAAAATGATGTTCCACCTCAATGTGTTTTGTCCTCGCATGACAAACTGGATTGGTGGCAAGTTTTATAGCACTTTGATTATCTCCGTAAAGGCTAGTTGAACCATGAATAGGAACATTGAGATCTTCAATTAGTTTTCGAAGCCAAACACATTCTTGAGCTACAAGTGCATAAGCCTTGTATTCTGCTTTTGTAGTTGACAAAGACATTGAATCTTACTTTTTACTACACCATGAAATTCTAGTACCACCATATAAGAAAGTGTAACCAGATGTTGATTTTCGATCATCCAAATCTCCAGCAAAATCAGCATCTGTGAAACCAAATACAGAAAAATCTGCTTTCTTCTTGTAGAACAATCCCATGTCAAGGGTAGTGTTGACATACTTCAAAATTTTCTTTGTTGCCTCAAGGTGTGGCTTTCGAGGTTCTTGCATAAACCTACTAACAAGACCAACAAAAAAGGCAATATCTGGCCTTGTTATAGTCAAATAAATCAAACTTTCAACAAGAGCACGATAAGGTTGAGGATTGGGTAATAAAGAGCCTTCATCACTCCTTAACTTGATATTAACTTCCATTGGAGTGCAACGCTTTTTGCCATTCTTCAAGCCAAACTTAGGAATTAATTTTTTTGCATAGCTTCTCTGAGTTACAAAAATTCCATCTTTCATCCTTTCAACTTCTAAGCCAAGAAAATGATTCAACTCTCCCAAATTTTTCATATCAAAGCGAATAGAGAGTTCATCTTGAAGCTTTGCAATTTCTCCCTCATCATTGCCCGTAATGATCATGTCATCTACGTATAAAAGAACTATGACATGCAAACCAAATTGCTTTTTCACAAACAAACTATGATCAAAATCAGAAGCAAGATAACCACAAAATTGCAAGTATTGAGCAATTTTTCCATACCACGCCCTTGGAGCTTGTTTTAGCCCATAAAGAGCTTTCTTGAGTTTGCAAACAAAACCAGGATGAGATCCTGAAACATAGTCTGGTGGTTGCTCCATGTAGATGTCTTTATCAAGCTCTCCATATAGGAAAGCATTGTTCACATCAAGCTGCCATAATTTCCGACCAAGAGAAGCTGCAAGTACTATCATAGTCCGAACAGAAGTCATCTTTGCAACAGGACTGAAGGTTTCTTCATAATCTTCTCCATATTTTTGAGAAAATCCACGAGCAACCAACCTCACTTTATATCTGTCTATGCTCCCATCAACTTTGCGCTTTATTTTGTACACCCATTTACAAGAAACAGGCTCCACATCCTTGGGTTTTGGAACAAGATCCCAAGTTTCATTTTTTAACAATGCATTCATTTCTTCATCCATGGCAGCCTCCCATACTTTGACACCTTTAGCGTTTTCAAAACATAAAGGTGCTTCATCATCATTTTGTCCTGCAAAGAAACAAGAGTAGGTGCTTGTGAAATTTTCATCTCGATAACGAGCTGGCTTGACAATATTTCTCTTTGGTCTTTGATTAGCAGTAGCATCCTCTGTTTGCCATTCTTCACATGAACTAGAGCTCCCCCTTTCGCTATGATTCTCCTGTGAAATAGAGGAATGAGTGTTGAAAGGAAAAGTTGTAATCTCAGGTTCCATAATCTGATTAGGACCATAGTAAGATGAAATTTCATCAAAAACTACGTCCTTTGACACTATGTACTTGTGAGTGAGAGGATCCATGCATTTCCATCCCTTCTTTTGATTGTCATAGCCAATAAAAATGCACTTCCTAGCTTTGGCATCAAATTTGTTCCTTTTAGCATCTGGCACATGAACGTAACAGATGGAGCCAAAAATTCTGAAGTGCTTAACACTAGGCTTCTCATTGAACATCAACTCATAAGGAGACTTCAAGTTGATTGGACTAAGTAGTACCTGATTAATCACATAGGCAGCACATTTCATACATTCAGCCCATAGTTCTTTTGGCAGATTCTTTGCATGTAACCAACTTCTGCAAGTCTCCATAAGGTGTCTAATTTTTCTCTTAGCCACTCCATTCTGTTGCGGAGTATGAGCACAAGAGAGTTCCCTTCTAATTCCTTTTTTGTGACAAAAGGAATTAAAGGCATTAGAAGTAAATTCTCCTCCATTGTTAGTTCGAAGCCGCTTGATTTTTCTTCCAAGGAATTTTTCAACAAATTCCTTGAATTCTTTAAATTTGAGAAAAACTTCTGATTTCGCCTTAACAAAGTAAACCCAGGTGAATCTTGTAAAGTCATCAACAAATATTAGCATATAACGGAAACCAGAATAAGAAGCAACTGGAGTTGGCCCAAACAAATCACTATGAATACAATCCAATGGGGCTTTGCACCTAGAAAGAGACTTATCAAATGGAAGTCTATGAGCCTTGCCATATTAATAGCCTTCACAACTTTCACCATCAGTAAATTTGGTTATTTTTGGCAGCCCCTTAACTAGTTCTTTTTGCACCATAACTTTTAATTTAATCATGTTAAGGTGCCCTAGCCGAGCATGCCATATAGAAGCATTATCATGGCCACTCAATTTTTCAACAAAAGAAGTTGAATTTGATAAAACATACACATCATCAACTCTTTTACCGATATGAACAACATCAGCTTTTAAATCTTCAATATTTTGAAGAAATTTCACATCTTGAGGGCCAAATAGGACATAATTTCCAGAGTCCACAGCATTTGTAACTGAGAAGAGATTTTTTGTCATACCTGGGACGTGATACACATTGTTGAGAGTAATAGAATTGTCCTTGCTCCCATTGATAACAACTGTCCCCTCCTTCTCCACAGAGTGAATTGTGTTGTCTACTGTAACAATGGCATCTTTCCCTTGATAAGGATGAAGACTTGAGAATTTAGAAGCATCATCAGTCACATGATGACCACAGCCAGAATCCACGATCCAATCATTCTCAAGATCAATTGAAGCAGGACTAGATGCAACTCTCGCCATAAAACACTTGCCCCAGTCTTCTTCATTGCTCCGAGAAGAATCTCCTCGATCTGCCTTTTCAGCTTCAACCAAATTTCCTTGCTTCAACTTGACACGGCAATTTTTCTTCACGTGTCCAAGTTTACCGCATCGATAACACTTCAATTTTTTCTTAGAGAAATTGGAGACATTGTTGCTGGATTCTAAATCAAATTTCTTTTCTTTTAAGTTGAAATTCTTCTTCTTCTCAGCTACAAGAACATTTTTATTATCAGTACTTCCACCTTGATCAGACACAAATAATCCAGCCATTTGCATGGCCAAGGATTCTTGGGAAGACAAGAGACTTTCAAATTCTTCTAAGGATGGTTGTTGAGCCCACCCTTGAATTGAGGTGACATAAGGAATGTACTCCAGCTTCAATCCATGAACAATATGCCGCCTCATACGAGCTTCAGAAATAGGCTCAGTTGGATCTAGAGCAGAGATTTTTGAACATAGATTTTTAATTTTCAGGAAGAATTGAGCAATAGAAAGATCACCTTGAGAAGCATTTGCAAGTTGATTCTCCAAGAGTTGCAAGCGAGCCACATCTTTCTTGTTGAATAGCCTATCAAGGGTTTGCCAATTCTCATTGGGAGATTTGCAGCGGATAATGTGCTCAAACATTCCATTGGAAATAGACCTCTTCAAGGCAAATTCTGCCTTAGCATTTTTCTATCTCCATTGCTTGAAAGTCTCAGCATCATTTGCTGGAGCAATAAAGTCAATTCCACCAACAACCTCCCAACTGTCTTCCCCAATGAGATAGGACTCCATACAAGTCTTCCATACTTTGTAATTGGATTGGTTTAATAGCTCCATACCAAATCCAACAACATGACCACTCGAATCCATTTGGAACACCGGCTGATTTTCTTCACAAGAGATCTTGACACAAAGCTATCTCTCAAGCTCTGATACCATAAAGAGAAACCGTAGTGCAACAATGTTACACTAGCCCAAGATCAACAACCTTGGTGAAGAAAAGCAAGCCAAAGAAAAGAATAGAACTCTAATGATGGATAAGAGAATAAGACTTGTATTTTTTGTGATACACAAAAGTGAAAGATTACATGGGTATTTATAGGACTCCAATGAGAAAAGGTTCATCCCCCTAATTAATTCCTAATACATGAACCACACTAAAAACTAGGATTATTGAATAAGCTTCTTGAGGAACAAAGAGACATTATACATGAACTACACTAAACTAGAATTATTGAGTAAATAAGCTTATTGAGAAATGAAGAGACTTATTCTAGAAAATTACTTTACTAATTTCAACACTCCCCTTAAAGTGATTTTCTAGAATAATTCCAAGCTGAGAACGAAGCTTCTCAAAAGATTTTTTAGAAAGTGACTTGGTAAATATATCAGCAATGTTGTCTTGACTTCTCACCTCCATTGCACTAATGGTTCCATCCAAAACTTTTTCTCTAATAAAATGATGTTCCACCTCAATGTGTTTTGTCCTCGCATGACAAACTGGATTGGTGGCAAGTTTTATAGCACTTTGATTATCTCCGTAAAGGCTAGTTGAACCATGAATACGAACATTGAGATCTTCAATGAGTCTTCGAAGCCAAACACATTCTTGAGCTGCAAGTGCAGAAGCCTTGTATTCTGCTTCTGTAGTTGACAAAGACACTAAATCTTGCTTTTTACTACACCATGAAATTCCAGTACCACCACNATACTCTTGCTCACCTATGACTTTTGGGTCTTGTGGCAATTCATTCACTTTAAGAACAAACGTAGGATTGAGGTCATGGATTCTAAAGCAACCATGTCTGCAAATCAAGCTTTGTTCTTACATTTGGTATTTAGAACATCCAAATTCCAATTTGCGGTTTACAGAATCAGTTATGGGGAAAGGAATATTTTTGAAATGTGTAGGAAAGAGAATGTGAGTTGGCCAAAAAGAAAGAATGCAAGTTGGCAATACGTAAGCAGTGCCTTGAGAATTGAATGGGAGAGAAAGAAGGGGGAATAGGCAAAGTCAACTTAACTTTTTTTTGTTTTTTTTGATCTACAAAGTCAACTTAACTTCACGGTGCTGGAAATGTTAATTAATTATCTCACGTGGCTTTCATATTTTTATGATTAAAGTCAAGTTTTCTGTTTTTTTTTTTAAGGATATCATACGTATTTTAATTTAAGTTGGGACAATATTCAAATCTTGTTATAATAAAATCGATCAAAGACGTAGTGGGAAATTAAAAAATATATATATTTATATATGTTGGAAGAGGAAAAAAATCATACAATATTGTAAGAAAAAGTCATCAAAGTTGTTAGAGTAACAGCGTTGAAGGTGTTGTTTCTATATAAAACATTTTCAATTATCGAAACTAATATGATTTTTTTTTTTTAAAATGAAGTCTTTTTATTTTTATTTTTAGAAAGGTATAGTATGCAATTTAATTTAAGTTGGGATAATATTTAAATATTGTTATAATAAAATTAATAAAAAGTCATAGAAAATAAAAATATATATATCTATATAATTGTATGAAAAAGTCACTGAGTAGTTGGAGTAATAGCATTGTCTCCATATAAAAATTCATCAATTATTGCTAGCCGGCAACATTTAAATACTCGATATTTTATATGCTTTGCTATGCCCTAAAACTAAACTCCTCATTTACTATACATTAGCATGCTAATTACTTTTAGTCTATGTATTTTGTCGGTTTGTGTTAGAATTAATTAGTATAGTTGTATTATATCAAATTCAATTTTAAAATATTATGNACTTTTCTTATTATAACAATCTGAAAAAGTATGTGGGATCAAGCGTTATTAACTTTTATCTGCCTCTTCATTAATTGCTGATCCATCTTTTTTTGACATGGGTTACTTTATAAAGATTATCTTGAGATGGTGCAACTCCATTTTTTTGACTGCATAATAAAAATAATGTTAATACGAACTAATAAAGCTGTTTCCATGTAAACTATATGTAGAGCATATATAATTGTATGGTAGCGTCAAAACAATAAATTTTTCATCGGGTATACCATACTCTTATTTTTAAAATAAATTTAAAAATAATTGACTTATTATTTACGTATTCGCTATTCCACTTAGTATGAGATGCCTCCAAAACTTAAAGAATCAGTTATGGGGAAAGGAATATTTTTGAAATGTGTAGGAAAGAGAATGTGAGTTGGCCAAAAAGAAAGAATGCAAGTTGGCAATACGTAAGCAGTGCCTTGAGAATTGAATGGGAGAGAAAGAAGGGGGAATAGTCAAAGTCAACTTAACTTCGGGGTGCTGGAAATGTTAATTAATTGTCTGACGTGGCTTTCATATTTTTATGATTAAAGTCAAGTTTTCTGTTATTTTTTTTAAGGATATCATACGTATTTTAATTTAAGTTGGGACAATATTCAAATCTTGTTATAATATAATCGATCAAAGACGTAGTGGGAAATTAAAAAATATATATCTATATACATTGGAAGAGGACAAAAATCATACAATATTGTAAGAAAAAGTCATCAAAGTTGTTAGAGTAACAGCGTTGAAGGTGTTGTTTCTATATAAAACATTAAAATGAAGTCTTTTTATTTTTATTTTTAGAAAGGTATAGTATGCAATTTAATTTAAGTTGGGATAATATTTAAATCTTGTTATAATAAAATCAATCAAAAAAAATACCTATATAATTGTATGAAAAAGTCACTGAGTAGTTGGAGTAATAGCATTGTCTCCATATAAATATTCATCAATTATTGCTAGCCGGCAACATTTAAATACTCGTTATTTTATATGCTTTGCTATGCCCTAAAACTAATCTCCTCATTTACTATACATTAGCATGCTAATTACTTTTAGTCTATGTATTTTGTCGGTTTGTGTTAGAATTAATTAGTATAGTTGTATTATATCAAATTCAATTTTAAAATATTATGACATT
>QAOA01006709.1:3623-291758 GCA_003255065.1 Cercis canadensis
GTTTAGCGCCATCTTCAAGTAATATGCGATGCATGCATGTAGATGGACTAATGCCAGGAATATCTGCTAACGTCCAGCCAATGGCTCGCTTATGCTCTCGCAGAATGCACAACAATCTTTCCTCTTGCTCAGGAAGTAAATTGTTGGCCACAATTACTGGAAGCTGCTCTGCAGATGCCAAACACGCATACTTCAGATGCTTAGGCAGAGGCTTCAGCTCTAGCTTGGGTGGCTGCATTGTAGAGGGCAGAAAGCTGGGTGGCTGAATGTCAATCTCTGCAGACTGAATCTCCTCCTGAACAGCAGCTGCTGCCAGCTTTGGGGAACCAGAGTTATCATCACGTAAAAATGTGGAGATCTCAACACAAATAGCACAGCCAGAATCACTGTCACAATCAGTACAAGATTGGCACTGAATAGAATCATCAAAACCAGCCAAATCAGGTAAGTCAGCACACATGTGACGGTAAACATCCTCAACCAAATCATCAATCACATCAATGTGAAAGATAGCATGCTCATCCATGGGATGCTTCATAGCATCAAAAATGTTGAACTACACAACAGATTTGCCAAACTCCATGGATAGAGTTCCTGCATACACATCAATCTTAGTCCGCGCAGTCTTGAGGAATGGTCTGCCCAGAATGAGTGGAGCCTTGCTGGATTGTGACCTTCCTTCCATCTCCAGAATGTAGAAATCTGTTGGAAAGATCAGCTCATCAACTCTGACCAACACATCTTCAATCAACCCAGCTGGATAAGCACTGCTCCTGTTGGCTAGCTGTATCACAACTCCTGTGGCATTCAAGGGTCCAAGCCCGAGGGAACTGAAAACAGACATAGGCATGACATTGATCGAAGCGCCTAGATCTAGCATGGCATGCTCGAACTTGGAATTGCCTATAACACAGGGGATTGTAAAGTCCCTGGATCCTTGCACTTCTGAGGCATAGGTTGAATAAGGGCTGAGACATTCTGACTCATGCTAATCAGTCATGCTAATCCGCTCATTGCCCTTCAGCCTCCTCCTCTGGGTGCACAATTCCTTGAGAAATTTGGCATATCTAGGAATTTGCTTGATAGCATCCAGCAAGGGAATGTTAACTTCCACCTTCCTGAACGTCTCCAGAAGCTCTCTATCTTTCTCTGCCTCATCTTGCTTCTTGGACAGAGTAGCTCTCTGTGGAAAGGGAAGAGCTACTGCAGGCAGCTTGCTTGCAGGTGCAAGGTTGATTGGCTCAGGAACTGCTTCCTCTGCTGGTTGGGACTCATTGGCAGGTTGAGGCTCGGCTGGCTCTTGCAAGGATTTGCCAGACCTCAATGTGATAGCACTCACATTACTCCCATTTGGATTGGGAATTGTCTGTGAAGGGAGTTTGCCAGAACCCTTGGACTGCAACTGGCTAACTGATGATGCCAATTGTCCAATCTGTGTTTCCAGATTCTGCATGGTGGACTCTGCCCTCTGCTGGAACTGGATGTTGCTGGTGGCCATTTGCTTCACCAAATCTTCCAATGAAGGCTCAGGTTTGGATGTTAACGGGTTGGCTGGCTGCATAGGCTGCTGCTGGAATGGTGGCCTATTTTGTTGAAACTAACCCTGCCTGGCTGGCTGAAATTGGCTCTGTTGTTGCCAAGGTTGCCTATACTGCTGCTGTTGCTATGGCTGTTGTTGGGAGGACTGCTGTTGTGGTGCTGCAGCATTGCCATATCTGAAATTTGGATGATCCCTCCAACCAGGGTTGTAAGTGTTGGAGTACGGATCATATCTAGGCTGCTGCTGCGATTGGTATGGAGATCGACCAGGAAAAACACCTGCTGCAGCTACAGAGGGATCCTGAAATCCAGAATCACCATCTTGCAGTGTAGGGCATGCGTCTGTAGGATGTGATGGAGAAGCACAAATGCCACACACGCTTGCAGGTTGAGGGGTGGATACTTGTCGCCCCACTGCCAATTGCCTGACCAAGGAGGTCAGTTAATCAAGTCTGTGCTCCATTCTTTGTTGGTCAGCAAATGATACACCAACTTCATTGACTCCCCTGGTGGAATGAATCATCCGAACACCAAACTGCTGGGAATTCTCTGCCATATTGGAAATTAAATCTCTGGCAGCAGCAGGTGTTTTATCCACTAATGCTCCTCCACTAGCAGAATCAATGTTACTTCTATCCGAAGGTGACAAGCCTTCATAGAAATATTGTATCAACAGCTGATCACTTATTTGGTGATGGAGGCAGCTTGAACACAGCTTAGTAAACCTCTCCCAATACTCATGCAATGTCTCCCCTGGCAGTTGCCTTATGCCACATATATATTTTCGAATGGCAGCAGTTCTGGAGGCAGGGAAGAACTTGGCCAGAAACAGCTTCTTCATGTCACTCCAATTTCTGACCAAACCTTGTGACAAGTTAAAGAGCCAGTCTTTAGCTGCATCAGCAAGAGAGAAAGGGAATGCTCTTAGCTTGATCTGCTCTTCAGAAATTCCTTGTGGCCTCATGGTGGAACAAACCACATGGAATTCCTTCAAATGCTTATGAGGATCTTCACCTGCAAGACCATGAAACTTTGGCAGCAAGTGTATCAATCCAGATTTTAATTCAAAAGCAGTATCAATTTCTGGATATTGGATCCCTAAAGGTTGGTAAGCAACATCAGGGGTGGCCAATTCCTTAAGAGTTCTATCTCTAGGCTGCATGTTATTATTATTATTATTTCCAGCTCTATTAGCATTATCAGCTCTATTACCTTCATCAACAACAGGATCAACAATAGGAATAACAATAGGAGTTCTAGCTTCAGCCATGGTAGGATCTAAATTATCAACAGCCCTATGTGCTCTATTACGGGTATGCAAGGTTCTCTCTATTTCAGGGTCTACTTCAAGCAATACAAAGGGAGAAGACCTAGTCATACACCATACAAACAAGTGGCTAAATGCCTAAACACACCACAATGAACAAAAACACAAAAAAACACACAAAACTGACAGAATTTAGCCAAAACCGAAACACACCAAAAACACAAAACAAAGGTAAAAAGACACCAAAATAGGACTAGAAAAGGTATCTAAACATTTTTTAAAATTTTTCTACCACCACAGGACGAAAGGTGGATGAAAATGGAACTCAAAAATCAAATAAAAAATTTTTAAAAAATGGAAAAGTGGTCAAAACAGTGGAATTTGGCTTAAAAAAGTGGATCTCACAGCTATATGCTGTGATTGTTGTGAGTTAGGCCCTTTTCCTTCAACTGAGTAAGTTTCAGGTCAATCGGAGCTAAGAATTTCGTTTTGAACAGTAGAACCAGAAATCACTAAATCAAGCCAAACCGAAAGAAAAACAAAGGGGAAATGGTCCAAATGGCCAGAATTCACTCAATCACAATATAAAACATCTAAGGACACTTCAAATCAAGAAAAACAATGGCCACTGGCCTCAAACAGAATGGATACTTGGCCAAAAAGTTATGGAAAAAGTGGCCAAAACACTAAAAAGAACAAAAACTCAAACACAAGGGGGGTGAATTAGGGGAAAGTTAAAAGTCAGTTTTACTACTAATACTACTGATTCAAAGATAGAACAATCCCCGGCAACGGCGCCAAAATTTGATGAGCTGCCGAGGCTCCTCAAATTACTTAAAGTTTAAGGTCGGTTCCTAAGCTATTTGCAGCAAAGGGCAGCCCTAAGTCGAACCTAAGGATTGTTCTATTTGGTGAATCATATTGAGAAGCATATAAACAGGGGGGTTGTGTTTGTTTATGTGATTAACAAAAATTAATTGAAAGTGGTAAAGTTTGAGAGAAAGCAACCAATCCAAGTCTTAACTAATTCTGATTTTGATTCATCCTTGATTTCCAAGGATCCATTTAATTATTAATCATGTTCTTGGCCTTTAAAACATATCAAGAAGCCTCTCAATGTTCTATGGATGTCTACTGGTTAAGCAACCAGAATTCGGTTCAACAAGGGACTAAATGAATTAAGCAAACATTCAAGTCCAGTTTAACCTAAGTCCTGAATCCAGCCAAGGTAATTA
The DNA here is from genome assembly GCA_003255065.1 of Cercis canadensis. Classification (NCBI taxonomy): domain Eukaryota; kingdom Viridiplantae; phylum Streptophyta; class Magnoliopsida; order Fabales; family Fabaceae; genus Cercis; species Cercis canadensis. The sequence goes on from QAOA01006709.1 coordinate 7,665, forward strand.
ATCCGTCCAAGCTTAGAACCATTAATTAACCATACAATCCTCTTTTATCACATGCAAACAGAATATGAACACATGAATAATCCAATCCGAATTAAGCAATTCAAACAGAATATTTCAGAGGATTGAAAGAACTTGATTAACAACTAAAATGAAGAACAACAACACATAATCTCAAAATCAATAATCAGAATAGCAAAACCTGGATTGATATGATGATTTAGCCCTCCATGAACAAGAAGAGCTGAGTTCTTACAAAATATCTAAGAGAAAACTTAGAGACTAAGGAAAGAGGAAAAGCTGTCTAAAAATATCTAATGACTTGATTCTGAATTTCGGCTGCCCCCTCTTGCTGATATAGACCTCCAAATTTACATGCACACCCAAATTGCCCTTAGGGCACACTTGTTCCCATGGGCCTTAGCTTCAATTGGGCTTTGGTTTGGGCCCATTTGGACTTGTCATGAGGAAGTTAGGCCCATTTAAGTGGCAAAAGGTGTCTGGAACCGTCAGCTAACTTGCACAGCAAATAAGACCATCTTCAACATAAAATATGGTGAACCGGTCTTCATATCAATTGAATCTCTGTCTGTTAGCTTTCCAATGGTACCAGTTTCAGGTCCATATGGCATCCAAAACTCAAGTTATGACCCAAATACTGCATGTAGGTCAGGATCCTGCGACAGCATGTCTTCTCTGGCTTCCAGGCTGCATATGACCTTCTGAACGTCCGAATTAGCTTTGTAGCCCTGAAATAAAGTTGTAGAAAATTCTCTCAGCTTTCCAACAAGGTATGACTCGGAATTTTTAGACATCTAGAACTCAAGATATGCATGAAACACAGAGACAGCATATAATGCCCAGTATTGCTGGAAATTGCAATTAAGCATAAATGGATCCAAAGTCATGAAATGAGGTCTAAGTCTATGCAATTCAGCCCAAAAGAGGTTTAAAAGACTAAGTATGAGGGATAACTATTATATAAAAAGTGTGTTCATCAATAGGGAAGGTTAACTATAGTTAATAACTAATTATCAACAACTAATTAATTAGAGCTAAATCAGTTAACCACATCAGAGGATGGACACGCCCGTGTCATCACATGTGCATGCCCGTGTGATGTAGACCGAGAGCAGCAGTCATTGAAGAAGAGCACACAGGCAGGTATGGAAGAGGAACACGGCCATGTCAGGGGGCCGTGTTGTCAAGCCAGATAACTATATATTCTAATAATCTTCTCACCAAGCCACTGCCTGGTCCTCGTTTCCAGACATTGAGGTCCAAGATTGGTGTCATGGAACCCTTCACCATCTTGAGGGGGGGTAAAAGAATATTAGTAGATAATTGATTTTATTTCTAGTCAAAGATACTTGTAACAAACTTCTTCTGTATAGCAGCTTATTTATCCAGGGTTAGTTTACCTTATTTAAAATTCAAATAGTATTAGGGTTTTGTGTAATTGTGTATATATATACACTTACACTTAATGAATACTTTAAGACCTTTTCTATTCATTCTATCGTTTCCTTTACATAATAGTCCAAGTAGCTGAGATCACACTAAAACTGCAATCTGCACTATTTCTAATGCAGAACGAAAAATTGCTTAAAGTCATAAACGAGACGAGAGTAAGAACCATATTTGAACCACAATAATGATACAAAGTCAGAAAATTTCTAGTATTTGATCTAGAATAAGGATATAGTAAAAGGGAATAGACTTACGAAGCCTAATCCTACTGTAGCAAGTAGTTAGTTGTTAGTTTGCCTATTTGAATTTGAATCAGGCTTGTAACCCAAATATTTTCTTATCCAAATCATGTGTATGTTATTATTAATTATAAACAAATATCTTGGTCCACATGCAAAGCAACCATTTAATAGGTGGCCCTTGCAAAAGCCAATGTATAGAACAGAAGGTCCTACGACATTTTGATGGGTGAACCTTTTCTATTATAATTTCTATCGTACTGTTATGTTAGGTGACTCCAAATTAGCTTTACTTAGTTTTTCTTATATCTTTTGAAGAACTTTTAATTTAACCGATACAGTAAACCTTGTAAAAGATATAATTCATTTATTTAAATAGTTGTTGATTCAATTTTAAGTAGTTTATTGGATAATTAAAAAATTATTTTTTGGATCTATATTCAACAAATTATTTATCAATTTACAAAGTTGATTACTTCTATACCTTTTATATAGTACTAGAACTTCTATGGATTACCAAATGGCCTATGGCTGGTGGTACTAAGGTCATTATCAAGGTTTACAAATTTTAAGTTCGAACCCAAAATCATTTTCAAAGTACCAAAAAAAAAATCTACAGATTGCAAGTAACCTATTTGTCTTTCCCAAGCACATTATAGACCACTTCAAAGAGAGAAAAAAGAAATTCAATGGACAAAAATAACAAAACTTTTCCAAACAAATAAAGGAAAATATGTTGAAGGGAAAAGGACATTTTTGCAACGCAAAGATACTTGACCAATATGGAGGTGTCATAGAAAAGAATAGAACAACCCCTCAAGCCTAGCGGGTAAAGGAGCTGTTAAGGGTTACACCATCATTAAAACTATGTGTTTTTAGTTAATGTTATTTGTGACAGTTCAAATATTTCTTCTATATTCATGTTATTATAAATATACTAGAATTATTCCTGCGCCGATGTGCGGGCCACTGGGCGTGGTCCCCAAGCAACAGGTTGTGAGATTTAATTTATGTGATTATAGAAGCATAAATTATATAAATATATATGATCTAATATACCAATTATGAATTTCATATTTTGAACTATAGATGCAATATATTAAAAGTATCAATCATGAATCCATAGAAAATTTGAAAGTGCATTAAACTAATGCAAAATGAGATAATACTCAAATTATCTATGCTATATAATTTGGATTGAGACTGTCAGTGTCTTCATCTAAGTCTCTACGAACTTGTACTGATCTTAGAATTGCAACATTGGTATAATTAGAATGTATAAAATTAAATCTTTAAATTTTATATGTGTAGTTACGGACATGATATGTTTTAATTTATCTCATACATTTTTGAGTGATTTTATGGAACATCTCTTTGAAGACAACATTTGTGGTGCTTGTTGTGGAACTCCCCTTTGTATCAATCGTCAAAACTTTGAGGCCGCTCTTCGTTCAAACCCTTGAAAAAGCCACATAAAGTTGTCCATGGATAAAAACTGGTTTTTATATATATAACCCAATATGCAATAGGGATTGACCTTGACACTTATTTATTGACATGTCAAAGTAAACATGGAGGGGAAATTATATTGTTTGTAGTTTAAAAGGCATCTTCTTATTAGAGGATGTCAAGTTCATCCTTGGAATGAACATCTTTTCTCCTATGTTACTACTAGAAATAACTTTTCTATGCTAACCTGTGTTTTGGGAGACCAGATAGGATGATACTATTTAGGAATTAGTAACTTGTGATAAAATTATATCCGTGTCAATGCGTGGGTGCCAGCGACAGGCACGAGCCCCAGGCTACGGGTGGCTAAGTTAGGCTTTATTATATACATGAATGTTAGCACCAAAGAAACCCTCATATACCAAATTCAAATTTTAAAATACTAAATTTATGGTCCTCAAAATTGTTCTTATAATTAGGATATCAATGAGATAAAATTTGAGCCTTATAATTAGGATATCAATCACATATGACTCACATAAATATTCATATATATTAATGATAATTAAAATCAAAATTAACTCAATCATAAAAGATTGATTTGCGCCTCTCATTTTAATTTCCTAATCCTCATTAATGCCCAAAATCACCATAGTCAAACCCAATTTTGGGCTAATGGCATGCCTTCTACTTAAATATCACGTTTAGTACAAATAGGATGATAAGGAAAGATTCAAAACGTATAAAATAATAAGTATTTTACTTAGAACCTATTACCCATTGTCCTCATAATAAATATGAACGTTATGAGATTGGCAATTAACATTGATATTTGTCAATCAATTTTATTTAAGTGAATCAGAAAAACTTCTATAATAATGTGTGGCAAAAAAAATAATGCATTGTGTTTTAGCCCTCATTCAAATTTAAATGTCATGCACAAATTAAGAAATGAAATTAAGGACACCAATTAAATAATATTACATAAACAAATGATGTATAGAGAAAGCATTGCTATTAGGGTTCAATCGAGGTTCCAACATATCAATGTGGTAAGGACTTTTTAACACCATCTTTTTAGCCATAGATCTTGTCAAAACCATGTCTTCACACAAAATAGAATAGCAATATTGGATGTATACATAATAGATACAAATAGAATAATTATATCATAAAAATTGTGTTCATAAAAAAAAAAAAAAGGCATATCTTGAGATCGTCCTAGGCACCCACCAAGGTTTCACAATTAAACCAAGAAGAGTACCAAGTGTGTAAGAGGATTGGCAACAAGTGCGTGAGTAGAGGAGCAATAGGGGTGAGATGTTAGTCTTGCCTAGTGATGCGTATTTATATGAAAACTAATGGATATAAAAAAGAACCCTAATAAGAATAGGAATTCTTGATGTCTTTAATTATAAAACCCTAATATTCCTCAATTGAATAAATATAATAATTTTTAAAAAATCAATTATAACAATATCATGTTATATTTCTTATTGTTTAAAGAAGATATTTTGTTCAAATTGCCAATCTCCTAAATTGTAAGGGATATCAATTTAAAAAGCCCTTCTTCAATTATGCATACCCATTATTAATTTTTTTTACTCAAGTAATAATAAGGATTTCCTAATAATGAATATCGATTTTAAGGAAGGATATATGTTCAATTTGCTAACCTCCAAAATTCTATGTGTAATTAATTATGAAAACTAATGCATATAACATGAAACCCTAATAAGAATAGAGGAATTCTTGTTGTGTTTAATGATAAAACCCTAATATTCCTCCATTGATGAAATATAATAATTTTCAAATAAGGAATTATAAGAATATCATGTTATATCACTTATTGTTTAAAGAAGATATATGGTTCAACTTCTCAATCTACTAAATTGTAGGTGATATTAATTAAAAAAAAAAAAAGCCATTTAATAATGCATTGTACACAAAATAGGCCTTCCAATCTTCTCCAAATAGGTTCTAATCTCGCAGATTTTATACACAAAACACCTCACTATAGCGTGTATATGAAGGTCTCATAGAAGAAAAAAAGATTTGATGGTAATTAGCATTTACCTCAAAAGAAGTGGAGTAATAGTTCCTTGGAGAGCTTCAGATTGCTGAATAAAACCCAAGATCTGCACAGTTGTCATCAACTTAGCTTGAAGTTGAAGAAGGAAAATTGGGTTTGGTCTTGGCTCTATCTTTTCCGTGTATATTCATGTGTCCACCCAAAGCTTGTGCCGTAGTGAAGCCTCTCTAGCAGACATCCATAATTTTTGTATCTCTATTCTTTGCTTTTTATAATCATTTGTCTCCTAATTGAGCTCTCCGCTCTTGTATCTTTCACTTGGTTAGGTTTTCTTACGGTGGTCTCACACCTAGCTAGTAAATCTCCAATTTAGACATCATGTAGAGTCATTGTTGTGTACATTATTTACACCAATATACTTTTTATCATCAGAGTTCAATTTCATATTTATATTTCTATCTTTTTACTCATATATATATATATATATATATATATATATATATATATATATATATGCATGAATTAAATAATATTTAAGTAGTATTATTCGTAATAAATTATTTTGCAAAAATAATTAAAGAAGCAAAAAAAAAAATTAGGTAACTTGGTACATATCAATATTTGGCAAAATAATTCCTGTGCGAAAGAGCCTATTGACCACAAATTCTATGTGTAATTAATTATAAAAACCCATTAATCATGCTTGGACCAATAATTATGCTACAATAATGCATTGACCATAAATTCATGTTTTTTAAGGAGGCAATTATAAGTAATTAATGTTTAATGCAAATCATTTTTAAATAATGCAAATTGCCAAAATAAAACATTATCAAAAACATTAATTAAAATGGCCATTTAATCATGCATTGACTATTTTTAACAATTTTAACATGAATTAAATGATAGAAATGTATACTATGGGTTGAACGTGAATAAAAGAAATTAAATTGGAAGTGATACAAAATTTAAATATATAACCGCTTGACATATTACTAATGCTGCCTACTTTCTTTTCATTTAAGGTTATAGCTTCTTATGCACGTAAGGAATGCAAACCAGTGATAAAATATATTATCACTTACTCTATCCCTTTGATCACCGTATACTGACTTCCATTGCTGTTAAGATGAGAGTAAAATTTTATTACTCTGCAGCCACCTTACACAGGAACCAAAGAGATGCAGCCACCATCTTGGGCTAATTTTACTCCTAAGCCATTGAAATTATACTGTAGTGATGACAGCACCATTTTCTTCTTTCTATATTCCTTTATTTCAACTTAACAGTTAAGGCTTATAGTAAATCAAAAGTGAAGGGAATCTCTTATATGATCATATTTGCATTTAATTAGTTCATATACGTCTCTCTCTCTCTCTCTATCTATCTATATATATATAGATATATATATCTATATATCGATTTTAAGAATATAAATTTATCTTGTTTCCTAATATTAATGAGTTTCTTCTTTATTAAGAGAAATGACTGTTGTTAGTAATAATAAGGAAAGTTGTTCAAATATTCATGAATTTGAACAACCAAAATTTGTTCAGATTGATTCTTGAATTTCGGTTTCAATTAAGGAGATTATCAAAATTAATGCATAGCACAATTAAAGAAAACGTTTGTCCTTTTATTTTATCACAAAAATTTCTCTTAATATATATGATTTTGGCCTTCACAATTAAAGAAAATCATATCAATGTTGTTGATTGTTACTCATGTTTTATATTATATATATTCATAGTAAAAGTTAAACATATTTATATGAAATTGGTAGCTATAACTTCTCATTCACGGATCCATTTGTGCAGTTGCTCTGTTGGCACAAAAGCTTTTGGAGATTCTGCATACTTAACAGCAAACCATATGTAGTGTTCCTATATTGGCCCCACAACAAATTGATAATTTGAAGCTTAGGCCTAGACAATTCATGTGAATAATAACCGAGCCACCTGGTTCTCTTATGTCATTCTAGGGGCTGCATTAACTATACACTTGTCAGCTACATACATAGTTATAGAAATGACTGAAAAGTAATAGAAGATTAAAACTCATAAGCAATATAACCATTAATAGGTTATATTAGGACACAAACAAATTATGTATAGAAAAAAGAGCAAACCTTGTTTTTTAAGGAAATAGAAGAGATGATGAAAAAAGAAAAAAAAAGATAGATTTAGGACCAAATATTAGAGAGACAAATATTGTATAGAGAAAGAACAAACCTTATTGTCTTTGGAGATTGAGGAGATTAAGAGGAGAATGAATAATAAAAGAGCAAAAGGGGTGTATAAGGAGATTGAGAGATATATTAAGATGAAAGAGATATTGTGAAACAAAATTACTGCAACAAAAAAAAAAATAGAGAGAAAGAGCATACCTTGTTCCATTTGGCGACAGTGGGAAATAAATTTTTCAAAAATAATGAAATAGGAACATGTTTTAAAGTAAAAAGATTGGATGTTAGCTTAAAATAGAATAGAAACTCAAAATAAGGAATAAAGAAAGAGCAACACAGATAGATCAATATATTAAAAAAAAATAAACACAACAACCTACAAATCAAAGGAAAAGAGCATACCTTTTTGCTTGTGGAGATGGAAAAATCTACAAAATAAGGAATACAAAGCAAAATGGATTCATAACCTACTAAATGATTTGAAAGAGCAAACTTGGGATCTTGTTCAGATGGAGGAAAACAGTTGACATATTCATAATGCAATGGGGGTGAGCCTCATATGCAGTGAACTATATATAGAGAGGTTTATGGAGGCACAACCTCCAAACCCTAAAATTTGAAATATCATTGACAAATCAACATTTATTGTTGGGCTAAAATTATGGAGTGCAATTGACAATTATTATATTTTGAATTAATTATTTTTTAATGTTTGAATATTATATTTTATTTCTCAAATTCGAATTACTTAAAATGATTTACAATTTTCATTTCATCATTAATTGTGATTATTCATAATTCGTATTAATGGTTGGAGTGCCATGTGGCGAGCTGTGGAGCATTTGACTATTCCTTTTAAATATTACTAGTATATTGCCCCGCATGATACGCGGCTGGGTGGGGGGCGGTACAAAATATAGCTCGTGATCACTTTTTACTTACATAATTTTTTATAATTGGATAACATGATATCACATTGGTGAAATAATAATATATAGTACTTGATTTGAACTGTTATTGACATAATTCTCTACTAAGGGATCACCACTTCCCTGTGTACCTAAAATTATATTACAGGACCAGCAAAGAAATATAAGTACACATTTATTCTGTAGAAGTATTTTTAGAATTTGCAGGGTTTAAGATTTATAACATACATCTTCGGTTGATCTTATGGAACACCTCTTTATAGACCACCTTTTTTGTGCTTTTTATGATCCTCCCATCTAAATCTATCGATAACACCTTCAGACCACTCCGGCTTCTAACACGTAGTTGGAATTGTATATAATTTAATAACCATATTGTGTTGTAACCTTGTTTATAAAAATATGAAGAAAAATATAAACCATGATTTATAACAATATGATTGATGGTTCTGTTACTAATTTGTTTCAAGTGTGGCTTGCTATTGAGTGAACTTAATCTTGAAATCCAAATGTTATTTAGTCAAGAATTTTAGTATACTTATTTCAATTAATGCTATGAGTAACCCAATAATTTATCCTTTTTATTTTTTTTGTAATACATTTTCTAATTATATATTAATAATTAAATTACATATCAACTTTAAAAGTTAACCAACAACCAAATATGGAGGCTTTGCCTTTGAACATGTCACTGGCCATTTACTTTAGATGTTGAAGAATTGCAATGCATAAATACTCTACATACATGCATACATTATTTTATTAGCATATCGAACTACACTCAAATGGAATAAAATTAGAGTAAACACGGAACAAAAGGCAGTAAACAAATAGCATACGATTCAAGATTTCATGAATACAAAACTAAAGTCAACACAAACTCAAAGTTACCATAGCCATGAAAATAAAAGCACAACATAGTTCTTAAGAAACTCAAGTTTCTCAACATTATTTGAATAAGACATGTTCAAAACTGCTCAAGTGACTTGTCTAAGCATATTTTCTATGATATGGAATTAGAGATTTCTAACTTGTAGTAATCACTAAATTCCTTCCATCTATATGCAAGCTTGATGGCAATGGTCCCTCTTAATTAAATATGCTATTTGTCATACCTCTTAGATTTGGTCATTTAGGCCATAAGTTAAATTCCAATTAGCCATTACACATTTGATATGTTGTTTGGAAAAATAATTGGGAACCTCTTGAGGACAATAAAATAAAATAAGAAAAAAATTCTTTGCTCCATTATTCACAAAATAAGCTAAAAAAAAAAAAAAAGTTATCTACTTCATCATTCCCTCCTATATTCTGGACTTGATAGAATATAACATAACTAAGACATATAAACTCATGAACTTGACAAAGGATACATTTACAATTTTACATTACAAAATGTAGAAGGATGAAGATATTTTTATTTATAAAAAAATTAAAAAACCAAGGAATTAAGTTCTTTATCTTTCAATTTTTACAATTGCGTATGCAAATTTCTTCTAAGATTGACTTTACTATTAGGAAAATATTTTATATTATAAATGTCATATACAAATGGCTTAATTTTCACCTCCTAGTTAGGAAAAAATTCTTTGCTCCATTATTCACAAAATAAGCAAAAAAAAAAAAATAAAAAATTTCTACTTCATCATTCCCTCCTATATTCTGGACTTGATAGAATATAACATAACTAAGACATATAAACTCATGAACTTGACAAAGGATACATTTACAATTTTACATTACAAAATGTAGAAGGATGAAGATATTTTTATTAATAAAAAAATTAAAAAACCAAGGAAATAATTTCTTTATCTTTCAATTTTTACAATTGCATATGCAAATTTCTTCTTAGATTGACTTTACTATTAGGAAAATATTTTGTATTATAAATGTCATATACAAATGGCTTAATTTTCACCTCCTAGTCATGCACTGCAAAAGATGCTGAATATCTGAAATAATAGTATCATATCTGTGAGACTTTAAAATATGTTGTTGACTCATATTCAGACTCTATATATATAAACAAAATACATGTCTATCACCCCTTTTGCAGCATTTCAAGAAATGCACAACCACAACATGTTGAAGATTACCTGCAAAATTTATTTAAAATAGGAACTTAACTAACAAAATTATATCAACCTCAACCTTAGTATCTATTTAAATATATCAAAATGAAATGTCTTAATTTTTTACATTCCTAGCCAATTTTGAGCAATCATTTTATAAAAAGAAAAGGAACTTAATCATGAGAATATAAAGAAGAGGAAGCTTTCAATTTTAATAAAACTTCATTCATAGAATTAAACTCAAATAAAATAAGTTACCCTTGTAGTATAGCCTTAGTGGACCAAAAAACAAAATTACAGTAATGAAATGCTAATGCCGATTTTTTTCTTCCTTTCTTGAGTTTGTTAAAAGTATCATATTGGACTCATTCCATTTTATAAATGGGTATTGGGAACTATTTTTGTACCTTAAGAATTGTGTTATAGTTTTAGTATGTAGGCGCTCACAATATATAATATTATAATAACATGGATAAGAATAAAAGTAAAACATGAACTTGATTTTCAGCTCACAATATGTAGGCTTGCTTTGCATCATTTTCATAAGAATCTGGTTGAACTCTACTTGCTTCTGTTGATTTCATCATAGCCATACTAACCTACATGAATCAACACAGAGATAAAAATAGAATAGCAAGAAATAGAGAAAGGAATAAAGAGATGAATAATTGGAACAAAACCAAAATAGAGAACAGAGATATAGTTCATTAGAATGTCTAATAAAATAACACATGATAGTTCAAAGAAATATATAAGCATGTAAAGCACAAACGAAATCATGAAGAGAGATTGGCACAGAGCTTACCCAAAGGTTTTCCAAAAGGAGACTTGAAGGCAATGAAGCAAGAAATATTTGAATTAGAACCAAATCAATACACAATTTGGTTATGAGTTGTTCTCTGCATATTCCATACACAATTAGGCACAATTACTTCTATTTGTTCTTATTAATTTGTAAAGTTTCAATGCTTGGTTTAGAATCCATGCCCTTTACTTCACAACCCCAGGCAGTATTTTAGGTTATCAGCTTATCAAGGCTCTTATTTTCCCAAAAATTAAGAGACACTGACATCTAGAAATAATTGACAAAAAAAATTGTTAAATTTAAGAATAGAACTAACCATAAGTGACAATTTGCTCATTTCTTTGACTTTATTCATAGGCATTGCTAGTTGCAGCTTTCCCTGGGCACATAAACTTGATAAAACATAAAGAATGTCTGGAGGTTATTCTAAAACATTTCTCATATAACTATCAAGAAATGTAATTGAGACATATGATATGTGTCCGCCAATTATCAAGACCATAAATATATGTGTTGCATAGATAATTGTGGCACCCCCCTATTCACATTCATTTCTTTGACTGTGCAAAATTTTCTTTCAATCTAGTTGAAGGATATGGTTGAGAAGAACACCATCCATAAAGAACATCACCAGTTCATTTTTCTCCTATTGCTAGGATACCTTGAATCCTAATCTGTAATTTTTGAGACAATAAACTTATTATAATTTCATGTGAGATCAATTTATCTTCATTTACAATTTATGATAGCTATAAAAGATACCAATGGAAAACAAACCAAAGAAACTGAGATCGATTAGTGCACATAAAATTAAGATATCAATCTTCTTGAATCACTTCTAAAAACCGTTTCACCTTACATTCACATTCACCAGCATCATCCATAATCAGTCTAATAGACAAATGTCAGAGAGCAGTATATAACACATTGAAAAAACAAAATCATGAATTTGTAAAGTCTAAAAGAATTTTCAAACATCTGATCTTTAGAGACCAAATAATTAAATCATCAATAGTAAAACTTCCAATAATGTATCCACTTACAAATGGAAAAATTGTAAGGAGAAGCAATCAAGTTTTCAAATTGGTCTAAAAATTAAAAAATATCAATCTTTGCTACACATCCCAGAGATGATTAATACACTTCTAAGAGAATTGTTATTTTATAACAATTTGACATCGTAGAATGGGCTTAGATTCATCAAAGCAAAAAAGAAAAAGTTAGCAAACCATTCAAACTGTATAAAAGTGCATATTTCCAATCAAATATTTCTATTAGATTAAGATCTCATATGCTACTCCATTATAAAAATTAGGGAAAAGTCCAAAAAATCCCCCTGAACTATACACCTTGGGTGCTTTAACCCCCCATGCTTCAAAAACATAGGGAAGACCTCCTTTAACTATGAAAATGTGCGTTTTACTCCCAAGACCCAAACAAGCATCCAAAAATAGACAGAAAGTGTCACATGCCTGCCACGTGAAGTGTTTAAATGCCTAATCCCACTTAAAACTCAGATTAAGTGTAGATGTGAGAGGCACGTGGTTACTTAAACACCCAAAATCATTCTTTCTCCCCAATTTTGCTTCAGATTTAGGGATTTTTGGTGAAATCCCTAGAAACTGAAAGAGACATTTTTCGAAAGATAGAAGAAGGAATTGGACCCCTAACCTTGTGGGTTTTAAATCAGTTGAACATTTTGAACTCTGGGTCGAAGTGATTAATGTCTTCCGGCAGTGTTGGAGAAACATATGGAATTTATGGTGAAGACGTCCAGAGGTGCCACTTTGGTCTTCCATGCTGCATGCAAAGTTCTTGGACTGAAAAGAACCCAGGCAGGAGATTTTTTGGGTGTAGTAGATAAGGGTCAGGTAATGCTTGTAATTACTTCTACTTATATGATCCTCCTGTGAGTAAGAGAGAGGAAAATGTGGTAAATTATTTGGTGAAGAAGAACAGGGAACTTACAGAGGAGCTGAAACTGCAAAAACACAATGTAAAGAAGTTGCACTTGATGCTTGTAATGACATGGATTATAGGCTTTGAATTAGTGATAAAAAGGTCGATGTAGCATACGTGGTGTGTTTCACATTTGTTGTTGTAATATGAGTTTTATTTGAAATGTTATTATTTCTTGACCTTATTATGTACCCAGGCTATGAAAATGAATTGATCTGAAAATGAAGTTGCTGGTGTAATATGTTACTTATTTGCTGGCCATGAAATATGTTATTTATTTGCTCCTGTAATGTGTTATTTATTTGTTGGTGTAAAATGAATTGATCAGTGGTTGGTCTCTGATATAAGGAATTTAAATACAGAACCACTATTATGCTGCTTTGCACATAATAGGTCATTGTAACAAAATGACCTTCATTTCCTAAGATAGAAGCAGTTGACATAGCAAGTCAGGCATAAGGGTGACTGATGATGCCGGCATTGTGAACAGGGACAGCACATATTGAAACACATATTGAGCAGCAGCACATACAATTCCCAAGCACTATCCACCAGAGCAGAAAGAAAATAAAACCAAAATTCAACATTAAAACCAATACTCAACAATAAAACCAGAATCTGTGCAGGCAAACCAGAATTGAACAGGCAAACAAAAATTTAATCACAATTCAAGACCTTTGGCAGCAAACCAGAATTTTGTATGATAAAACCAGAACTCAACAGTATGAACCATTTCAATAACATCCTAGAATTCCAAAATGAAACCAAATTTCAATAACATCCCAGAATTCCAAAATGGAACCAAATTTAAATCATCAAACCAGAATTGAGCAATAAACCAAAATACGCGCAGTAAAACCATAATCCAACATGCACACCAGAATTACAAGGCCCACCATAAACCAGAGTTCAAGGCATAGTTCAAGACCTGGCAGCAAACCAGAATTTTGTATGATAAAACCAGAACTCAACAGTATGAATCAGATTTCAATAACATCCCAAAATTCCAAAATGAAACTAGATTTACATCATGTGCACCAGAATTGAAAAGTAAACTAGAAAATGTGCAGTAAAACCATAATCCAACAAGTACACCAAAATTGAACAGGAAAACCAGATTTCCCCATGTGAGACCAGATTTGAAACATAGATCAACAATTCTGGCAGCAAACCAGAATTAAACAGTAAACTAGAACCTGTGCAGTAAAACAAGTTGCTAACAGTAAAAATGCATGACACAGCCAGGCAGGAATACAAGATGAAATAAAGACAATAAGCATCTGAAAGTAGCCATATATTGGCAACATCGTTCAGTATTGATTCATCTGAAAATGGACATAATGTTAACTTCAATTACAAGTGGCTCACAATGGTTCACAGTTGGGCCACAAACTTCCTATTTAAAAATGCCTAAATATTTATACATCTTCTAGGACCATTACAAAAAATATAATTGGCTCACAAATGGCCAACTAAACACCTCAAAAGACACAATAGCCTAGTTGGCATTATCTAAAAAAGCAAAAAATAATGGAAGACAGCAAGTGGCCCACACAATTGACACATTTGCTACTGTGTTTGTTCTACTCTTCTTTTACCCTTGGATCTAGACTCTCCCATTTGAGTTTCATCTATCATTGATGCTTGTCTAGTGGGTGGTTGTGTCATGAAGGTTCTTTCACCAATCGATGCTGTCTTCCTTCTTGAACCATGTGCATCATGTTGGTGTGTCATAGCAGCACTTGCTTGACTTTGTGCTTCTCCGTCACATGAAGGATTAGCAGCACTTGATGCACTTTGGGCATTGTGGGCCACAACCTTCTTTCTTCTTCCAACCTGGAGCCAAAATATGCAATTAAATATTAGTAAAAAATTCTAGACAAGTTATGCAATTATTGTTCACAAATTGGTTACTCACAGGATTATTAGCACTAGACTTCTTCTTATATACCCTTCTATTAGGGTTGACAGGTCCCTTGCAAGTGCGAGTGTTAAGGTCAAATTGGCCACAGTTACCACATTTCATCCTCAGTCCAATCCTGCTAATCTTGCTAGTATTTTGGGGTTCATCAGCTGCTCTCTTTCTATTCTTCTAAGGTCTGCCTGTAAGGGTTTTTCCTAGTGAAGGTAATACAGGCTCATATTCAATTGTTGGCCATTCATCTTCACCAGGTACAGGGTTAATCATAACCCTATATGTTTTCAGGAATGTCTCTTTTGTGAAGTATTCATCAACATACACCTCTGGTTGTTCTCTTTGAGCATAAATACACTTAACAACATGTGCACATGGCACCCCTGTAATGTCCCAAAGCCTACAGGAACATGTCCTTGCTACCAAATCCACAACTCTCCTCTGACCTTGCAAATTGTCCACCTCAAACTTCCCAGCTCCATTCATATGGCATATACAGTTAATGGCCTCTGACTTTGATCTCTCTAGTTGTGCTGCTATTTTTGGACAAATTGTTCCAGTATAGCTCAGCATCCCTACTTGCTTTGTTACAAATCTCTTAATCAACATTCTTCTAATGGTCTCCATCATTGTTATGATAGGCTTGTCCCTTGCAAGCAGCACATAAGAATTAAAGGTCTCTAATAGATTGTTCTGCAGTGCTGTTGATCTTGCTCTTGAATTGAAGGCATGTCTTGACCATGTTCTTGGGTGTTTATCTGCTAGGAAATTAGCAGCTTGGTCATTAAGCTGGCGAAGCTCTCCCATATGAAACTTGAAGTCAGCCAGTGTTGTTGCCCTGGTAGCATTCCAAAGACAAGTTTTCAATGTCTGTCCTTTATAGTTCACCTTAAAATTGGCATATAAATGCCTAACACAAAATCTGTGCTCAACCCCCATCTCAGCCAAAACCTCTTTCAAGCCTTATATTGTTAAACAATGAAACATATATACAGTTATAATGTGAACTTAAAACAAGTTTAAATATGAGAAACAGTAAACCAAAGCACATATGGATAGGTCATTACCTTTTGTTGGTCAAACATAAAGATCCAACCATGTTCATTACAAGGTCCAATATCAGCTATCAAGAGCTCTAAGAACCACTCCCATGTCTCCTTCACTTCTGCTTCACATGCTGCATATGCAATGGGAAATATGTTGTCATTTGTGTCCTTTCCCATAGCAGCCAATAACATGCCACCCATCCCTGCTTTGAGGAAGCAACCATCTAGATGTATGAGAGACCTGCAGAACTTAAACCCCCTATTGGCAGCATCCAAACACACATACAATCTCTGAAAATGTCTATTTTCCACCTTCACCTTTAGTGTAGAACCTGGGTTATAAAGCAAGACTGCTGCACAGTAACTCCATAATAGAGCATATTGCTCCTTATGTGTGCCTTCCATTTTCTGTTTTGCAGATTTCTTGGCTCTGTACACTTGAAACCTTGACACAAAGGTAGAGTAATATCGTGCCACTTGATTTATGAAAGCATGATTCTCCCATTTCCCCTTGTTATCTCGAATATGATCCTGATATTTACTAGCCAGCCAAGCAAAATTTGCCTTCCTATTGTTGTTTTCCCAAGCATAGTTAGTATGCTCTTAATTTCCCCATGACTTGATTTGAAAAGTACTACCTTCTTGGTTCTTTGAGGCATACATCCTCTAGCCACACTTCTTCTTGCACTTAACAATTATTCTTGCTGCCTCATTTTTCTTATATATGAAGTCAATATCATTCTCGATGTAGTACTGTTTCAAGGCATCCCTAAAAACCCTAAAGTTGGCAAACTTCATACCAACTTGGAGCCTTATTTTTTTATTCATGTCATTGTGGTGGTTAAACTCTGGGTATCTATTTCTTTTGGGTTGATCACTGCCTTCCTCATCCGGGCTAGACAAAACATCAGAGTCAGAGTCACCATAGTCACTTTGGGCCTGACCATCATGATCTAGCATAACTGTGGGCCTTGGCACTCCTCCCACTTCCTTAGCACTTGGCCCTCGACCTCTGCCTCAGCACTTGGGCCAGCTTCATTGCAAGGCCCAGTCCTATATCATCAAAAAACCTACTGAAATCTTCCTCATTGTCACCCTCCTAATTATCATAAAATAAATCTACATTTTCCAGATCACTGTCATCGAAATCACAACCATCTAAATTCACTTCCTCACCCTCACCCTCACCTTCACCTTCTGCCATTGGTATTTTAGCATTCTCTCCTACACTGGCATTTTCATTACCCCTCTCATCACCATGGTCAATCCCCAATGGTTCAACCCTTTCACTCCCTCTCATTAACCATGTCCACATGAGGTTCAGCTGTTAGTCGCAATGGCTCCCCACTGACTTCAGGTGTGTCCACATGGTGCTCAACAAATAATTGTGACACCCTATTAGTTCTGTTACCTATGCTATTCAAAATGGACCTCACATCCTTGTCACTCAGAAAAGGGCTTAATCTCATCCTCTAAAGACTCATCCTCAAACTTATATCACACAAACTCAGCATTTCCATACCTTTCTTCAATTATATGCTTACTTAAATGAGTTACAGACAAATAATCAATATCAAATTCCTCTATTGTTTCCTTAACCCCACCTTCATATCTCATGTAGGGAAAATACTTAAGTGCCCCTCCATAATACAACTCAAACCCAATATAATTCATGCTATAATAAAAACGAAAACATGTTAGGACCACATTACAGCACAGTAGCTCTAGGACCACATTGCAAAACAAAGACAAAAAAGCCCAAAGCCTAAACCATGTTCCTCAATGTACAACAGCAATATTCACGTGCAAAATGCCTAAACCATATGCAAAATAACACAAAATTTCTTTCTATCGTGTGTGTCAATCTTTCTCTCTTGCAACAAATCAAACAAAAAATTCCTAACCATTTTCCAAAGGAACAAGTATATTTTAATCAAAATTCATATGAGCATTTCCATTTATTTTGGGCGAGAAGGAATAAACAGTTTGCATTTAGAAACAAAAACAAAACCAAAAAGAATTTACAAAGTTCAATTTTCTTTTAGATTACCTGGTATCGAAACTTTGGGTCCGCGAGTTCAACAGAGAAAGAACTACCTCAGAAAGATTAAGCTATCAAACCGGGCTATGACCTCAAATCCAACATATCGCAATTTCCTGCTAAGCGCAATTGAGAACCCACCCAATTTCAATTTCGATGTAGTTCTCTCGAAAAATGTCTCTTTCAGTTTCTATGGATTTCACCAAAAATCCCAAAATCAGAAGCAAAATCGGGGAGAGAGAATGATTTTGGGTGTTTAAATGACCATATGCCTCTCAAGTGTGCACTTAATCTGAGTTTTAAGTGGGATTAGGCATTTAAACACTTCACGTGCCAGACATGTGACACTTTCTACCTATTTTTGGACATATGTTTGGGTCTTGGGGTAAAACACACATTTTCGTAGTTGAATGAGGTATTCCCCACGTTTTTGAAGCATTAGGGTAAAGTGCACAAGGTGTATAGTTCAGGGGGTTTTTTTGGACTTTTCCCTAAAAATTATAGCCCTTGGAAAAACCAACATTTCTAACACTCTCTCATGTGCCTATCCATTTTCATTGAGGTGTGTCCAACAACATACCAAAATTCGAATGAAAAAGTTTTGTATCTAGCTACATGCATGGATGTGCACAAAGAATGAACATATACTATTTCTAGGAAGATAAATTCGAATCAATGAAAATTTATAATATATATATATATATATATACAAAATGATAAGCAAGAGTTGCAAAATGGTACTGATGAAAAGGTCTCTCTTTCATGCCATTATATAAAAAGGAAAATGAAAGAAAATACCAACCCTTTCTGGTATTAAAGAGTTTGACTTGGATTGTCATCTCTCTATCAAGGATTGGTAAAAAGTTATTTACTGCCTCATTTTCATGTAAGCTTTGTCTTTAACCAATAAAATGGAAAAATTGAAGCAACACATACTCTACCCGAAACAAAACCCAAGAAAAAGAAGAGAACAAACGAAATATAAGTGTGACAGAGAGAAAGGAACTTCTAAAAAGAAATTTCGTTTTTAGAATAGGAGTAGAGATCTGACCTTGATTTTCCATAGAATAGAGCTTGTAGTGATTTCATCATGGCCATACTAACCTACATGAATCAACACATATATCAAAATAGAATAGCAAAAAATAGAGAAGGGAATAAAGAGATGAATAATTGGAATAGAACCAAAATAGAGAAGGGAGATATAGTTCATTAGAATGTCTAATAAAATAACACATGATAGTTCAAGGAAATATATAAACATGTAAAGCACAAACAAAATCATGAAGAGAGATTGGCACAAAGCTTACCCAAAGGTTTTCCAGGAGGGAGACTTGAAGGCAATGAAACAATGAATATTTGAATTAGAACCGAATGAATATGAGTGACTCACATGTGGTGCATTATATATAGAGGACTCTGGAGGCAAAAACGTATAACACTAATTTCAAAATTCAAATTCAAAAATCAACAATTATTACATGACTAAAATTAAGGAGAGTAATTGACAATTTATTTCAACTAAAATTAAATAATAATGGATTAATATAATTTTGGTGGAGGTGGACTTCCAAAATTAAATTGAATTGCAATTATTCAAAATAATTAGATTTAGTAATAAAAATTTCACCTCATACACTATCATAATAAAAATTGTTAGTTGATTATCATCATAATTATTAGGAGGTTTTTTCTTTTAATTTTGGATTTATTTAATTTAATTTAATTTTCAACACAGGTTTTTAGTTATGATTTAGTCCACATACATTCTGACATGTAATGTCCTAATTAAGCAAGGCAATTAAGACATTGATTTCAAGTGCTAATTATGGAAGTTATTTAATGCCATGAATTTTAATTATTTTTCAGTTTTTTTATTTATTTATAAAGCACATATGATTCATATTATATATTATTTTTTAAATATCCTTGAATGAAAGAAATTCACACAGCCCGCCACTTGTCATCACCTTAATAGGGACACTTGTCAACTCCACATTGTGTACTTTATTTTTAATATTACTAGTACTGGGCCCCGCGCGATGCGCGGCCGGGCACTACGGCGGGGGCGACACAAAATAAGAAATCATATTGGATTATCCATTGAGGTTGCTTTAGTGGTTATCCAAATTATAATCCTATTAGAATTTTTGGAAACTTATTCACATGGTGTAATCTCACCCTTCTTCCAAGTGCCATAGGAAATCCTATTTAATCACCTATCAGGATTGGTTTATTAGTTACCCAAATTATAGTCCTATTAAAACTTTAAGAAACTTGTACCCATGGTCTAACCCCAATATTTTTCCTAGAGTTATAGGTTATTTAATTTTTTTTCCCCAAAAACTATATCTAGACTTAGTTATAATTTTGATTTTCATTCCCTTTTCCTTTCTGTCTCAATTATCATACTCAACCCCTACTCATTCCAACCTATTTATATTTAAATACAATAGAGAAATTGTAACGTAATTAAGTACCATTGTCATATAATTATTACTATTTTGTATAGATTTAAAGTAAAGTTAAAATAGGGATAACCCCAGGTAAAATGGTAGGACATTTATTTTTCTTTCAAAACTCGCAAGAGTATCATATATTATATCATTTTTATATAAAAAATGGGAAAGAGAATTCTGAATTTCTTTATCTACATGAAAGAGTTTCCTATATTGATTGCCTAGATAAACATATAAAACTCTTATGTCTCTTTCAAACTACATGTTTTCTATGTCTATTCTCAAAGCCATTGCCATTTGACTATTACTATTAGAAGACTCAAATTTCTAATGAGCATATCACCCTTCAAATATCTTGCATAGTGACACTTGATACTTGCAAGTTTATAGTATTATATCTGCCAATATTCTTCAAATTGAAAGGGTTTATACACAATCACTGTTTTCCAAAAAAATAACGGAAGAAAAAAAAATCCCAAAAGGCTTTAGTAAAAATGAAACAAAATCAAAATGAAATTCCCCCAAAAAAATTATATTGCCAATTGCATGCAAATAACTACCATGTATGGATTTACACTTTAGTTTTCAACCTTCTAATGACGCTTTTTTAGCCGCTAATTTAATAGCCTAAAGGCATATGAGGGGAAAAGAAAATATATTACTACTTTGCTAATGGAAAACATATATCAATTGCATCTATAAATATTTATATTATATAACATATATCAAAATGCAAAATCTTGCTTTGGATGACTATCAAAACGTCAGTTTCCCTAAGAAAAACCAAAAAGGTTTTGAATTTTAAATGAATTATCACAACAATAAAATATTTTGACACAAAAAAGAATCCAATTGTACCTTGCTTAGTTTGGGCATTATATGTCAAAATATATATGTAATTAAAATAAAAATGGATTTGGAGCCATTGGTTTCCCTATAACACAATCAAATTAAAATAAAAATGTAATTAAACAGCGAAAGAATATTACGTGAATGAAAGCTTTTTTGGTAGCTTTGAAAGAGTAATAGCGCTAGAGATTGAAGATGTGAAAAAAATTAGAAAAAATAAAATAGAAATAGTGCTGCATATGGAGATTAGGAATTATATTGGAATAGAATTTATATGGAAAAATAGAGCAACAATAAGTAAAATAAAATGGTTTGGAAGAACAAATCTAGCTGTGGCTAGAGATGCAGAAATTCTTTGCAACAATCAGCCTATCAATAGTGAATAAGCTCACATAGAGTTTAATATATATAGAGAACTATGTAGGCAAAAAAGTGTAACCCTAATTTTAGGATTCAAATTTGAAATTAAACAATTATTGTGTGACTAAAATTAAAGAGAATAAATGACAATTTATTCCAACCGAAATTAAATAATAAAATTAAAAATATTCAAATTGCTCTTCAAAAACCACTAAATTTTTGTTAATTTGCTTCTCTCAATTAAATTTTTTGATTTCTGATTGGTCTTACCAATCAAGACATTAATATTAGATTTATTTTGGTCTTTTACATTTTATTTTTTTAATTATTCAGCAAATACTAAATGCTAAAAAGTCTAAATATGGAAGTTATTTAATGCCATGAATTTTAATTCTTTTTTTAGTGTTTTTATTTATAAATCACAAATAATTCATATTATAGATGATTTTTTAATTACTCTAGAAAGGAAGAATAGCTTTAAATAATTCACCCCAAAATATATGTTCATGGTGAGGGTTTTACGTTTTCTTGCATTGGTTAGCTCTCGCTATATATACTTAGCAGAATAGCTTACCTGTAAATTAAGAGCATGTATATGCTCTAATAAAGTTTTTTCTTTTATAAATAAAGGAACTCATATATGCTAAATTCCTAATATATAATTGATATATGTTCCTTCTCGTTATGGAGGCAGGGAAGGCTTTCCTATGCTGTCATGTATACATACATTTCTTAGCTGCATATTCCTTATAGCCTTAGATTTTTCTGTTGGTAATTACCGTTCTATACTGGATATGGGCTGGCAGAAGATGATTTTGAAATTGTATTATTATTTTATTATTGTTCAATTATGTCCAAATCTTTAGAAGGAACCCCAAAGAAGCGCAAAATGTATTACTCCTATCTTCTGCTTAACATTGCTATGAAATTCTCCCTCTCCTCTGAAGACATACCCTTTGATGATACATCACCAATGCAACATCCTGACCCACAAATGCAATACTTGTTTCAAATTTCTCAAGAATCTTACATCATTACAATTAAGAATCTTTTGATATGAACTACACCAAATTTTTTCTTGACCATATATATTGCATTACCAATTGGTACAACAGAAGTAGCAGCTGCCTAAAACATGAGCATATAAAAAACAATGGAGAGAAACTGCAGAATTATTCCTTAGTCAACTGGGATTGCTTTCAGTTGCCATGATTGTCAATTTTTTTTTTTCCAATCCATTTCAATGTATGTCTTTGCAATCTTTTAAGCAAGATGAAGACAAAACCCTAGTGCCGATGTGTTGGAGGTGGTGGCGGTGCACAACATGGAATAGAGAGACATAAGCTAAAAAGTTAGACAATTTAGGACTTATAGAATAAGTACTCTCCATTCTATACTTTTATCAAGAGTAAATTTCTTAATGATGAACATTTTATTCATTTAAAAATAATCGAGTAATATGAAGATATATACATCCAAATAAAAAGAACATGAAATTATTAGTAGCGTTATATGCTTATATGATAGGGCTATGTATGCCTCAATCTCTAGTAATATGTCTGTGTTTCTACCAAAAAGTTATCATCAAATGGCAGAAAAAAAAAAAAAAAAAAAAAAAAAAAAAAAAAAAAAAAAAAAAAAAAAAAAAAAAAAAAAAAAAAAAACATACCTCAATACTGTGTAGAATGAATTGGCAGTAAGCAGGTATGAATTGGCCAAACATATATAATATATAAAGCAAAGATTACCAAACGTAGATTAACTTGCAACCAACCCAGAATTTCAGAATAAAAAAAGAAAAAGAAAAAGAAACATACCTCAATACTGTGTAGAATGAATTGGTAGTAAGCAGGTAGGAATTGGCCAAACATATATAATATATAAAGCAAATGTTACTAATCTCCAATAAGCTTGCATCCAACCAAGAATTTCAGAAAAAGAAAAAGAAACATACCTAATATTGTGTAGAAGGACTCACCAGTAAGCAGGTAAGAATTGGCCAAACATATATAAATATATAAATCAAATGTTACCAATCTCCAATAAGCTTGCAACCAAGAAAGAATTGCAAAAAAAGAAAAAGAAACATACCTCAATAATGTGTAGAACGAATTGGCAGTAAACAGCTTACTAAAGCCTAGGGTGGCGTGAGAGTGCCGTTAAAATAAATCACATTAGGGTGCTATATATATAGGGATATGGGGCAAATGAAAGGTAACCCTAATTTTGATTTCAGAATAGCAATTAAGTAATGATTCTGTGTCATCAATTTATAAGAGAATTTGGCATAATTAAATTGAATTTTTTTTCCTTGATTGGCTGTTTTTGTAAAGGGTGGCAGCATTAATCCCACAATTTTGGCAAATTTGCCAAATTCACCATGATGATTTTGGTTAAGAATTCTGATTGCAAATCAAGCAATCAACGTTGTGCACCCATTCTGTAAGTCTACATTTTTTTTTGTTTTAATTTATTTTCAAATAATAATAATTTTGATTGCAAATCAAGCAATCAATGTCGTGCACCCATTTTGGAAGCTGACATTCCTTTTGTTTTAATTTATTTTCAAATAATAATACGAGAGTAAATATAAATAAGAAAGTTATTTAAAGACATTAATAATCAATTTTTTTTCTTATTTTTAATTTTTCAGACACACATAATTGACATTATAAATTATTTTTTTAAATACTATTGATAGGAGGAAATTCCCACAGCATGCCACTTGTCATCACTTTGATAATGACACTTGTCAGCTCCACATTGTGTACTCTATTTTTAATATTATATAGATATATAGATATAGATATAAGTTTTCAGATGGCAAAAACTTTGATTTGCCAAAAATACCTTTCTTCTCTTTTAAATAATAAAATATCTTTGTTAAACTAAAATTGCAAAATTTTATTTTTTTTGGATGAATAGAAAATTACCTTTTCTTCTGGTAAACTCTTTCCCAAGGAAATATATAGTCCTTCTATCTTTGATAAACTATTTGTTACAATCCCTATGATCCTCGATTCCCTTCTCTTCTAAACCATCACACTTTCTTAATTTGAGACTCTTTTTCTTATTTTCTTTTTTCTCCCTCTCCCTTAAATATATTAATGTTGTGTGCTATTATGTTCTTGTGGCATGAGAGGAATATGCTCATTCATGGAAAAATTTGTAGAAGTCCTGTTGAGTTGGTTGTAACTGCTGAATCGTTTTGGAGAAGCTACAAGGATGAAATAAAAAATACAGGAACAAGTGTTGATACGATTTCCCTATGGATGTAGGTCAACCAATCAGCATAACACCATGTAAGCCTAGGATTCCAAAATGATTGGCAAGAAATCAAACAAAAAAAAAAGGTGAATGGAATGAAGTGAAGACCTTTGAATCAAGGAATGGGCAACTCAGCTAAATTAGCCAAACCTCCCAAGCACAATGCATCCAAGAACCAATGTGGACTATGATGGAGAAAGAAAGAACCGCCACACTCAAGAGGAGAGAAAGGGTTGGGAGTGATAAGATTCAAGTTCTCCAAGCTAAGGTTACCCTAGCTGGTTCACAGCTCTCCATAGAGAGAAAAGAGAACAAACCTCTTAAAATTCTTTGATAAATTCTCAATAATGCTGATGACAAAGGCATTCAGCTCCTTAAAAAGTTTGTGGGTTAGTTTTAGTGAATTGGGTGGATAACCAAACCCAAACCTGACCCAAGACCTTAAACCCCAACTAAACAAGCCCTAAATGGCTTTAGACAGAACTAACCCTAATAGAAGTTCAACATGGGCTATTATTACAAACTTAACCCAAACTAAATAACTCAGAAAATAAAGGCCCTAAATACATAGCTATTTGGCTCAACAATAATATCAAATTACAGAGACTATTGACGAAATAACTATGAGCTAAAGTCTTCACTCTTCACTTGATGTAGCTCGGATGCAAGCAATCCATTTAGCTTGATCTTCACTCTTGCCCTCTGAACCAACCTCTTTGGTGTTGCTACCTTGGATCGCATCAAGTGTGGTTGCTGATGAGGCTCAGATTCCTTCAATAGAGGCTTGGCAGCCCCCCTCCTATTGGTGTCTTTAAAGTTAATGTTGATGCTGCAGTTTTTGAGGAGGTGCGTAAGGGTGGTATGAGGCTTGCGGCTAGGGATGAGCAAGGGAATGCTTGGCGGCTGCTTCTAAATCATGTTCTTCACTTTTCTCTCCAACTCTAATTGATGCTTGGGCACCTCATGAGGCTTTACTGCTGGTTTAGGATATGCAATTTATGGATATTGTGGTGGAAAGTGATTGTCAAGTTTTTTAGAACAGCTTTATCAATGGCTCTTCAAGTTGCATTGAGTTTGATGTCATTTTTGATGATATTAGAGTGATTTTATCTTCTTTGCAGTCTTTCTCTTTTTCTTGTATCCATTGTTCTGGCAATATGGTTGCCCACCGACTAGCACATTGGTTTCAACAACTTGATGATGTTGTAGTCTAGGTTGAGCATAAATAATTCTTTTTATCTCTGATGTTCTTTTAGTAAATGTTTTTGTTTTTTAATTTTATTGTCATTTTTCCATAAAAAAATATTAATTTTAATTTAATTATGCATTATTTATGTTCACTTTCTATGATAAAATCAAAGATAAATTTACATTTATAATTAAATTTTAAAACAAGCACTTCACATATATCTATTAAACTAGTATATATAAATTTATGAAAGACAGAAACTTTTAGATTGCCAAAAAAAGAATCTTATTTTAAAATTCTAATAACAAAAGTATTTATTATTAAATTATTAAATTTGACAAGTAAGTATAAACCTGAATGCACCCCGGTACAGGTTCTAAGCACAGCTCTCTTTTCTCATGCCTTAGCTATTCTTGCACACCATAACCAAATAGGCATCTCAGACCATTCAAGATTCACATATGCATCATGCAATATATCTCTCTGCGTGTAACTAAAGTGGGGATAAGCTTAAATTACTGTTAAAAACATGTCAGGCATATTATTTTTCAAGTAAAACACTAAATATATTCATATAATTTGTAGTTAGACCCTAGTTGCATTAAAGAGTGCTCCAAAGATTCAATAATTTAACGTGCGTATAAATTTATGTTATAACTATGTAAATTTAATTTTATTATTGTTGATTGTAATATTTTGTCTAATGTGTTTTGTTGGAAAGTTTCTTCCTTCAATGAGAATCGGAAAAATAGCACCACAGTTGAGCAGAAAAAAAGAAGAAGAAGGAAGAGCTCTAGTCTAGTGAATGTAATATAGCTAGACCCTTAATTGTAATTGCAATTGCTATTTATCTATAGAAAGAAAAAAAAAAAAAAGCAGACAAAAAAAAAATTAACATCAGCCAGAAATGGCCATGATAATGTAATATAGTTCTATTTTAGACAAATCTTAATACTATTCATAGGCTCCCTTTTGTTCTGTTTTTTGACAATGGGCATATTATTAGTCGTTAGTAGTTTGTTTATGGATCTCCTATATATTCACTTCCTCCTCAACCACCACTTGAACATATGAAAATATTTTTTCATCCCATTAGGGGATGGGACCTCCAAACTAAAGCTGATTTTTTTAAAAAGGAAGTAATCATTCCGTATATTATATATGCAGCAGTAATATAAAGAGTATCATTGATTAATTTGAATTTTATTATTGTATGACTGTGTGTCAAGATTCCAAATTTAACAACTCCTTTGCGGAAACTAATACTAGAGCATTTTGTTGTAGTATTAAATTTGTTGCCACGTGCTTTTACATGATTTTATCTCTTTATCCACTATCTATGAATGAAAGATGATGGAGTTACATAATATTATAAATTTAGTGAATAAGGATAGTGATTATGGATCGTAATATCCCTATCAAGTTCTATGATATTTGTGATGTCCTTTTAATAATTTGAAGACATATAATTTCCTTGCACTATGCTTCTTCAAGTTATATAATTGTGAAGGAATTGCAGAATTGGACTTGATGATTCTGATATTCTCACATCGACTCCTTCATGTTGATTGCTAGGAAAGTTGAAGGAAGATAAAAATCAAACTTAGGGCTGCTCTTGCTTTTCATGTCTATCATCTTTTTGGCCATATGACGGCATGTAGTCAACATATTGGAGAGTGGTGTTTGAGCAATTTTTTCTTTTATTTGTTTTGGTTTACCAAAACTTTTGTTTTTCACTGTTTGCTGTCAATATACATGCTTTAATCTCAAAATAGATAAGCTTTTGTGTCAAAGATACATGTTGAGTGGATTTTATACCTACTCTTTACGTATTTTTAGCTTTATATTTTGCATCTTACTTGAGTGTTTTTAGTATTAAATAATGTGTTTTTGTTATTTGTGTAGGTTTATTTGAAATATAAAGATTTTGATCTTTAAAGTGAAAAAGTTGTGAATTTCGGAAGCTTGAGGCAGCAAGCAAGAGCCCTAGCCCTTGAAACCAAGAGCCCCAGCTCTCCCTTAGTTTTTCTCCAGCAAAGCCAGAGATAAAGAGCCTCAGTGCCCTCATTTAAGGGCTGCAGTGCCCATGCTTGTCAGAGGCCAAGGGCCTCAACACCAAAAATCAAGAGCCTCGGCCCTATATCAAGAGCTGCAGCGCAGGGCTTCTTTCCTTAAGGCATTGATGATTTTATTCCTAAATTAATTAAGACTTTTGGTAAAAAGTATAAATAGGACTTCTAGGTTTTAGAATAAGAACTTCCTAGACATTTTTGAAAAAAAACAAAAAGGAGAGCAAGGTAAGGATTGGAGCATAGATTGGTGATAGCAAATCTGAACTTCTATTCTGAGTTTTATTCTTCTTCCCTCTCACTTGTGTCTAGAATGTATTCAGTTATGTTTTATTTTACCATCATGAACTAATATACTTTTCTAGGGGCTACAATGTAGCCTAACTATAAATGGTTGTAATTTCTTTTAGAATTAATTTATGATTTATATTTTCTACTTTAGTGTTTATCTATGTTCTTTATGCCTCTAATTAACTGGTCATTAATTAGTTGATAAGTTAATCACAATAAGACCGAAAAGGAGATTTGTGTGTCTAGTTCATTGGGATAAATACCAAAAGTTGCATGTAGGATAGGAATATACCTCCATGGCATGTGTAGTCAATTAAAGTGATCCATAGATTTAAATGAATTTCTAAATTATTCGTAATTCACATAAGAATATAGTGAGTTCATAACTTGGGAATATTTTCACTAGACCTTGGGAGAGGGTAATGAATAAATTAGGGAATCTCCGCTAGCAATTAGAAAGATAAATCTAGATTAAGGAAATAAGGAATGAAAACCGGATTAGTTATGATCAAATCGGAAACACTAGACTTTCTCTTTATATTAATTCTTGATTTTTATATGCTTTTGCTTATTTTTAGTTTATTTTAAGTTTATTCTTGCAATTTCTCCTTAATCAATTGATCAGATAAAATTGGAATTAACCAAATTTCTATAATTAATAACTTCAATCCTCATGGGAATGATAACTCACTTTTATTATATTACTTGTAAGATGATAACGTGTACTTGCACTCCGTTTTCACACAACAATACACTATCACATAATACAAATATTGATATGATAATCATTGACAAATATATCAAGCAAATGCTTATGTATCTGAGAAGACATTTGACTCTTTCAAGAAATGTTGGTTTACAGGTTATGGTGTGAATGATGTCTCCTTATTTTTCTTTCAGGTAGTATCCAAAGATAACTTGGCATTAGGAATTAATTTATTAATAAAATGATTGAATGAGAAAGACTAATAGAGAGTCATGGTTATATGTATTTATGAGTGCATTTTTGTTTCTATTGTCAGGTTATTATTGGGAAGGAGGAGGTTATTTTGGGGTGATTGGTTTTGCTGCAATGTGAGAGAACATATACAAAAGGACATATGTGATTCTTTGATTAGCATCTGTTCAAGTAGGGAAATTTTAAGAAGGCTTGGCGATTTTCTTTTCCCAGAATTTGCAAACTAATTTTTATTTTTCAGTATGAAGAAACTAATTTTTCCAATTTGAATAGATAGCAGATCAATTGTTTCTATTTTTTTTTTCTCAACATTAAAGTTGAGAGGGCAAAGTTCTCTACAAACCCAGCAGCCCTAGGACATGTATTTTTTTTTTTTTCCCCTTTTTGTGTAGTCTTAGCTATAAGATACTCACAACTTGGACTTGACAAAATAAACAACTATGACTGAACTTTATTTTTTTTTTTTTTTGCTAGTAAATAAATAGTGACTGTATTTGTAATAAAGTATGATTGAACTTGATTCAATATTGTTAGTATAATTTTGTGGTTAAATTTTAAACAACATTCATATCATAATGCTAGAAAGTATGTGTCTAAGAGATATTCACATTAAATTATACGAACTTATAATTAACTAACTTAACACACGTGAAGCACGTGTTTAAATTACTAGTATAACAAAATATACACAATGGTATATTTTAGGAATATTTTTGCCACATTCAAGCTTTTCTTATGTAGTGCAGATTTGTGTTATATGAACCAAAAGGCCAATACATTCCTTCTATCTTGTAACTTCCAATAACTTTTTCTTCAGGTCCAAACTCAATTAAGACTTAATATGTTTACCTAGTGACTAAAACTAAAAATGAAGAAAAATAGACTAGAAAATTTCCTGTGTACCGCAGCATTCAAAAACCACTTTTACGTTAAGACTTAACATCTTATAAACTTAGTCTTTTTAAAGCACTTGATATTGTTTTAGAAGCTATTTCTTTACTCACATGCATATTAATAGATAAGTGAACCTATATTTTATCAAACCAAGATTGCTCAGGCTGTTCTACAAGATCCATTGATTCAACTCAGTTTCTAAAATGTTAAAAGAATGAAGGTCAATTCTATTCGAGATAGAAACTAAAACAAAACCAAACCCCACAAACCAGTAGCTTTTGCCAATTGAAGAACTATTTCTGCCTCAACTGGTAAAATTATTCTATGCTCATCTTCAATCTCTTAGAGGTGTAGTTTCTGGTAGCGTGTATCTAAAACCTATGTTGCTGGAGTTGATATTGTTCTAAATGAGAACCTGTTTGAGCAATTATTTAGTGTGCCTGTTGTTGGTGATAAGAGATATATTCACAAGACCTGGCATGCTAACTTTGTTTCTTTTGCTGAGACCATAGATTTCATATGCGATTTCCCATAAAACAAAGAGGGCATTGTACCCACCATACACTACATGAATGTAGTCACCCACACCTTAGCCAAATTTGTAACCACCAATTTTCTTGCTAGGGCAGGCAGCCAGTCTGAAGTTTTCACCTCTTATCTCTACCTCCTTTACCCAATCAAACAGCAGCTTCCCCTCAACCTACCAAAGCTGATTCTAAACACCATGGCATGGATAGTTAGAGGAACCCGTGAGACAACTAGCTTGCCTTATGGCATGCTTATTGCAAGGATATGCATGCACTTTAATGTGAATCTTTCTCAATCAAGGATCAATCATTGCCAAGTCATCTAACCACCAGGCAACCCCTCACTGGCTTTGTTCCTCATGAGGATTCTGGCAGCCCATCTCTTGTGAAGAATCCTTCTAGCTCTAAGAGAAAAGCAACAACCACCTCAGCTCCTTCACCTGATCTCATTATGATGTTGTTTAAATTGTTTACCTCTAAGTTTTTCTTTATCTCTTTCACTTGAACATTTTTAGTCCTCTTAGTCTATAACTTAAACAATTGTGCATTCCATGACATTTGCATTTTGTTGTTAAGAATAATTTCTACCAATGAATTATGTACTAAGTCTTTTCTGCATGAACAAGTTTCTTAGTATTAGTTTATTTCTCATACTCTTTTCTTGTGACAAAAGGAGGAGAAAGATCATAAGATTTACTGTTTTCGTATCAAAATTATTATTTTTTGCTCTGATTTTGATATAATATATGTGATAGTCTAGATGAATTGTACTTAAAATGTTTTTAGGAAAACCCCTCCATTGAGAAACTACTTTCTGAAATAGCTTTCAAACTACTTTCAGAGGTAAGCATATTCTAAGGGAGATCTTTCCAGGCATTTGTCATCCTTAAAAAGGGAGAGATTGTTGGCCCCACGGTTCTCCAACCCTAGTTTTGATGATAAAAAATAGTCTTAATTATCACTAACCTATGTTTGGTCAAATGGCTATTTTAGTAACATGTTAAGTGATGTTTTTGGGTCTGAAACATAACCAGTTTCCCAGTCAAAAGAACTAGCTCTAGTGCAAGTGCAAGTGCAAGTGCAAGAATTGATTCTACACATAATAAAGATGCTGATGTGGAAGATTTGAAGAAAAAGCTCATGGACTCCTCCAAGTCAGAAGCCCAGTCCATTAGGACCAATTAGTGGACTTCATCAGAGATGTTGGAAGGAAGCCCATCAGAGAAATTCAAATAAGAGAAAATTCAACATTTCAAAAGGGAAACAAGTTCTAAACAAGGAAAGTTTTTTAATTAGAGAAATTTTCTCTCCAATAGAGACATTGTCTCATATCTAGTATTAAGACCATCAAGCAAGCAGGCAAAAGCACAACCCATCTACAACAATCATCTTCTACCTTATGCTATTATAAAAACAAAAGCCCAAGGTCTAGAAGAACAATAATAGAAACCATCAAATCATCTTGAAAAAAAAGCTTTTTGTCAAAAATTGGTTCTTATATTCTCTTCTACCAACTTTGTAATTTGTGTGTGAATCTTTCTGTGAGAGTTGTAATACTTTGGGGCAATATCCTTTTGGGATTTTTGTAACATATTTCATTAGGAAATCTGGGGAGTGACATTTGTCTTCTTTTGTCAGAGAGAGAGAGTTTCTAGTGAGCTCTTAAGAAACTAGAAAGAGTTTTCTTGTTAAGCTCTTTGTAAAATTACTGTTGTAAGAAGCTTGGAGAAGCTTGGACAAATAACCTTGTCCCTAGCCTTAGGAGAATGGATGTAGGCTCTGTTTTGGGTGTGAAGGTTGCCGGATCTATTCCTAGAGGGAGTGAATAGGAATCTTTAAAAATTACTACAAAAAGTAGATCTGATAATGATTAATTCAATAACATATTTGATTAAGAACTAGTTCTCTGATAAATTTCAGATTGAGCATAGAGAGATTACTTAATAAACCATAAAAAGACAAATCATGAGAGCAATAATTTGATCTTTTATGATTTTCTTGAGAGCAATAATTTTTGCTAGTATTTTCTCATAATCAAAAGACAAATAATCAAAAGCATGACTCAGTTCATCATAAGTAGGAAGTAATTCAAGATCTAGTTTTGTTACCTTACACTTTTCTCCAGAACTTTCTCTAGTTGCAATAAGACACAAATTGGCAATGTTTTCCTCATCTGATTCATCACTGTCTGAAGTTGAATCCTCATCACTCTAGGTAGCCATCATCGCTTTCTTCTTCCCCTTTTTGAAGAATTTCTTCTTCTTGAGGTTTGGACATTCGGGCTTAATGTGACCTGGCTTTTTGCACTAATAACATATGATGGATTCCTTTTGGTTTTCACCCTTGGTGAAATTTTTGTGTCCTTTTGATTGAAATCTCTTCTTCTATTTTCTCTTCTTCATCAAATCAAGAACCCTTCTTGTAACCAGTGCTACATCATCATCACTAGAAAGTAGTTCTTCTTGAGTACTAGTCTCTAGAACAGTGGAAGAAAGAGCCAAACTCTTCTTTCTTTCAACTTCTATGTTCTTCTTTTGCATGATTAACATTTGATATGATTCCAAAGTGCCTCTAAGTAAATCTACTGTAAGTTCATGAGATTCTGCATATTGGAGTAGAACAGTTACTTTGGAATCCCATTTTTCAGTGAGGCATCTCAATATCTTTTTGACTTGTTCCTTTTGAGAGTAGATTCTTCCAAGACCCTTGAGACTATTGATGATGCTTAAGAAACGAACAAAGAAGGATTTTAGAGACTCATATTGAGACATGTGAAACATTTCATATAGGGTAGAATAGATGTCAATTTTAGCCTCTTTGACATGACTTGTTCCTTCATGAATGGCAGCAAGTCTATCCCATATTTCCTTTGCAATATTGCAAGAAGCAATGTTTTCATATTCCTTTGCAGATACAGCACACACAATATTGTACCTAGCTTTAGAATTTAGAGTAAATCTAAGCTTATCTTCAGCAGTGAATTCATGTTCTTCTTGTAGAACAGCAGCTCCATTTACCATTATAGTGGGAGGCGTAAGACCATTTCTGACTATCTGCCAGACTTCATAATCTACTGACTCAAGATACATTTCCATGTGGTGTTTCCAGTAAGGATAGTTTTCCCCATTGAAGAATGGAGGATTGTGAAGAATGTGATTCATTTTGGTTGTTTCATGGTACCTGCAACAAAATAACCCAAATCTTTAGCTCTTGGTTAGTTAGACTAGCAAAGATAAGATGAGCACAAGCTCTGATACCAATTGAAGGTTGCAGGATCTATTCCTAGAGGGGCTGAATAGGAATCTTTAAAAATTACTACGAAAAACAAATTTGATGAAGATTAATTCAATAACAGATCTGATTAAGAACTAGTTCTTCAAGCCTGAGAACTAGTTCTCTGATAAATTTTAGATTGAGCACAGAGAGATAACTTAATAAACCATAAAAGGCAGAACATACATTAATCCAAAAAATTGTGAACTCATTGCATAAGAAAGTAAAGCAAATATTCTCAAAAATAAAAGATAAAGAGTAGAAAAATTTGCAAGAGCCTTTATAGTGGTTCGGCAGAAAATGCCTACATCCACTTCTCCCAATACTTGGGGTTCCACTATACTTCAAGTTTATTTTTCCAAGCTTCTTCAAGCTTCTCAACCATGGTTTTGTTTTTCAAGCTAACCATGAACTCACACTCTCTAACTCACTAGAGATCACTCTCATGGATTTCTCCCATAGAAATCCATATAAAAAACCCAATTTAAAAATGTAGCCCTATTTAAGAAACTCTCTTCTAGAGTAGAAAATACAATGAAGGTCTTGCTACAGAGATAGATAAGAGAGAAGAAGATGAAGAGTAAACTCTCTAGAAAATATTTCTTCTGACTCAAATATTTTTCATTCTCACTTCTCTGATGGTCTCAACCCTCGGTTGCCTTTCTTGATATTTTCTATGGAGAGCACATGAAGGACCATGTGAAAGGCTATAGAAAAACCGTCCACTAGCTCGACAGCTACACCATTGTACACCATTCATTATTACTTTTGTCCTTTTGTAAGAAAAAGTAAAGATAATATCCCTTGAATCATGGATCTTACAACAGTCGCCTCAAGAGGAAATTTCCTATCTCAGCCAAGGCAATTTTCTTGTGTGACTAGAAAGGACTGAAGTCATCTGGAGTCTTTGAAATGCTTGTCCACATCAGGAGGCTTAGAAAATTCATTCTCCAGAAGAACTAGATCACAAAGGCAAGAACTAGTTCTTAAGAACATACATAACTAGTTCTTAAGGCTTCTTTCTAACATGTTCTAAATAAGAACTTAGACAAGAAAATACAGGTTAGTAGCACAGAGACATTCAAAACAGAACTAGAGAATTGTGGAGCTAACAGGGTGAACCACTATAAAAATTATAGGCCCAATCTCTTTACTCTTCTCTCTTTAATATTTTGCTAATTATCTTATTTATGTTTTGATCTATCATTGTATAATTAGTTTTGTTGCTAAGTTTTTCTTAAGCTAGTTGTGATTTCTATCTCTTGAGTTGTTATCTTGATTAATTGTTATATTCATATATGATAAGAGTTTAAATCATCTAATCTATTATGTCTGGTGTATGTTCTGATCTCCAGTTCTGATTTCAACTGTTTGCCTCTGCTAAGATTTTTTGAGTTGTTCTATAGCCAGCTTTGAAACAAGTTTTGAGAAAACTGATTATCCTCTAAATCATTTTTATTCTGTGATTTCTTGTAATTAATTTTTAATCTCCTATTCACCACCCACTAGGAGCATTTCATTACTCTCATTAGGCATCCCATGAACCCGTTCAAAGAACAATTACCAAAAATGAGTAATGCAAGTATAATATGGCCAACAATGTATTTTATTTATCCCAAAAATAAAAAGAATACTACAACGAGTATTTGAATGAAATAAAAGTGGTAAATTTAAATGTGCATTGTCGCATAAAGCACACTCCGCGATGGCACTTACTTTCACTTAAGTAGGATAGACAAAGTCATCCCATATAGAATCTGACTCGCTCTATCCTTCCATGACAAGTAAAGAGGCATATGCATACTACGCAACACAGTCATATTCCTACATAGATGCATATGCATAAAATTAAAAATTATAACACTTTTCCTTCTTTGATGACGAGGGGGTTTAAATTAAATCCAATATATATATATATATATATATATATATATATATATATAAAGTTGTATTCTCACTCCGGGACTCAAGTTGGCCTCGTGTCTTTTAGAGAAAGGGGATCCATTTACATATCACATAGCATCACCAACACCCATAAAGAGAAAAAAAATCATGCACCCATAGAAAGTAAAAGCAATAAGAAGTAAATTAACTAATAAAGAGAAAACAATCAAACTAGGCAGCCATCACCATCAACATCAATCCTTCAAAAACCAAGCAGCCCACTAACAATGGCTAACGCCATGAACAACGCACTGTTGAATTTAAACAAAAAACGTAAAAGATGAAAATTAAATAATGGCCACTGAAAAGCGTAGCAAAAAAAACTCAAACAAACATGTAGAAGGACCCAAATCATATAAGAAAAAGCAATACTCTCAACCCAAAATGACCGACAAAGCAGCCACCAATGGGACACCAAAATAATGTGGTAAACACCCCAAAACAGCCCCTTAAATGAGTTCAAGACAGCAGCCCAATTAATCCCAAAGCAATTTTATTTCAGCCTCTCAAACAACATACAAATCACTTTCAGTCAGCCAACAAAAAGCAATTAAATTGATCCCTAAGCAGCCTTTTTCTAGCTTTCTCGATCAGTCTCCCTCTCAATCTTACTCTATTCTTCTCTATTCTTGAGCGCTCTTCTTCTCTCTGCAACTCTCTCAATCACACCAGTCTCACACCTATTTTTTTACTCAGTCTCCATCCCGCTCTCTAACTCACACTATTTTCCAGCTAGCCCATTCTCTTCTCTATCGCTCTAACTCTCTCGCTTCTCTTCTTTTTCTTCTCTGTATCCTTCTTCCCCCTCTTCAGCATTCTATCGATGCTTCTAATTTCCCTTTTTTCTTTTTTTCTTTTCCTTTTCTTAAAAATATTAATTTAAATTAACCAAGTCTATTATAAAAAAACGAATGGCCTTTGGTCCAATAAAAATGTGAAACAATCACCTTAAACCCTCCTATTAGTCCTAGCCTAAATTTAGGATGTAAAAAAAAAAAAAATATATATATATATATATATATATAACATTTTCTTTCTCTTTTTGATTTTTTAGGCATCTAAAAGTAAATTAATTTAAAAGAAAAAAAAAAGCCAAAATTTAAGATAAAAATTTAAATAAAATTGAAAAGGAACTATTCACATAATCTTTGCATATATATATTTTTTTTTTTAGTTTTTTAATTGAACTCAAAAACAAAAAAGTTAGGACAAAATATTTGTAAGTACCACTAGAAGCCATCATTGAGGTATGTGGCATGTCTTGGCCTTGAAATGGGATAACCTCCCGTCACTCTAAACTTTTGCACACCAAAAAAAAAATTGAACTCTTACCTTCTCAAGCTTACAAAAAGATGAATACACATTCAAAGTTTATCACTAGCCATCATTTGTGCAGTCTTATTTAACAAATAATATCCAACTTTTGTCTATACTATGCATGAATCTGAAGTTTTGTTGAATTGCTCCATTGGCAGCAATACCAATATTTGACATAATTTTCAAACCAAGAAACCATGTAGCCTGTAAATTGAGAATATGTTCTCTAGAAGAATTTCAAGGTCAACCCCTTGAAAGAGAAATGTAATCTCCAAAATGTTGTTATTAATCATTGAATTTGTAACGAAGATCATCTCCGTTATTTGAGTGATGGAGCCTTCAAATTAACTCTTTCCAAAGGATGTTGTAATTGTGGATAATGAATGAGATACTTTGTATTTTTAGCCAGGTTAAAGAATAAATAATAGTATAGAAAGCAAATTATAATTAATTAAAAATGTTACTGGTTTATAATGGCTATTGTAATATAAAACATTTATTATATATGTTTTCATCATTGAACTCTTGTCTTCCCAAGCTTACACAAAAGATGAATATACACTCAAAGTTTATCAGTGTCCATCATTTGTGCAATCGTCTCTAACAAATGACATCATACTATTTTCAATATCATATATGAATTTGACGTTTTGTTGTTGAATTGCTCCAATGACAGTAATATCATGATTTGACATCATGGCCAAACAAAAGAAACCCCCTTTACTATCGATTGAGAATACACTCTCATGGGGAATTTCAAGGTTAGCACCTTGAAAGTTAAAGGTCATCCCTAAAAGTTTGTTAACATTATCAGGCACTTTGTAACAAAAATTTTCTCCATCACTTGAGAGACTAACTCTTTCTAGCTTCAAGCACTCAAAATATTGCATGAGTAACATTGTCATATGCTTGTAGGCAACTTCAATGATCTGACTCATTGGTGCACCAGTGTCTATAATGCAATTCCAACGGCCATCAGATTTTGATGTGAAGGATTCTGGTGGAAATCTTATGCGATTTTTCCCAATACTAACATCAATCAAATTTATAGAAAAAATACCAATACCTCAAAAATTTCTGAAAGGGGTCATTTGTAATTGCTTTGCAGGAAAGCCATCATCAAATGTTAAGTAGCTATGAACATTTTCTAATGAATTGTATCTAGTCAAACAATATGAGAATTGATGCACTCCTAATTGGGATGGTAGAGAGAGTGGGCAGAGATTCATCCCTAATATCCCAGAGATTCCTCCCTTCCAAATGAAGCCTTGATTATTAGTTCCGCAACCAAATATAATGTCTCCTACAAATTCAAAGCCTTTAGTGCCAGATTGAAATTTGAAAGTTTCAATGCCAACAATCCCACTTGTTGATGGATGTCCTGCATAAGATTTAGAGTAAGTACATATACCATTAGACCATGTGAAGTCCCTTGAATTTGAAAGAGGGTGATCACAAGGAAGATTTCTGTAGGAGGTTGAATGTTGAGGAGTGTAAGTTTGATGTTCTTGATGAAATCCATTTGTGTGAGGTGAACATTGGGTCCAAATAAAACCACTACCAATGTCCAAAACTAAGTTGTTGATGACACTTGGATTGCCAATGCTTGCATTCACAACAGAGGTAAGTGTCAATTGTGACTGATGGACAAAGTAATTTAGGATGAAATATTTTTTGTTTCTTAAAACTTGTCATCATCTCCATGTATGATATTCGAGAATGCATAATATCTTTTAAAATACTCATTTTCTCAATTTGAGAAAGGCTTCCATCATACAATAGAGAATCATGAGAAAATCTATGGAAAAGTTGTAAAGAGGGCTTTGCTTCTAAAAGAAAAACACATGAAATTAGGAGAGCAAACATGCTTATGTAGAGAAAAGACAATGAAATGGATGTGAACTTAGCCATGTTATATGATGAACAATGAGATAATTAATATCGGGTCTTCATTATATATTGGTCTAAGAAATGCATCAAAAATAGATTTAGATTTGGTTAAGATTAATTTTCCTTTGACCTATTGGGCTAAATAGGAATATGCAATATTTGAGATTATATGCTTCAAATGATTGAAAGGTATCTACATAATTGGCCACATAAAATGTAGTGATTTCCTAAATCTAAAATTAATCCAGTCATATTTGTTATTAATTCATTACCAAAAACATGTAGATATAGGTATTAATTGCTTATATTTTGTAGTCTTGAAAGATAACATTTACCCTTTTTTTTTTTAATTCATTGTCAATATAGATATACAACAAAGATAGCATATTCACACCAATTTCAAATTAGAATTGAACATGAAACTTTCACAATTGAGTACCCAATACTCAACTATTCCAACATCCTATCAATTAATTAAATATCATATAAGAAAGCACTACCAATTAGCTAAATCAACATGAAATTAAATAAGGGAAAAATCTTATTTACACCATTCAACTTTATTTAATGTGTGGTTTAGTCCTTAAACTTTAAAAATATGCAAAGAACTCCCTAATGTTTTTAAAGTATGTGAAAATTGTAACAATCAGTTTTTTTGTTATATAGAGATATATATTAGCTTTTTATTATATTATATAGAATAGAGTATATAATTTTATTAAAAGAAAAAAAGAAGAGAAAAGAAAACCAAAAATCTGAAAGAGAAATCGCACTTCCACCTGTCCTTCTCTCTTAGTTCCTTAGCCTCCCAAACTTCAATTAACTTTGGCCTCTATCTTTCCCTTTTACTTTCAGCTCTTTGCCTTTTTCCTCTTTTTGATTTTTACCTCACTTTCATGTTCGATTCTCACTTCCACCGAATCAGTGTGCCCAGCTGGAGAAGAGTCGATTTCTCCTTCATTTTGCAAGCATCAAAGGGACAAACTTCCAAGTTTCAAGCACTCTGAAGCCTAAGGGTTAGTGTTGCTTTGGCATGAGATTATTAAGTATTCTCATTTGTAATTTTCTGGGCTATTCTGATTGTCTCAATCACTACATATGAAGGTGTTCTGTCATGTCTTTTTGTTGGATTTTAGTGTATTCGGTTAGAGTTTAATGTTCTTATCTTTGAGGAAAAGTTTATGCCTTTGTCTTTGCTATGGGATAGGAATGTTTTCTTTGATTATTGTTTGGCATATGGGGAATTTTCAAGGAGTGTCTGTTAGTCATGCAAAGGGAATAAAGGGTTTTATTGCATTGATGTACTCTGTTGGTCTCTTTCTATTTTTCCCAAACTATTAGCTGCAAGGGAGTGAACTAAATTCAGCATCACTTATTCTTTTCTCGTTGTTGTGACAAAATGTTTTGGTGCTATCAATACTCTTGGATTTCTTATGAGTTTCTTAACTTTTATGGAGTGGGTCTTGTTTATTTTTCATCTATATTGGGATTACTGAGCAAAGACCCAAAATTTTGCTATTATGGGACTCTGGGTGCTGAGTGCTGCATGCCCAGTGCTGGGCACTGGCACCACAATGCTTTGCATTGGCATGTTGGACCCCCAACGCTGAGCGCCAGCACCCCAGAGCCTTCCGTTAAGTTGATTTTCTTCATAATAAGTCTCCCACTCCAATCTTCTAATGCTCTACTTGTAAAAACAAGTCAAGGGATATAGTTAGGAGATGGGTTCTGATTCTCTTACTTTTACTATGGAATAGATACATGCATGGGTTAGTATTTTCTTACTGTGAAACCCTTAGTATTCAACTAGTATTGAAGGTTAATGACGTAAGTAGTTACCTACTTTTTACTTTGAAAAGTTTATGTGAAATAATTATATAATTGCGTGTTGAAATAAGAAATAGAGAAGGTATTCAAGAATCCTCAAATTCATACCAAGAAAAGGAAAAGTAGGGACAACAAAGACTCCAGGTAGCTAGTTTTTCCTTAAACCTTGTTTAGTTTCTTTTGATACTGTATGCTCTATGTAACCACTATATATGATGTTCGTTATTGTAATTGAATGTTATGAGATGACTTATGAGATGAGTACTGAGAGAAGACTTATAAGATGACTAAAGAAATAGAGCTAGTTCTTTTACGTGTGATGGCCATCGGGGTAAGTTGAAGCTGCCTCATAGCTTCGAGGAATTAAGGGGTAAGTTGAAGCTACCCCATAGCTAGAAGAGACTAAGGGTAAGTTGATACTGCCCTATGCCATGAGGAATATGGGGTAAGTTGTGGCTGCCTCAAGGGTAAATTGATATAGCCCCAAAGTTTAATGAATGAGAACGTTATGTTATGTGTTGTGCTTATGTTTCCGACTATGTGGTCGTGTTTGTTTTGTTTTCCTGGATTATTCTTACGTGATTTAAGGACTGGAATGGATATAAAGCATGTATGTTGCCTTACTGGCTACTGAGATTATACATCTCACATGTGTTATTTCTAAATGTGTACCCATTCCAGGTGTAAAGACTAGTAACTCTCAGCAAAGTGCACAGGGTTAGGCGAACGACATATCTGTGGCTTTTTGTGTAGTAATGGCATGATGTAAGCTAGGTTGAAATTCATATTTTGAGACATGTATATAGATGTAACTATATCATAGGTAGCGATATAAGTATTATTCTTTTGGGACGTGTATATAAATGATGAGAGTCATGTTAATCCTCTATGTATATTGACTTAAGATGTATATAAGAATGCTTTGCTAAGCTACATAATTTTTCTTGGGGTATCTCCTACCAACGTCTTCATAATTCCCAAGGGCGAGTGTTATTTCAAATAGTGTTAAACTGAACTATTATGTGGGAAAAGATTAAGTTTAATTATTTAATGTCTACGGAGATATTATGAAATTATATGAAAGAATAGGTTTGACATTTTTGGTACCTCCATTTTTGGATGGAAACAACACGTGATAGTCATTAATAACTCATTAACAACTAATTGGTGATTAAAGGGATAAAGCAAAAAAAAAAAAAAAAAATTNAAAAAAAAAAAAAAAAAAAAAAAAATTCCAGGAGCTTTGAAGCTCCATCCATGGCAGATGCTTACATACACCCCCTTTGGAGTCGACACCCACGGCGACTTCGCAGATCCCGCATCATGGGTAGCAGCCCGAACTGCTGTGAGGACTCGCCTAGGTGGGTTCCAATCCTTCAAGTTTTGCCTAGGGGGTGACCTGCTCTGATACCAATTAACAACCTCTTTTTGGTAGAACTCACCCTCAAAAGCTAGCCAATACGGGGAGGGTGCCATGGAGGTTATTAATCCTATATCAGGTGCCCAATCACCCGATGTGGGACACAAGTTTCCTTGCCAAATAGTGACCCTTACAACTTTCAACGACGTTGGTATCAACAACCAAGGGT
Organism: Cercis canadensis; assembly: GCA_003255065.1. NCBI lineage: Eukaryota > Viridiplantae > Streptophyta > Magnoliopsida > Fabales > Fabaceae > Cercis > Cercis canadensis. The sequence continues at coordinate 50,507 of QAOA01006709.1, forward strand.
ACAATTCCGATGGCGTTAATTTTGAAACAATAGACATCCAAATTAATTTCACTTCCATGTGAGCAATCTTGTCTCGGCTTCTTCTCCCATTCCAATGGTGAATGGTCTAGGATTTCGGCCCTCACCTGAATTGGGGCTTTTATCTCTGTTGTTTGTGCTCTCCCTGGTAATATCATATCATTATAACCCATTTTCTCACCAACATAATGTTTAAATTTTAATTTTTAAGGTTATTTCGTCTTCTTCCTTGTCAAATGTTTGTGTTTTGGCTTAGTAGGTTGTTTCTGCAATTCTCTCAATGGTTGAGGTATCTATTCCAACCATGATTGTAAGTTCAAATAGCTCCCATTTTCTATGCCCTTAATGGGTTTTCTTGAAGGAACATGACAGTAATAAGTTTGTGAAGGAAAACCTTGATTCATTGATTTTTTATATCAGTATATATACACAGGTAAAGCCTGGGTTTGTTACAAAAACCATCTAACTCTAAGGAATACAATTATGAATATTTGAATTAAAAACAAGCTTAATCTATACAAGTATATCATATATTATCATCCAAATGAATTTGAATCTGTCAACTTGGTTGTTGATGAGGCTGGAGTGACAATTTCTTAACACACCCCCTAAAGATGGAGGAGCAGTTAGTTACACCAATCTTGGATGTAAGATGATGATGTTTTGAATGGGAGAGAGGCTTGGTAAGTAGATCAGTGAGTTGAGCAGAAGAAGGAACATGAATGACAACAAGTTTCTTGGTAGCAACCCTTTCACAAACAAAATGGTAATCAAGGACGATGTGCTTCATGCGTGAGTGAAAGACAAGATTTGCATAGGCATAAAAGGCAGCAATGTTGTCAGTGAAGATAACTGTAGCCTTTGAGAGAGAGATACTGAGTTCAATTAGTAAGTTCTATAGTAATGGAGGCAATAACTCTATACTCAGCTTCTATTGAAAACGAGCAACTGATCTTTGTTTCCTGGAAGCCCAAGAGATTGGGTTAGAGCCATGATAGGTTATGTAAGCTGAAGTTGAAGAATGATCAAAGAACCAAGAGTGATCAGAAGTTGAAAAGTCAACATCACAGTATGCATGTTTTAAGGTATCGAAGGAGCCTCTTGAGAGCTTAAAAGTGAATTAGAGAAGGAGATTTCATATTGAGACAACTTGTTTACAGAGTATGCAACATCTGGGCAAGTCTGATTCAAGTATTGCAATGAGCCAATGATTTGGCAATATAAGGTTGAATCAGCCATTGGAAACCCATCATTGACAAGAAGGGCTCTAGAGGTAGACATAGGCATTTGGACTAGTTTGGAACTTGCCATGTCAAAACGTTGGAGAACATCTTTTAGATATTTGTGTTGATTGAGAACAAGACAAGTGAGTGTAGGAAAGAGTTCCATGGCAATAAAATATTCAGGTGAACCCAAATCCTTTAGAGAGAATTTGTAGGCTAGAGCAGCAATGAAGTATTGTAAAAATTAAGATGAATTTCCTGTTAACAGAAGATCATCAACATAGACTAAAAAATATGATGTGACTATACCTTTGTGATGGATGAAAAAAGAAGCATCAAAATGGGACTTGCGAAAGCCATAGTTGAGCAAAAAGGAGCACAGTTCTTAATGCTAGGGTCGTGATGCTTGTTCGAGGCCATAGATGGCAAACTCGACATACATTATTGGGATACTGAGGATGAATAAAATCAGGAGGCTGGCACATATAGACTCCCTCATATAATGTGCCATAGAGGAAAGCATTGTTGACATTCATTTGATGAAGAGACCACCCATGAGAAAAGGCAATAGACAAAACAAGTTTAAAAGTCTGTGGTGACAGTGACTAACAATTTCGAAGTAGTTAAAGCCAAGCTTTTGATGAAACCCTTTCACTACTAGTCTGTCCTTATACCTGACAATAGTACCATCTGGATGGTGCTTCATTCTGAACACCCATTTACAACAAGTTTAATAGTCTGTGGTGATAATGACTAACAATTTTAAAGTAGTTAATGCCATGCTTTTGATGAAACCTTTTCTCTACCAGTCTAGCCTTATACCTGACGATAGTACCATCTAGATGGCACTTCATTTTGAACACCCATTTACAACCAACGGCAGATATCTAAGAGGATGAGGGGACTAAGTCTCATGTGCCATTCTTGAGTAAAGCCTTGAATTCATCAAACATGGCATACTTCCAGTGAGGAACTTTGAGATCTTGACTTACACATGATGGTTCAGGAGAGTCAGGCATTAGCTGCTTGGTGCTATGGAAGACACGTTTGGGTTTAAAAATATTGTTCTTAATTATTTGCATCTGATAAGGAGGAGGAGGAGGGTGAGAATGAGGGTTGAGGAAGTTGAGCTTCAATAGGATTGTTTGGTGAAGGTAGGGAGGGTAATGTATTATTATCACATGGGGAAGTTGTAGTGGGAACCATACAATAAGAAGAAGGATGTGGCGAAGAGAGAGGTAGAGTTTGAGTGGCAGAGAAGTTGAGTAGTGCAAGCTGGTGGGAATTTAAATGGGTGGAGGAAGTTGGTGTAGATAAGGAATCTTGTGAGGGAATTAAAGTTTTAAAAGGAAATTCATTTTCAAAAAAGGTGACATGGCAGGAGGTATATAATTTTTTAGTTGAGATATCGTAACAAAGAAAAACACTTTGGGTAGCAGAATACCCAAGAAATACACATGGTGTGAAACATGGGTCTAGCTTACTAGAGGTATAAGGTTTGAGCCATGGGAAGCATAAGCAACCAAAGACTTTGAGATTTAGATAGTTAGTTCTCAATTATAGAGTTTGGAAAAAGGGCGATTTCATGTTGAGGGTGGAGGTAGGCACTCAATTAATGAGATAGGCAATAGTGTGCAAGGCATATGTCCAAAATTTTGATGGGAGGGACGCGTGATGAAGTAGGGTGGGGGCTGTTTCAATTAGATGGCGGTGTTTGCTGATGGGATTGTAGGCTCTAGTGATGAGTTGGCTAGAGAGGAAGGGGACCAACTAGGAGGTCCAGAGGGTAGGCCTAAAGTATGGAGGGTATATTCGAGAAAGAAGAAAAACAAGAGGGCAGGGATGTAATTAACTGCATGAGTTAGTTAGGATGGGCATGATATTAGGGAGCAATGGTAGTAGAGGGAGGCATTCTGTTTGTGAGATATTTTACTGGAGAGCAGAATTCCCTCTAATAGAGGAATCTCTGTAGGAGCCTTAGGCTCTGGTAGTGATTGTTTTCACTGTTTTATTGTGCTAAGGCTCAATAATACATACTCTCTTTACTAGTTTCTATCAATTGGTCCGACCTTCCAGATCGTAAACTATGCCGCCTAAGCCTGTAGACAGGAGTGATGCAATGGAAGCTAGAATGGTCAATGTGGAAGCCATGGGTCCTCGGTTGGAAGGTGTAGAGCTTACCTTAAGTGAATTCCATGTTGCTCTTCTGGAGATGCAACAATCACAATTGGACATGCAGAAATCACTCACAAAAAAAAAAAATAAAAAAAATAAAAAAAGTTCAACAGTCTCAGGAGAATATGTGGCAATCCTTTATGAAGGAAATGAGTCGGGTTAGCAGAAAAATAATCGAGGGAGATCAATCGAATGAAATTCATTTGGATGGATTGTCGAAGTCAGCTGATAGACCAAGGGAGAGGGTCCCTCGACAGCCAGTATTTCACTCGATGCAAGATGGGTTGGATGAGTATCGTTTATTAATAAAAAAAGGTGGAGCTACCAGGATTTCAAGGGGTTGATCCTATAGGTTGGATTCAGAGAGCAAAAACGTACTTTGAAGTCCATAACAGTTCTGAGGACTTGAAGGTGAAGTTGTTCCGTTTGTGCATGGAAGGGAGCACAATTCACTAGTTCACTCTGTTATGAGAGTTAGACGAACAATTGACATGGGACAGATTTAAGCATTATCTGTTGCTGTGATATGGAGGAACCGTGTCTGACAACCCATTTGAAGGGTTATTGATAATCACACTTTATATGCAGTAATTATCCCTCATTTCTAGCTTCTTAAATCTCTTTTGGGCCTATTTGGTGGGGCTTGGGCCTCATTTCATGAGTTTGGATCCAATTGGGCCTAATTGTATTTTTTAGTAATACTGGCATTTTATGTTGTCTCTGTGTTTCATGCATATCTTTAGTTCTATATGTCTAAAAATTATGAGTCTTACCTATAGGAAATATGAGAGAATTATCTAAAACTTTCATTCAAGACTCCAAAGCCAATTCAGATGTCCAGCAGGTCATATGTAGCCTGGAAGTCAGAGCAGAAATGCTGTCGCTGGATCCTGACCCCTATGAAGAGATTGAAACATAACTTTGGTTTTGGTGTCGTATGCACTTGAAGCTGGCTCCATTGTAAAGATAAGATGTATATCTTCACTTGTTATGAAGACCAGTTCTTCAAATTATGTCTTTTCGATGGTCTTATTGCCTGTCAAATCCGGATGATGAGTCCAGAGACCTGTTGACACTCAATTGGGCCTAACTTCCTCATTACAAGCCCAATTAAAGCTGAGGCCCATGAGAATAAGTGTGACCTAAGGACAGTTTAGGTGTGCATATATATTTAGAGGTTTATATGTTCAGAAAGAGGCAGCCGAGTTTTATTATTTAGTAGACAGTTGTTCTTGCTTTTCTTAGTCTCTAAGTTTTCTCTCTAGTTTCTTTGTAAACTTTGTTCCTCTTGTTCATGGAGGACTAATTACTCAAGTCAATCTAGTTTTTAGCTATTCTGATTACTAATTTTGAGATTATGCTTTGATTGTTATTTATTTAGTTATTAATCAAGTTCTTTCCATCCTCTGAAATATTCTGTTTGAATTGCTTAATTTCGGATTTGAATATTCATATGTTAATTGCTTAATTACATATGATTGAAGAGGATTGTATGGATTAAATAATGTTTCTAAGCTTTTTGATGGATTATTTAACCCTAATTGAATTCTGGACCCTTAAATTAATTCAGAATTAGTGGATGCTTAATCAACAAATTCAGAATTAATCAAACTCTAGTTGCTTAACCAGTAGAGACCCTCAGATCACTTAGAGGCTTCTTGATGTGTTATGAGGTCAAGAATTAGGTTAATGATTGAATGGATCATTAGTGATTAAGGACGGATTAGAATTAGGATTAATAGAACCCTAGATTGATTGTTTCTTTAATTCGGTTTACCCATTTTTAACTGCATTCTGTTAATCAATTTGACAAACAAAACCCCCTGTTTAATTAACTCCCTAATTGGATTCCCTAACTAGATTAATCCTTTGGTTCGACTTAGTGTTGCCTTATGCTACAAGTAGCTTTATTAAACCGACTTTAAATTTCACTAATTTGAAGAGCCTCAGTAGCTCATCAAATTTTGGCGCCATTGCCAGGGATTTTTCTAGTTTTGGATCAATCTTTTTAGTAGTATAATTAAATTTTAATTTGTTCATACAACCCTCAATTAATCCCCTGATTCACCCTTGCTATTCCTATGTTTGTGTAGTTTTAGGCCATTTTAGGCCAATTTGCACTGACCAGTCCAGATTTTTAAGCTCCAATTGCCCTGAACTTGGTCAGTTGAAGGGTAATGTTAATGTTAGTTGATATTTTTAAGTCCCCTATGTGAATTTTGGTGATTTGGATAATTTCTCCCTTGTTTTCCTTTCATTTTGGCTTGAACTAGTGATTTCCGAGTGTACTGTTCCATTCGAATTTTTGTGCTCCGATTGACCTGAAACTTGGTCAGTTGAAGGAAAACGGGCCAACAATCAATAGTCATTGTTATTGCCATGAGGTCTTCGTTTTTAAGTCAAATTCCACTATTTTGACCACTTTTCCATTTTTTATTTGATTTTTGAGTTCCATTTTCATCCAGCTTTCATTCTGTGTTGGTCTCAAAAATTTTTAAAATGTTTAGATACCTTTTTCTAGTATTATTTTGGTGTGTTTTTGCCTTTCTTTTGGTGTGTTTCTCTTTTAGTCAAATTTTGTCCCCTTTGTGTGTTTTTGTGTATTGTTGTGTGTTTAGGCATTCGGTCACTGATATGCATGGTGTATGACTAAGTCTTCTCGTTTTGAATTACTTGAAGTTGACCCTGAAATAGAGAGAACCTTACATACACTTGCTAGAGAACATAGAGCAGCTGATAATATAGAATCCACCATGGCTGACAATAGGCCTCCTGTTGTTATTCCTGATGTTGATCCTGCTAATAATGCTAATAGAGCTGATAATGCTAATAGGGCTGGAAATAATAACAACATGCATGTTAGAGCTAGAACCCTTCAGGAATTGGCTACCCCTGTTGTTGCTTATCAACCTTTAGGGATCCAATATCTTGAACTTGATACTGCTTTTGAATTAAAATCTGGATTGATACACTTGCTGCCAAAGTTCTATGGCCTTGTAGGTGATGATCCTCATAAACATCTAAAGGAATTCCATGTGGTTTGTTCCACAATGAGACCACAAGGGATCTCTGAAGAACATATCAAGTTAAGAGCATTCCTTTTCTCCCTTGCTGATGCAGCCAAGGATTGGCTCTTTTACTTGTCACAAGGTTCAGTGAGAAATTGGAGTGACATGAAGAAGCTATTCTTGGCAAAGTTCTTCCCTGCATAAAGGATTGCTGCAATTCGAAAAGACATTTGTGGCATAAGGCAACTACCAGGGGAGACACTGTATGAATATTAGGAGAGGTTTACGAAGTTGTGCTCAAGCTGTCTTCACCATCAGATAAGTGATCAGCTTTTGATACAATACTTCTATGAAGGCTTGTCACTTTCGAACAGAAGTAACATTGATTCTGCTAGTGGAGGAGCATTAGTAGATAAAACACCAGTTGCTGCCAAAGATTTTGGGCTTGTTTGAAAGTGTTTTTGTTTTTTTGTTTTTAAAAATTGTTTTTAAAAATTGTTTTTAAAAACTGTTCTACAAAACAAAAGTATAAAAAAATCTGTTTGATAAATTGTTTTGAAAACAATTTTTAAAAACTGAAAAACAGAAAACTTGCTTGGTAAAATTGTTTTAAAAACAAGTTTTGAAAACAGAAAAATAGAAAACTCGTTTGATATGAGAACAAATTTTTTTTTTTTTTTATAAATTTTGATGATGACTAATGTTGTAAATAAATTATGGTAATGTTTTAATGAGAATATGAGAAGAATAAATAAGTAAAAATGAAAAAAAATAGTTATTATTGATATAATATTGATATGGTATTAATACATTTAAATATATTGTTCTAAAATAAATAACAACATCAAGATAATCTTGACAAATTGTCTTAATTAGAGCTTGTCTCCTCCATGCCTATATTTTCATTTAAAAATTTTAAATGAAAATAGCACAACAAGTCATCACTATGAATCGCTGCCTACTAAGTTTGTATGGTGGCATTAATTTTAAAATAGCAAATCTATTTTTTTCAGAACATGTATCCAAACACACTGAAGGAAACTTACCAAGAGGAGTCATTCACCATCTCATGTCTTTGGATGGTTTAAAGAACCAACTTTCTGATATTCTTCTTTCTGATGTTGTAATAGTTTGTGGATGATGTTGAGTTCTGGTTCCCACCGAGGAAGAACTCAACTGTAGAGTATCGATCTGCATCCCAGTTGGGAAACTTGATTTTGATGTGAATAGAAAGAGAATCAAGGTAAATATTCATCACCCTGTGTTCTTTTCTTTGCGTTTACATAACATACTTATGTGATTAAATCATCTTGTTGTTTCACAGGTATTGTGACAAGAGTTGGAGAAGAGAGGAATGTCTGTGATACTCACATCAACTTCACCAATAATAACTACGAATAAAGTTGCTATGGTTGTGTTGTTGCAGCATAGTTTCAGAGGCTCAAAGAATTTTGTATTGGATGAGTAGAACTTCTTTTTACCAAAGCTCATAAAGAAGAAAATCTGTTTTGGGATTATTTGGAGATAGAACTCTTTACCCAAAACCAAACCAAATCATATTTATTCCCGGCCCTCTCCTCAATCCAATTATATTTGTCAATCAAATTCCCTTTTTCTCATGATTTTCTCTGTTTTTGGAAATTGTTTTATTTAAGTATATAAAAATCAAGAATCAATCAGTGTGGGTTGTACCTAACACAACAGATCTCATTTGCTGCTTTGCATGCCAAACAAGATCTACTGGCTTTTCAACACAATACTTGAACAATACTATAAGAATAGCCAAGGCATAAGGCATCTTTAACGGTTTTAAGCACATGTTCAGACAAATTCTTATAGACTAGGATACCATCCAATGCAAATTTTAAGAACATAGTCTACATACAGTATGAACTGATTATAAGTTCTTCAAACTGGTTTCACTAGAAAAGAAAATCTTCATTGTTGCCTCATGAGGAAAAAAACACACATTGGTTTCCATTCTAAGAGCAAATCTTACATCTTCAGAATAACAGTCTGGTAACTTTAGGAGTCCATTTCTGCATAGAGCATCAATCTCTCCTTAGGATGGATTCCACTGGCATTTAGGACAACTATTTCAACCTTATCTCCCTGCAAATTGTAAAACATTAATAAGTTAACAAGTGCTCATCTCCCTATGAAATGGCAGCAATGTCCAGCACACAAACTTACAGTGTATATGTGTCTGTTGCAGATGCAAAAACAGTTTTAACTAGATCAACTGCTTCTGATTCAGAAAGTGGAGTGAAAGCATCCTGCATGTTGTCATAGGTTCAAAGCTGGTGTCAAGTACAAAGAAATTTGCACAATAAATTATTTCCAGCAATGCATCAATTTGAGTACTTCACCTGGGCAGGTAAGAGAAGTGGGCTAGGGGATTTCAGTTGGTTATCCAGAAATGGCATGATGAGTGTGGAACCAGAACCTTGGGAGCTATACCCAACCCTCTCGTAGGAACCAACAGCATCACATGTGAAGACATGTCCCTTTCCTATTAGGTTGAAGAAGATATTAGCGGATGAAATATAAGCCAAAATTGAAACAATATTTGTTTAGAAGTCTCGACTCACCAAGTGCCTAGCAGCCAAGACCTTTTGTAAAGCTCTTACATCAGCTTGAAAACCAGACGATGCCATCACACATTTGTCCGCTCTATGGGGTCACAATCACATGAAAGAATCAAATAAAACAAGGTCTTGTTAGACACATTACTAAAACTCCTCTCTACATCGATCAACAATATAAGCTTGCAACAAGCAACAAACAACAAACAACGAAGAGTCCAAAGCTGAGTTTATTGACTCCATAATGGTCTTGTAAGAAATACTAATAAAAACTCTCTCTCTCTGTATATAAAATATAAACTTGCAACAAGGAACAAATAGCTCAAAACTCTGGTTGATTGACCACATAAAGTTTACTTGGAATCCTAAAGAAACAAAATGGAATTGACTCAAATCACTAATCAAGGATGCCAGAGACATAAAACAATTAGAAATAAGTCAAAGCAGTCATTTTTCTTGTTACCATACTATATAATAATAAATTAAATAATTAGATGCAAAAAAGGAAAATTAGAATTATAAATTATAATTCAAGGGGGGAAAAATCTACCAAATGCATGGAGAACTATCTTGTGGAACCTTATAGTCTATAAATTTCCACACAAATTGAAAGGCACTACAGAACTTTATGTAGGAAAAAATACATAAACAGTATCCCCACTGCAGCCACCTAAATCAAATTGCTTAAAAGATAATCAACCAAGCATAATGTAATCTCAATAACAAATCCTTATGTTAAACCAAATTTTTTTTGAGCAATCCAAGGGCAAGCACCCGTCAAGCTTGTTAGGTTTCACTATGAACATTCAAACCCACTAAAGGCCACCTGGCTGAAGGAAATAATCAACTTTACCCAATTGATTAGGCTAGAAACCATGTTTACCACCCATCTGACAAACCAAGTTAATTAACCATATGAAATCAAAAAACACTGCAATCAGATTCAATTGGAGTTTCAGACCTCATGAATAGAAGATGTAGAAGAAATTTGTTGGCATCCACATCAATACAAACAAAACATTCACGTACAGCAGAAAATATAAGATACAAATGTAAAACATTAAAAACTAAATAGCATCCACTCTACAACTGAAGTTTGAAGACAATATTTTCCATGAAATTTTGTAACAGCTTCTTTTTATGGTGATGGAATTCAGTTCACCAATGGACAAGGCAACTTCATTCTTCAGGAAACTCAGGCAGTGCGTATACCTAGATTAACCTGGATATTGACATGATTCTATAAAGGTTCTTTAAAAATATGGAGTTAGGAAGAGACAAGGAAATTGGTGGGGAGAATAATGTCAAGCTAGTTTTTGTTGATTTGCTTAAAGAAATCTTAACCAATAGGCCAAACTGAATGCACAAAAACTATACACCTAAAGCAACAAAACCTGCTACTTCCAGTTTAGCTTGGACATAATGTTTTGGATGGGTTATGCATACCCCAAGAGCTTTTAAATAGAAGCTTGAGGATCACCAATTTAACAACAAATTTTAATTTTGAAAGTCAGAAGGTAGGAAAAGATTTCTGCAGTATCTATCTTCCTCATCTCCTGAGGGCGACAAAGGGTTGGCAAACCCAAAAAATTAATATTCATTGTGAAACTAAGTTTCAAAAACTGATAGGTTATCAAATATCCAAGAGTCAAGTACTTGATTGGATTCTTAAGTGCAATATGCTTTTTCCAGAGTTTTATAATTAACTTCTCCACAACCAAAGTTACAAAAGAAAACACAGTCGATAGAATGGAAATGTGGGAGGTTATTAAGGACTAATAGAACAACTTATCTATCATCTGTTGGCAAGAAATATAAGACAAGCCATTAAAACAATTAGGTTATTTCAGGTTAGGAAAGAAAAGTGAATGCTGGAACACCCAAAAGTTTTAAAACATAGTAAAACATCAATCTTGAACAAACAAGGTGACACTCAAATTCTATTTTCATTTCCGATTTTTCCACAACCGAAGGTAATTGATACAGAAACCCAATTGTAAATCTACAGTTTCAATTTCTAGATCTAAGACTAAATTTGCTTAAACTGGGAAAGTCACGCAATTAACAAGACAGAGATCTATTGATCCAAGCTAGACAACTACTCTCCACAATTTGGGGTTTTCTATTGATTTTTAATAATCTCACCAATCAACCAAAAACAAAGAAAAATAAAAAAACTTTGTAGAACAAAATTAGAAGCTGACCTTCAACAGCGGTGTTTTGAGCCTCGCACACGAGGCGTCCACAACGACGAGCGAGTCTCGAGCTGGAACTCACTGATCCTACTAAGCAATTTTCTACGATCGGTCTGAGCTTAAGGCCTCTATATTGGGGTAACTTAGTAGAGCCCCTAGGGGATGAGACTGAAGAAATCGAAGAGGTAGTGATAGGAGAGAAAGCAATCGAAGGAAGAGCGAGAATTGATATAATTACGTATGTGCCATTCATGAAAACAGGTTGTTCTCCTGTCAATGAGTTATTTTGAGAACAAAAACATCTCTAACTTGTTTTGGTTTTCTTGTTTTTAAAACAACATTTTGAGAATAGTTTTTAAAACAATGAAACAAAAACAACTAAAATCAAACAAGTTTTTTTGTTTTATTTTTTAAAAAAACATAAAACAGTTTTTAAAAACAGATTTCAAACAGGCCCTTTATTTCTAATATGGTTGAAAATTTCCAGCAGTTTGGTGTTAGGATGATTCTTTCCACTAGGGGAGTCAATGAAGTTCTTGTATCACTTGCTGACCAACAAAGAATGGAGCACAGATTTGATGAGTTAACCTCCTTGGTGAGGCAGTTGGCAATGGGACAACAAGTACTTACACCTCAACCTGCAAGCTTATGTGGCATTTGCTCTTATTCATCTCATCCCACAGATGCATACCTTACACTTCAAGATGGCAATTCTGGATTTCAAGATCCCTCTGTAGCTACAGTAGGTGTCTTTCCAGGTAGACCCCAATACCAACCACAACAGCAGCCTAGATATGATCCATACTCCAACACCTATAACCCTGGTTGGAGGGATCATCCAAATTTTAGATATGGCAATGTTGCAGCACCACAACAACAGCCATCCCAACAACAGCAACCCTAGTAGCAATATAGGCAACCATTCCAACAACAGAACCAATTTCAACCAGCTAGGTAGAGCCAGTTTCAACCAAACCGACAACCATTCTAGCAATAACCTATGCAACCAGTCGGTCCGTCAACATCTAAACCTGAGCCTTCATTTAAGGATTTGGTGAAGGAAATGGCAGCTAGCAACATTCAATTCCAACAAAGGACAGAGGCCACCATGCAGAATTTAAAAACTCAGAATGGGCAATTGGCATCTTCAATGAGTCAGTTACAGTCCAAGGGTTCTGACAAACTTTCTTCACAGACAATTCCCAATCCAAACGGGAATAATATGAGTGCTATCATGCTGAGGTCTGGAAAATCTTTGCAAGTACCAATTGAACCTCAACCTGAGAGTAAGCCATAACCGACAGAGTAAGCAGTTCCTAATTCAGTGGTCCCTAAATCCGAAAGCAAGAAGCCTATAGTAGCTCTTCCTTTTCCACAGAGAGCCACTCAGTCCAAGAAGACAGGTGAGGCTGAGAAGGACAGAGAGCTTCTTGAGACTTTCAGGAAAGTGGAAGTCAACATTCCATTGCTAGATGTCATTAAGCAAATTCCGAAATATGCCAAGTTTTTAAAGGAATTATGCACCCAAAGGAGGCAGCTTAAGGGTAATAAGAGAATCAGCATAAGTCAAAACGTTTCAGCCCTTATTTAGCCTATGCCTCAGAAATGCAAGGACCCAGGGACTTTCACAATTCCATGTGTTATAGGCAATTCTAGATTTGAGCATGCCATGCTAGATCTAGGTACTTCAATAAATGTAATGCCTATGTCTGTTTTTAGTTCCCTTGGGCTTGGACCTTTAAGTGCCATAGGAGTTGTGATTTAATTGGCCAACAGGAGCAATGTTTACCTAACCGGATTGATTGAAGATGTGTTAGTAAGAGTTGATGAACTGATTTTCCCTACGGATTTCTACATTCTGGAAATGGAGGGGGAGTCACACAACAGCAAGACTCCACTCATTCTGGGGAGGCTATTCCTCAAGACGGCATGGACTAAGATCGATGTTTATACAGGAACTCTATCCATGAAGTTTGGAGATTCTATTGCACAGTTTAACATTTTTTATGCTATGAAGCATCCCATGGATGAGCACTCTGTCTTTCACATTGATTTAATTGATGATTTGGTTGAGGATGTCTACCATGAGTTGTGTGCTGATTTACTTGATTTGGTTGGTTTTGATGACTCTGTTCAGTGCCACTCCTGTACCGACTGTGATGGTGATGTACCTTGTGCTATTTTTGCTAAGATCTCTACCTTCTTAAGTGTTGATGATTCTGGTTCCCCAGAGCCTATAGTAACCACTGAATATGAGGAGATTCAGTTTGTAGAGATTGGAGTGCAGCCATCTAGATTACTGCCCTCTGTAGTTCAGTCACCCAAGTTGGAGTTGAAGCCTCTGCCTAAGCATCTGATATGCGTATTTGGCATCTGAAGAGCAGCTTCCTGTGATCGTAGAAAATAACCTACTTCCTGAGCAAGAGGAGAGATTGCTATTGATTTTGAGAGAACACAAGCAAGCCACTGGCTGGACTTTGGCAAATATCCCTGGTATCAGCCCTTCTACATGCATGCATCAAATATTACTTGAAGATGGAGCTAAACCAGTGAGACAACCCCGGAGGCGATTGAACCCTTGATTCTGGACGTGGTGAAGAAAGAGGTGACAAAGCTTTTACAAGCCGACATCATTTATCCTATATCTGACAGCACCTGGGTAAGCCCGGTGCAGGACATCCCGAAGAAATCCAAGGTTACAGTGGTGGCGAACCAGAATAACGAGCTGCTACCTACCCGAGTGCAGAACAACTGGAAAGTCTGCATCGATTATAGGAGGCTCAACCAAGCCACCAGGAAGGATCATTACCTCCTACCTTTCATCGATCAGATGCTAGAGCGATTGGTTGGGAAATTGCATTACAGTTTCCTGGATGGCTACACTGGATACTTTCAGATCTATATTGCACCTGAGGATCAAGAGAAGACCACTTTTACATGTCCCTTTGACACATTTGCTTACCGGCGCATGCCTTTCGGCCTTTGCAACACCCCTGGTACCTTCCAGCGGTGCATGGTAAGTATATTCTCTAACTTTCTAGAGGAGTGTATGGAGGTGTTTATGGATGATTTTACTATCTATGGTTCCTCTTTTAATGCCTGTCTAGATAGCCTAACTAGAGTGCTACATCGTTGTATTGAGACTAACCTTGTTTTAAATTTTGAGAAATGTCATTTCATGGTAGAGCATGGTATAGTTTTAGGTCATGTAGTGTCTAGCAAGGGGGTTGAGGTAGATCCTGCTAAAATAGATGTCATTACCTGTTTACCTTACCTCACATATGTGCGGGGCATTCGTTCTTTCTCGGACATGCAGGTTTCTACTGGCGCTTTATCAGAGACTTCAATAAGATAGTCATCCCATTGTCCAGCCTTCTGTAGAAAGATGTAGAGTTTCTATTTGATCAGAAGTGCAAGGAAGCCTTCAATCGTCTAAAGCTAGCTCTGACCAGTACCCTTATCACTCAGCCACCTGACTGGACACTCCCGTTCAAGCTGATGTGTGACGCTTCTAACTACGCCTTGGGAGTTGTCTTGGTGTAGCGAGTGGCCAAAGTTTCCCATCTGGTTTACTATGCTTCAAGAACTCTAAATGTTGCTCAAGCAAACTACACAACCACAGAAAAATAACTTTTAGCTATTGTGTTTGCATTAGATAAGTTCAGGTCTTCTTTGATTAATTCTAAGGTTATGGTATTTTCTGATCATGCAACTCCAAAGTATCTTTCGAAGAAACCTGACGCCAAGCCACGACTAATTAGGTAGATGTTGCTGCTCCAAGAGTTTAATGTAGAGATCCGAGATAAAACTGGAGTAGAGAACCTGGTGGCTGATCACCTAAGCAGGATTGAGAAAGCCTCAAATCCGCTTCCCATCCATGACTCCTTCCTTGATGAGCAGCTTTTACAGCTACAGGGTAAGATCATTTCTCCTTGGTTTGCAGATATGGTAAACTTCTTAGTTGCTAGTGTCTTTCCTACATACTTTACTAGGGCTCAGTCTAATAAACTGCAAAGTGAGTCTAAGTTTTATGTGTGGGATGATCCCTATCTCTAGAAGTTCTGTAGTGACAAAGTGATTAGGAGATGTGTGCCTGATAATGAGTTTTAGTCTATTCTTAGCTTTTGCCATACATTTGCATGTGGTGGGCATTTTGGTCCTCAACATACAGCTAGGAAAGTCTTAGACTCTGGATTATATTGGATTACTTTATTTAGGGATGCACACTTGTTTTGTAAGTCTTGTGAACAATGTCGGAGAACTAGGAATATTTCTAATAGGAATGAGATGTCCCAACAACCTTTGTTATTTTGTGAGATTTTTTATGTATGGGGTATTGACTTTATGGGGTCTTTTCCTGTTTCTTTTGGTTTTGTTTACATCTTGCTAGTTGTTGACTATGTGTCTAAGTGGGTGGAGGCGAAAGCCACTCAGACTGATGATTCTAAAGTTGTTGTGGATTTTGTTAGATCAAACATTTTTTTTGCAGATTTTGCATTCTAAGGGCTATCATCAGTGATCAGGGTTCACACTTTTGCAACCGGAGCATGAAGGCTTTGGTGCGGAAATATGGAGTCATGAATAAGGTTTCTACACCTTACCACCCTCAGACGAATGAGCAAGCCAAAGTCTCCAACAGGGAGATCAAGCGTATCTTGGAGAAGACTGTCCAACCTAATAGGAAGGATTGGAGTTTGAGACTTGAGGATGCTCTGTAGGCATACCGGACCGCTTTCAAGACACCAATTGAGATGTCCCCCAACCATATAGTCTTTGGAAAAGTATGCCATCTTCCCATGGAGCTTGAGCACAAGGCATATTGGGCAGTCAAACAGTGCAACCTCGACTTGAGCCAAGCCGGATCTCAGCGAAAGCTTCATCTCCAAGAGTTTGAAGAGCTTCGTTTAGACGCATATGAGAGCTCCCGTATCTACAAGGAAAAGACCAAGAGGTTTCATGATAAGATGGTGCTAAGGAAGGAGTTCTCCATTGGCTAGAAAGCTCTCCTTTATAACTCCCACCTCAAGCTTATGCCTGGCAAGCTCCGTTCTTGGTGGCTTGGTCCGTTTATAGTCGTCAAGGCTTTTCCTTATGGCGCGGTCGAGATAGCAAGTGAATCCACCAATAAGGCTTTCAAAGTCAATGGTCATTGCCTAAACCCTTTCTATGAGGGAGCGCAAGAGGACATCGTGGAGGAGGTCCACTTGCAAGATGCCATCTACCTCACCTAATAAATATGTTTCTTCTCTCTCTTTTATTTTACTCGTCCTTATGTGATTGATGTTAATTGAGAACTATTTTGAAGCTTTTACATTGAGGACAATGCAAAATTTAAGTGTGAGAAAGGTTTACATTTTATTTTTTGTTTTGTTTTTGTGTATGTTTTTAGTTCTATTTTTCGTTTTCTATTTTCTGTCATTTTTTTGTTTTTGTTTTGATTTTCTGTTTCCTTTACTATTTTCTGATTTTAGTTATGTTTTTTTGTTTCTGTTTAGTATATTATTTTGTTCTTTTTAGTCTCTTTGTTATTTTTTGTTTTTGTTGTCTTTTTTCTATTTTACTTACCTTCCAATAATGTTTTAGGATTTGTGGAGTTTGTAAGTTTGAAGCATTTGCAATTCAAGGTTCATAATATGATTGAATAATTGTCTTTCTTCTTGAATTTCATATGCTTGATTTTAGATGTTGGATTGGTGATTAAGTTTGATAGATACATGTTTTGTGAGATTTTGAGCCTTTTGATTGATGGATTTAGCAATCGTGCCATTCTTTTCCTTCTTGGGTGATTTTCACTCATAGAATTTGTTCACTCTAGAACTTGCTTAATTATTTTTGAGGCTACATTTTCACTTGCATACATAAACATGATTGAGGCATTCTTTCTTGATTTAGCTACTTTGCCAAATAGCCAACCTTGCATCATTTCCCTTTGATTACCCCAATTGAGTCTATTTGTCTATCTTTAGTCTTAGTTCATTATATGCCTAAGTGAAACACCATGTTGTTACCTTACCTTAGAGAATAGGAGAGTATTGGTTCATTATCTTGGAGGAGCTCTTGTGCTTGTGGGTAATTAATAGTACAAGTGTGGAGGTTGTGAATTTTAATGTACAATGTGCAAAGTATTATGTGAAAGAAAGAAAAAGAGCCAATTGTCATTTGAAAAAATAAAAAACAGAAAGGAAAAAGGTTGTGTTGTGAAAAGAAAAGAAAAAAAAAAAAAAAAGGAATTTGTGCAAAGAAAGGAGAATATGCTTTACACACTTGAAATTTAATGTTTGTCATTTGAGTTCCTCTCCAATGTTCTTTTATTCTCTTTGGGTTTTTACCTTATGATATCCATTTTGATTCATTCCTTTATCTTGACCTTATTACAACCTTAAAAATAGTCCTCTTAATTTGTGTGTGCATTTGTTTTAGTAGTGGAGAAGTAGAAAATAAGCAACTTATGGTAGTGCATTCCTTCATGAGTTTGATTGAGTGAAATACCTACTTTCTAAACACTTGAGGGATTAAGAGTATATCTTGTGAGGATCTATCATTCTTGACTTATGCTTTCCAATTGAAGTCACCTTGTTTGTTGGTTTGAGTTGTGAAGCAATTTTATCTCATGAATGTTTTGACTCTCTTGAATTTAATTGCTCTTCTTGCTTGTGAGATGAACTTGTGCATATCTTGAATATAATTGGGAGGTGATTCTTTAGTTTTTAAATTTGTTTTTGTTTCCTTGTTCCTTCTTTCCTTGTTATGAAATTCTACTTTGCCCGGGACATACAAAAGCTAAGTGTGGGAGAATTTGATGATCACACTTTATATGCAGTAATTATCCCTCATTTCTAGCTTTTTAAACCTCTTTTAGGCCTATTTGATTGGGCTTGGGCCTCATTTCATGAGTTTGGATCCAATTGGGCCTAATTGTATTTTTCAGCAATACTGGACATTTTATGTTATCTCTGTATTTCATACATATCTTTAGTTCTAAATGTCTAAAAATTACGAGTCTTACCTTGTTGGAAATCGGAGAGAATTATCTTTAACTTTCATTCAGGGCTCCAAAGCCAATTCAGATGTCCAGCAGGTCATATGTAGCCTGGAAATTAGAGCAGAAATGCTGTCACTGGATCCTGACCCCTATGAAGAGATTGGGAAATAACTTTAGTTGTGGGTATTGTATGTACTTGAAACCGGCTCCATTGGAAAGCTAAGATGTATATATTCACTTGTTATGCGGACCGGTTCTTCAAATTATGTCTCTTCGATAGTCTTATTGTCTGTCGAATCCGGATGATGAGTCGAGAGACCTGTTGACACTCAATTGGGCCTAACTTCCTCATCACAAGCCCAATTGAGCTCAAACCAAAACCCAATTAAAGCTGAGGCCCATGGGAATAAGTGTGACCTAAGGACAGTTTGGGTGTGCATGTATTTTTAGGGGTTTATATGTTCAGAAAGAGGCAGCCGAGTTTCATTATTCAGTAGACAGCTTTTCTTGCTTTTCTTAGTCTCTAAGTTTTCTCTCTAGTTTCTTTGTAAACTTTGTTCCTCTTGTTCATGGAGGGCTAATTACTCAAGTCAATCCAGGTTTTAGCTATTCTAATTACTAATTTTGAGATTATGCTTTGACTGTTATTCATTTAGTTGTTAATCAAGTTATTTTCATCCTCTGAAATATTCTGTTTGAATTGCTTAATTTCGAATTTAAATATTCATGTGTTAATTGCTTAATTGCATATGATTGAAGAGGATTGTATGAATTAAATAATGTTTCTAAGCTTTTGGATGGATTATTTAACCCTAATTGAATTATGAACCCTTAGGTTAATTCAGAATTAGTAGATGTTTAATCAACAAATTCAGAATTAATCAAACTCTGGTTGCTTAACCAGTAGAGACCCTTAGATTACTTAGAGGCTTCTTGATGTGTTCTAAGGTCAAGAATTAGGTTAATGATTGAATAGATCATTAGTGATTAAGGACGGATTAGAATTAGGATTAGTGGAACCCTGGATTGATTGTTTCTTTAATTCGGTTTACCCATTTTTAATTGCATTTTGTTAATCAATTTGACAAACAAAACCCCCTATTTAATTAACTCTCTAATTGGATTTCTTAACTAGATTAATCATTTGGTTCGACTTGGTGTTGCCTTATGCTACAAGTAGCTTTGGTAAACCGAATTTAAATTTCACTAATTTGAAGGGTCTTGGCAGCTCATCAATTATGGATCATCCATCAATCAGGTATGGTGGGCAAATTCATCGAGTTATTTGAAATTGTTTCAACTGAGGTTCCACGATTAACAGAGCTACAATAATTGTGATATTTCATGGGGAGGCTAAGACCAGACATTCACCAGAGAGTCTGTTCCTTTGATCCTTCGAATCGCTAGCAAGTAATGCAACATGCTCATGATATGGAGTGTGAAATTGATGGTGTGGTTGTTGATGATGATATTGCATCTTTCAGAGCTTGAGTTAGTCAACCCAATTTGATAGGTAAACCATACGGGTCATATCCGACCCAGAAAGGAGGTGAAGGGCATAACCCATGGAGCTCCAGCAAACCTAGTAACAATTGGACCTCACATACGATGTCGCAAGGAGGGGTGACTATGTCGCAGGGGTCAAATGTCTACACGAAAGGCACACTGCTTCAACCTTGCTTGCGGCTTCCCGGAAATGGGAAGGAGATCGACGTGGGTCATCAGAAAGGTTGAAGGGGGTGCGGCACATGTCCTACCAAGAATTGATGGACTGAAAGGCTAAGGGACTCTGTTTTCGTTGTGGAGAGAAATTTCATCCCCTACATCAATGTGTGGAAAGGAGTTTGAAGTTGGTAATTATGGGGGACAAAGAGGGTGTGGATGGAGATGAAGAAGTATTGGCGCTGAAGGTTGAACAAGGCTTGGAGGGAGACAGATTAAAGTGTAAACTCATGGGCCTCTTGAGAGTGACAGGACCTGACTTAACTACCTTCATGACGATGAAGTTAGATAGGGTTTTGAAGGGTTTTCCTATATTGGTGTTGGTGGACAGTGGGCTAGCCATAACTTTGTGGCACCCCAAGTGGTTACTTCACTAAACATTCCAGTGGATTCTTCAAAGAGATTCGGGGTGAGACTGGGAGATGGGCATAGAGTCCATACTAGAGGTAAATGTTCTAATATGCCCTTTCGATTTGGAAAACATGATGTGGTGGTGGCAATGTTTTAAAAACCAAACCGGTGAACAAACCGTTTTGGCAAAAAATACTGGTCTGACCGGTTGAATCAAAATTTTTTCTAAACTTAAAGATTAACAAAAAATAAAACATAAAAATTAAATCACAAATCATTAAACTTAACTCATAAGTGAAAGTTTCAAATTTAAAGATTCAAATAACTAAAACTCAAAAGATATAAAAACCTAATCTATATACATCTAATTTAAAATGATGATCTATAATAAAATTAGATTGTTTCAATAGCCAACATTTCTTACAAGTTCACATACTTTTAACATAATCAAGTTCACAATTTTTAAAATAAAAAAGTTAGATAATCAGAACATATAACAGTGTGATTATGTGTTATAATTTTTACATATTTAAAATTTTAATATTAAATAAATCTATTAAATAGTTAATAAATAATTTTTGTGCAATAATAAATACAAGTCTTAAGTTGCCCCAATAATTTGGATGGGAAAAAAATTAATTTCTTAACTAGTTTATTAATAAATATATTTATTAGGGGTGTTCATAACCCGGTCTACCCGTGAAGAACCGACCGAACCGAACCAAAATGATGCAAATCGGGCGGTTGCAAATTAAAGATAGGCAAGATCGGATGGCTGAGAGGTGAAAAAACGGTTTAAACCGGTCGGTTCAGATTTCGCTCATAAAAACCGCCATAAACCGAACCCGACCGACTAATTAATGCAATTCAAATTTCTGCCATCACACCTGCCGAGTTACTTTTTTTCTTTCTGTCAAATCTCACATCTATCTCTCTTCCTTTATTTCTTTGCTATTCAGCAACATCCAAACTAGTTGGTAAGCATATAAATGAGATACATACACTTACAAGCAGAACCAACAACACCCAGATAGAACAAAACCGATTTCAAGGAAAAAGACAAAACCTTGGCTTGTAGTCGACGTTCTCTGGGTGTAACCGGAGCCTTCTTCTCTTTACCAACAACAGCCGGCTTGTGCTTTTTAACGGATTCGAAGGTCTTCCTGGACTTTTTGCTAGCAAGATTCGATGGATTTGAAACAGCGAGCTTCGGCTTCTTAGAAGGAGACCCATCTGCTTTAGTGTTAGAGGTCGGAATTTGCTTTCTCTTTTTGGTTTTGTTCAGCTGCTGCTTCTTTGCCGCCATGAGACTAAAGCTCAAGCTCTTTGTGTTCGTTTTGGCGTACCCAGTTGCTAGGTGTGGCTCTATTATGTCTATGGAGAAGTAGAAGCTCTGCTCATTTCCTGCTCTGGTTATTGATTTTGCAAACCGATACAACCCGCTTTCTACAAACCGTACCGATTATAACCGAATTTATCGGTTCTTTGTTTTGGTTGGTCGGTGACGGGTGGGAATTTTCCCAACCTGATGGTCATCGGTCGGGTGAGATTTGGCACCAAAACCGACCGAACCCGACTATGAACACCCCTAATATTTATATGCAACATTATACTCAAGAGTTGATATGTCCTAGTGGCAAAGATTGTCATATTTGAAGCAAAGGGGAGGGGATCTAAGCCCCCCATGAGCAATTTTGCTTTCAAGTTAGGAATTTTGCAAGCCGTCCAGTTTTTCAAAATCAGACCGGTTCACGCCGGTTGGGGCGGTTCTCTCCGATTTTAGGCGGTTTAACCGCTGCAACGGTTTAGTGGTATGAATCGGACTGATTTTTCAAACGGGCACCGGTAGAACTGCCCAGTCCTGTCCGATTTTTAAAACACTGGGTGGTGGATGCTTATGTGCTTGATTTGGGTGGAGTGGACATGATTTTAAGGGTGGCTTGGCTGGAGACTTTGGGTAAGGTTGAAATGGATTGTGGGTCACATGACCATGTCGTTTAAATCAGGGAAGGAAATTGTAGAGTTGCAAGGAGTTGTTGTTGCTAGCTCTAAGTATAATTCAGGCAATACTCCTGAATTGAGTGCTGGCTCTCTTTTAGGAATTATGGGGAATCCTACCAGGATGCTGGAAGGAAAATTTTGGAATACTGAAAGAGGTTCTAAGTTAGGAAAAATGGCACTACTGGGTTACCAACAAGAACAGGCGTTGACCAGATTGCTCAAGGCTTTCCCTGAAGTTTTTCAAGCAATGGCAAGGCTGCCCCCTTCACGGGGAATAGTTCATTCTATTGTTTTGAAAAAGGATATTGAACCAATCAATATCAGGCCCTATCATTATCCTCATCATCAAAAGAACGAGATAGAAAAGCAGATTCATGAGATGCTACAACAAGGAATAATCACAAATAGCTCCAGTCCTTTTTCTAGCCCAGTCATTCTTGTAAAGAAAAAGGATGCAGTTTGGCGAATGTGTGTAGATTATAGGGCCTTCAATAAGGCAACTGTGCAGGATAAATTTCGTATCCCTATAATAGAGGAGCTGATTGATGAATTAAATGGAGCTGGTTTCTTCTCTAAGTTAGACTTAAAATCGGGGTATCACCAAATTCGAATGAGGAAGGAAGATGTGGCAAAGACTACTTTTAGAACTCATGAAGGTCATTACGAGTTCCTTGTAATGCCTTTTGGGTTGATGAATGACCCGGCTACCTTCCAAGCAACAATGAATTACATCTTCAAGCCATACCTACGTAGATTTGTGTTGGTGTTCTTTGATGATATATTGGTATATAGTGGAGATTGGAAGACCCATTTAATACATTTGACTACAGTTCTTGAGGTGCTTAAAGAGAATCAATTTGTGGTGAACAAAAAGAAATGCAGCTTTGGTCAAAAGCAAGTGGAGTACTTAGGGCATGTTCTGTCCAGCCATGGTGTTTCTATAGATCCAACAAAGGTGAAGAGTGTGGTGGATTGGCCAGTGCCTCAGAATGTGAAGGGTGTTAGGGGATTCTTGGGTTTGACTGGATATTATAGAAAATTCATATAGGATTACGGGAAAATAGCTAAACCCTTGACTAAGCTAACCAAGAAAGAGGCTTTTAAATGGGGATAGCAACTCAACAAGCTTTTGAAGCTTTAAAGAGAGCAGTTACTATTGCTCCAGTTATGTCCTTGTCAGACTTTTCACAACCTTTTTCTTTGGAATGTGATGCATTAGGCATCGGGTTGGGTGCTGTCTTAATGCAACATGGTAAACCTTTAGGCTATTTCAATAAGGCCCTTTCTAGCAATCATCTTTCGAAATCTATTTATGAAAAAGAACTAATGGCATTGGTTTTTTCAATTCTACATTGGAGACACTACTTGATAGGGAGAGAATCTATAGTGTATTAAGACCAGAAAAGCCTCAAGGAGTTACTACAGTAGCGTGTAATCTCTGCAGACCAACAAAATTGGCTTGCTAAATTGCTTGGGTTCAGATTTGAGGTTGTATACAACACTTTTGAGGCTACCAACTGAGGGAGAATTGGCTGTTATGGTTTCCTTTCTAATTTGGAGGTAGGGCGCAGAATTGAGATCTGAGGTTGATAAAGATTCTGAGTTACAACAAATCATTTCTGATTTGGAAAAGGATGCTGACAGTCGACCAGGATTTAGTCTTCATAAAGGGGTGCTTTTACATAAAAATAGGCTGGTGATTTCTGCCACATCCAGTCTCATTCTTAGTTTGCTTCAAGAATTCCATACTACAGCTACGGGAGGTCATTTAGGCTATACTAGAACCTATAGAAGGCTGGCTGGAAATCTGTACTAGAAGGGAATAAAAAGACAGTGATGGCATTTGTTCAATCTTGTGACGTTTTTCAAAAAATGAAATATGCTGCCACACTTCCGAGTGGGTTATTGCAGCCACTATCAATACCAAATCAGGTATGGGAGGAAATTTCAATGGATTTCATTATTGGACTTCTAAAATCTAAATGGTATGATGTTACTTTGGTGATAGTTGATAGGTTATCCAAATATGCACATTTTATCTTACTTAAACACCCTTATTCGGCCAAAAGCATTACTGCAGTTTTTGTGCAAGAAGTTGTGAGGCTCCATGGAATTCCATTGTCAATTCTTAGTAACAAGGATCCTATTTTTATTAGTGTCTTCTGGAAGGAGTTCTTTAAACTACAAGGTACAGTGCTTAAGATGAGTATAACTTATCATCCTGAGTTGGATCGTCAAACAGAGGTGGTGAATAAGTGTTTAGAGTCATACTTGCGCTGTTTTGCTTCTGAGCAGCACAAAAATTGGTCTCTTTGGTTACCATGGGAAGACTTGTGGTATAATACCACATTTCATATATCTATTGGTTCCACTCCCTTTGAAATGGTGTATGGACATCAACCTCCAACTGCAGTGAGGTATTTGGAGGTGGAAACTAAGGTAGAAGTTGTGGCTAGGGAACTTAAGGACAGAGATGAGGCCCTGAAGCAGCTAAAATTTAATCTCAACAAAGCACAAGACTAGATGAAGTATTATGCAAATAAAAAAAGGAAGAAAATGGAATTTGCTATTGGATATTGGGACTTTCTTAAGCTGTGGCCTCATAGGCAATCTTCCCTATCAAAGAAAATTTATTCCAAGTTATCTCCTAGATATTATGGTTCTTTCCAAATCATAGAGAAGTATGGGGAAGTAGCATATAGACTCCAACTACCTCCTACTTCTAGAGTTCACCCTGTGTTCCATGTATCCCTGTTAAAAAGGGTTGTGGGTCAGTATATTGCTGCATCATAATTACCACAGGACTTGGCAATGGAGGATTCGATAGAACCAAAAAAAGTTTGGGCAGTGCGGGAAAAAAAGGGATGATGGACAACTTTCCGAAGAGTACTTAATTCAATGGAAGGGATTAGCAGCTAAAAATTCCACATGGGAGGAAGAAATTTTTATAAAGCATCAATTTCCATATTTCAGCCTTAAGGATAAGGCTGCTCTTCCAGTAGGAGGTATTGATGGGATTGTGGGCTCTAGTGATAAGTTGGCTAGAGAGGAAAGGGACCAACTAGGAGGTCCAGAGGGTAGGCCCAAAGTATGGAGGGTATATTCGAGAAAGAAGAAGACAAGAGAGCAGGTATGTAATTGACTGCATGAATTAGTTAGGATGGGCGTGATATTATGGAGAGATGGTACTAAAGGGAGGCATTTTGTTGGTGAGATATTTTATTGGAGAGCAGAATTCCCTCTAATAGAAGAATCTCTGTAGGAGCCTTAGGCTCTGGTAGTGATTGTATTCACTGTTTTCTTGTGCTAAGGCTCAATAATACGTACTATCTTTACTGGTTTCTATCATTTGCATTCAACAAGTCCATTATATTCAGGTGTGTGTAGGGGTGTAGTTAAGTGTTGAATGCCATGGGTGGACAAGTAAGTTTGAGTGCAACCAATTCACCACCATTAACATAATAGAGAGTATGGATAAAGGATTTAATTTGATTGCAGACCATTGCATGAAAGGACTAAAAAAGATGAGTGACATCTGATTTATTTTCCATAGGATAAACCCAGACAAAGTGATTAAAATGATCAACAAATATGGCATAATAATGAAAAATATTAAAAGAAGTAACAAATGAGGGACCCCAGACATTTATAAACACTAATTCAAAAGGCCTAGGGCTGGATAGACTGGAAACAGAAAATTGTAGCTTGTGACTTTTGCAGCTTTGACAAGCAATACACAAGTGGTTGGATGAAGAAGCTGCAGGAAGTTGATGGTGGTGAAGAACATGTTGAAGAGAGCGAGAATGAGGGTAACCGAGACGAGCATGCCAAATGTGAGATGTGGTTGCAGCGGTGACAAGTGCATGAGGGAGGCAATTATGAGTGTTAGCACTGGAGGGAAGGTTGTAGGTGTAATTGTCATTGGTCCTTTAAGTAGAATCACCCCCACTTTCAAATCATTAATAAAGTGGGAAAAATTTCAAGAGAAACATGGTTAGTGTTGCACAATTGAGAGACTAAGAGTAAATTTTTAGACATGGTGAGAACACCGAACACTTTTGAGACTAAGGGGAATTGAGGAAGAAGAAAGTATAATAGAGCCAAGATGAGAAATTTTTAAACCTAAACCATCTCCAACAAGCACTTGATCCTGCCCAATGTAATCGGAACAAATGGATAAGTTGTTAAAATCATTGGTTACATGGTGACGGTTGCCAGAATTAACAACCCATGAATTTTCCAATGAAGCATTTTTGGTAGCATAGTTGACAATAGGAGATCTGTTTGGAAGGCATCCAAATAATTCGTAGCAAGTCTCAGTAGAGTGGCCACGTTTCTCACAGTATTGACACTATATATTAAACCTGTGCCACTGCTAGGAGGAATTTGAGGAGTTGCCAGCAGGAGACGAATAACGGCCACCTTGAGTACCAGTTGCAATGGCAGAAGGATAGGTGCAATCTTTAGAGGGATAAGATCGTTTGGCAATGTTAATGTTGGCAGTGGCAACAGGAACCTCCATAGCAAAGGGTTCATGATAGGAATGTCATGAGCTCTTAAAGCAGTAGCAATCTCTTTGAAGTCAGTACCGAGATCATTGAGAGCATGGATAACAAGATCCAAGTCATCAAGAGGGAGGCCTATGATGGCCAGTTCATTAGCAACAACGTGAATGTCCTGCAATAACTCAACAACAGATTTAGTTCCCTTGGTGACTAGAGAGAGACGTTCTTTAAGAGACATGACACGAGAATGAGAACAATTTGCAAAAAGCGTGGTTAAAAGAGACCTTACGGCAACAGACTTGGCATTAGTTGTTGCAGCTTTGGAAACACTGGTCATAAGGCTTTCACTGAAAGAACCGATGAGAGCACTGCAAACAAGTTTATCTTATTGCTTCCACATAGAGTAGACAGGATTAGGAACAATGGCGCCATCTTGCACAAGAGTAGACATGGGACATGGTAATGAACTATCAATATAACTATTGTGCGATTTGTGAATGCAAGTGCACATAATTGTTTAACAAGTAATAAAGAGTGAGTGGAGTATCGTCTCACAAGAAATGATTGCTATTAATTACCAAAATTATGTTAACCCCAATTTTATTTGAACAAACAAAAGATAAGAGTAATGACTATTAAACTAGAAGAAAACTGGAAATAAATGGAAAGCAAAAACAACCAAAGATCAATTATTGAATTAAAACCTAGGATTTCTGATTTCACTGTAACTAATCTGAATTGAATTTTCTATCTCATAACCTATAATTATTCTCCTAGTTGATAATTGAGATTTTCCAAAAAAAATTCACTAGCCTTTCCCAAGATTCACTACAAGAAAAAAAAAAGGATTTTCTCATGAATTTTTCTCACGGAACAAAATTTCACGAAAAAATCACTATATTTCTCACGGCTTTTGACTATTATGATTTTCTCACGGAGTTTCTCTCGTCTAACAAAAACACCCTTAATTTCTAACTCACTATATTCCTATGTGAATTAAAACAACTAAGAATTCATTAAGCTTTGTGGATCTCATTTAACGACTACACAAATCATGAAGGTATATTCCTATCTTACATGCAATTTATGGCATTTAACACAATGAACTAAGACATATAAATCTCCTTCCGATTTCATTATGATTAACCAATCATCTAATTATTGGCCAGTTAATTAGAAGCATTAAGCTCAGTATAGAACACTCCACTAGGGAAATTAAATCATTGACTAAATTGATAGAAAAATCCAAACCTTCATAGTTAGCACATCGTAGCTCTAGAAAAATAAATTAGTTCATAACTAAAACAATAAACATCCTAACAATTTTCCTAAACATGAGTAAAGAAAGGAAGAAGAAAAACTCGAATTGGAGTTGAATTTGATGCCATAGCCTTCTTCTTCTCCACACCTTGCTCTTCTTTCCTTCAATTCTCTCCTCCAGGAACTCCTCTTTTGAATCCTAAAACCTCCTATTTATAGGCTTTGAAAAGTCTAGGCCCATAAGGAAACCTTTTAGGAAAGAATACATTAGAGTTGAGATCTTTTACGCGTCTAGGTGCCTAGGCACTGGCTTTGGGCGCCTTGGCTTCTAGATAGGGGACTCTTCTTGCGACATTGGGCACCTAGGTGCTTGGGTTTCAGCCTAGAGCACACTTTTGGTGACAGTAGCACCTAGGCTTGAGATAGAGCGCCTAGGCTCTCAGCTTTAAGCTTGAACTTCATTTTTCTTCCTTTATCAACACTTAGGTGCTACCAAGTCATAGATATGTGCCAATTCCTCTTTTTCTACAAAATAAACACAAACATAAGACTGCTAGAATGCTCAAAAACTAACTAAATATAAAATGAATGATATCTAATTAGCGGATGTAAAATCCACTCATCAATAACCAATAAGGTTGAGGCCATCGAGTAAGGCAGTGATTTGCAGATTCCAGGCTGCAAAATTTTTAGAGGTGAGTTTCAATAGCAATTGTGTAGCAATGTTGATGGTAACAGGAAGAATAGAGGAGTCAACAGAGGAGGCCATGGATGCAATGCTTGAGGTGGACATGAAAAACAAAGGATCAGTGCGTTAAGCTTTTTGGTCCTCTAATACCAGAAAAGAACACGACAGTAATAGGTTTGTGAAGGAAAACCTTGATTCATTGATTCTGTATATTAGTATATATACACATATATAACCTAGGTTTGTTACAAAAAATTTCTAACTTAAGGAATATAGTTATAAACATTTGAATTAAAAACAAACTTAATTTGTACAAGTATATTAGATATTATCATCCAAATGAGTTTGACTCTGTCAACTTGGTTGCTGATGTGGCTGGAGTGACAACGTCCTAACATTTCTTTTGTAATTGTAGGTTAGCGTTCATTATTGGTTGTTCATGCCTTGCGCTTCACGCATCTGTCATGGATATATGGAACTTCAAAGCTCCTGCAAATTATTTTTTTATTTTTTTACTTTATCCCTTTAATCACCAATTAGTTTTTAATGAGTTATTAAACACTATCATGTGACATTCACACGTTCTTTGCACGTTTTTAAAGTTTAAGGACTAAATTGAACATTAGGTAAAGTTGAAGGGTGTAAATTAGATTTTTCCCATTAGACAACTAACAATAAGTATTAACATACAAAGTACTAAATTCAAGTACAAACATGTAATTAAATTTGTTCAATTACTATCCTTGAAACATGAATTCTAGACATAACTAAGTCAAATTTAGTTTATGTTTTTGTGTGCATAGATACATAAGATGCTTTTTTTCTTTTTATCACTTAAAAGAAATATGAAAATTTGTAAGGCCAGCCCTCCTCTTAGGCTGGAAACTTGAAGAACATTATCTAATAACCTTAATGAGAAGGAATGATCTTTTCATTAAAGGAAGAATTATTTTCTATTTTTTAATTTGTATTGCCCATCACCATTTAACATACTTTTTCCGTTAGAATATGAATGGAAAGAAAAAGTGGTGCATTACAAATTTAACTTCAGTGAGCAAAGTGATAGATTTTGAAGTACATGGTAGTTAATAAAATCAAATTGTGCCAAACCATGCGTGGATAAATTTAAATTTACCATAAAAATAATTATTATGTTTAATAATTTCTTTTTTTCCTAAACATATTTTTTTGTCACATGACAGCACAAAAGATCGAACATTTGTCCTTCTACAAACTATCCTAACCCCTTACCACTAAATAAACCATACCTAATTGCTTTCTCCTCCTCAATTATGTTAGCAAGCTAACTCACTCATTTCTTTCTTTTTCCTTCTTTTGAAGATGCCATATGTTAAACATAATTATGTCACACTTCAAATCTTTATATGTTCATCATATTTATTAAATCCAATGTGACATTATATTATCATTGGTCTCAAGTGAATCTACACTCTGGTATGCATACTTCTTTTGTAAGACTTACTATAAACTTTTCTACATTCAAACTGCTTACTGGAATTAATATTAGAAATTTAAAACAGTAAAGTGTTATAATGGGTACATTTTTCAATTAAAGGTAAATATGAATTGAAACTAAAGTTTAGACGATAGTGTAAGTAAATCCATTGCCCATAACTTGTCAAGTGTTGCCTCTTCAAGGTCAAATCCATCACATCATTCCAATTCTTTTTGTTTTTTGTTTTTAAGAACAAAAAGTTCATCGTTAACCGTAAGTCATCCACAGCTATAACTCCATTGGTACCATTGTTGCATTAACTCATTAATTTGTTCCACTTAAAATTTTGAAAGGAACTCTGCCAAGATCTCATCTGCACTTGAATATCCTGTCTGCAAAGACGATAACAGAAATTTAAACCGAAAAGAGTTCAAAAGAAAAAAAGTGGCAAGCTCATGCCTAATAAACAGAAAAATTACCTAGCAGGATTATTGGCATCTCTTAGAAGATGCTGACGAGCAGTAACCACCGAGTCACAACTTGCATCAACAGTTGCGGCTGATGCCTGCATTAAAGTAACCACGTGAATAATAATTATCACAATCAAATTATTTTTATGAAGTTACAATTGTCAAGAATATAATTCAACCTATAACCTATCACTCTTTGTTTCCTTCTTTTACTCGTTCTCTCTATAGTTCTAGAGTCCTCCTCTACATTCCCTTCAATTATTTTTCTCATAATTAATTTGTTGTTCATCCAACAATGGGACTTATGTATCAATACTGCAAACATAGAACTCAAAGAAGCATAATAGTAGCGCAAATGTTTCTCATTTTAAGCTCTCAATTT
This sequence comes from Cercis canadensis, assembly GCA_003255065.1. Classification (NCBI taxonomy): domain Eukaryota; kingdom Viridiplantae; phylum Streptophyta; class Magnoliopsida; order Fabales; family Fabaceae; genus Cercis; species Cercis canadensis. Next base: position 81,528 of record QAOA01006709.1, read on the forward strand.
AAGACAACGAAAGGAAAAAGAGGAAAATAAACCACAGTTGAAGGTTGCTTGTAATGATGTAAAATAATCCACTTAGAATGAAACACTATTCAAGAAAATAGAGATAAATGCAAGTGTTTAGATTTAAAGCATGATTCCTTTCAAACAACTTGAAAGTCATGATAGTTAATTTTTAGCTTATTTGTAATTTTAGTCCATCTATTTTGTGAAAATAAACAATTTAATCCTCCTATTTTAAAATTGAATGATATAATCCTCTTGTTTACAAAAAAGTTGCAACTTTGGTTCTTCTATTAGTCTACCTTCTAATGGTAGATGGAATTTGCTGACATGGCCTATAAAAATTTACTATAAATTTAGTTTTAGGCTTAATTGAAATTTTGGTCCCCTATTTTAACCACTTGAGCGTTTTGGTCTTTCTTCTTTAAAAATGAATTATTGAGTCCCTCTATATTCATAAAATGTACAAGTTTAGTCCATTTATCTTTAAGTCAAAATTCTTAGGTTTATTTCAAGGTGTAAAGTTCTCTGATTCATAATCCCACCGTTCAGATTGAAGGGCTACATCTTGTGAACCTTTTCACTAAATTTGAGCTCGATCTAATGGTGAAACTCAACCCAAAATACCAAAACCATAAGTTTTTATCTAACAAAAAATTTAAACTTATTCACCGTTAGATCGAGCTGAAATTTAATGGAAAGATTCACAAGACGTAACTCTTCAATCTGAACGGTGAGATTATGAATCAGAGAACTTTACACCTTGAAATAAACCTAAGAATTTTGACTTAAAGATAAATTGACTAAACTTGTACATTTTATGAATATAAAGGGACTCAATAGTTCATTTTTAAATAAGGAGGACTAAAACGTTCAAGTGGTTAAAATAAGGGGACCAAAATTGCAATTAAGCCTTAGTTTTATGCAGCTGAGTTTCTTTGTGGAAATTGGGTCAAGTTTTGCTGCTGCTATAAACAATTGCCAAAAGGCTTTGATAACCTTTCTTTTTTATTCGTTTGCTTGTGTCAATCTACTTATATCACTTTCTTTCAGTATTCTATTTACTATTAGGAACCATTTAAATGGTGAGTGAGAAATGGTGCAAGCAATTCATCTTTAATTTTATGTTGAGCCATATGCCTTTGGGTATTGGTCACAGCTACAGTGACTTCCTCTACTTATCTCTAACTGATAAGCACCAAAATTATTAAATTTCTAGAACAATTCCCTTGCCCTTTTACCTATAAATTAGTGCTGTCAAAATAGCCCGACCAGGCTTGATGTGGCACAGTCCTTTTAGGCCCGTTCTATTTGGACCAAGATTTTACTGGTCCAGCCCAACACTATGCAGGCCATGGGTTAAATGTACGAGCCCACTTTTCCTTTCTTATTTTTTTTTTATTTTTTAAAATGATTTTTATTAGTAATTAGGTTAAAAATTAACATGGATTTAGGCTTTTTTCTTTAATCATTTTGGCTATTTTAGGTTAAATTGTTAATGAATTTAATTGAACAAAAAAAATATACAAAACTAATAAATAAAACCAAAATAAAGAATCAAATCTGTATATAAAAAAAAAAAAAGCATGTAAGTGTAAATTTAAAATAAATATGTATAAGTAATTAAAGAAAGGGAAAAATTCAATTTATCTCCTTAAACTTTACCTCTTGTGTTCACCTCCAAATGTTTCAAAATGTACAATAAACCTCAACATAGTTTCAAATGTGTAAATCACTCCTTTTCACAAACTAACGTTAAAAAAATGGATGGAAAATTGCAAATGCAAGTCATGTGACACTTATTATCTACGACTTGAATGCTAAATTCAAAATTAAAAAATGAGAGCTTAATAGTGATATGATTAGTGATTAATTATTGATAAAACTAGGATGTTATCATTTCCCTCAACCCCTTTCCTATAAAACCAATCAGCCGATTTACCTCCACCTTCTGTCAAGGCAGTGCCTCTCCTATCCATTTTCAACAAAAAGGGCATCCTGGATTCACATTACTTAGGTTGTTTTCCTCCTCACCATATCATCCAATGGTGCATCATTAGACCCCCTTACAAGATCGAAAAAATACCCAAAAAAAGTTTTGTCAAACCCCATATCTACTTCATCCAAATCTGCACCTCTTCGGTCGTCCTCTTTTTCCTCAGCAATATGGAGTTCATCAATCTTGTCATTGCCGCAAGAGATGTCTTCGTCATCGGAATCAAAAAGAAGGGAGTTGGAGGTGGGTGTAAGGATTAGAGTGAGAGAGTCGCGTGTGAAGGAAGGAAACTAGAAGAAAGAGGAGGAAAAAAATTATGGTTGAAACAAGGCTGACCATGGGATTGGAGGTTTGAAGTTATTTGAATATTGGTATTTGAAGTTTGTTTCCTTTCTAGGTTGAAGAAAAGAAAATTGAAAATGGGTATTTGACAAAGAGAGAGTCAACCAGCAAAAAGCAAAGAGATAACATCTACTACTGGAGAAAATTATATTTTTAAATATTCCATTTACTGGTTTACAATTTGAAAATGGATGGTAGGTGATGAAAAAATAAGCCTTCAGGCTTTATACGCTCAGTTTAACCGTAAGTGGCTCTAATTTGGCAATTATAGCTAAAGTGGTCCGTAAGTTGGTCACCTGACATGCATATGTAATTTTCTAGTTATTTTTTAATGTCAACTTGTGAAAAGGGATAATTTACACATTTTGAAACTATGTGGGGGTTTATTGCCTATTTTGAAACATTTAGGGGTAAATTGCACATGAAGAAAAGTTTAAGGGGATAAATTGAACTTTTCCCTTAAAGAAATATAGTAATGCATACTTATATATATATATATATATATAAGGGCCAGCCTCGCCCGGCCTAAACCTAAATGGGCCGCGCATGCCATATTAGCCTGATTCTATTTAGACTGTGATTTTTAAAACCCAACCCTCCATTTTTTAGGCTAAAACGGGCCAGCCAATTAAACTTGGCCTATTTTGTCAACTCTACTATTAGTCCTTAATTATCACCAAACAAAATCTCTACTATATTCCTAAAAGCATTCCTTAGTAATTATAACAAAGTTCCCATTCTCTTAATTAAAGTGATTGTATGCTGCCTTTTCCTTGGTTTTTACTTTTAGAATGATATATCATTATCTACTTAAAAATTGCATTCCTCTTTTTTTTTTTTCCTATCTTCTTTTCTTCCTTTCCTTTGCTTTATATATCTTACTAATATTCTTGTGATATATATTGTTGAGTGGACTTTATACCCACTTTTTAAATATTTTTAGCTTAATATTTTGTGTGTTCTTGAGGATTTTTATTAATAAATAATGTGATTTTGTGTTATTTTTGGAGGAATAGAAGAATTCGAAGGATATTAAGTTTTTAAGTGAAAAATGATGTTTTTGGAAATCAAGGAATGCCAAAGGTCTAGAGGAGAGAGAGCCTAGGCCATCATTCTTGATAGGCTAGGCACTCCATGCTTTGCAATGTGAAGAGACAGAGAGTTCAGAGCCTCATTGCTGATTTTTCAGCGCCTAAACCCCCGAGAGTGGAAGTTGCATACAAGTTCTAGAGAGATGAATGAGAGTTCAAATATGTTCCTAGAGGGGGTGAATAGGAGATTAATAAAATTTAAATTGAATATGAAAACTTCTTGTAATCAAAAGCTTGATTTAAAGAGAAAACATGTATTCAGACAAGAAATAAGTTTGATAACCAGTTTTCACAGATATAGGAAAAATACTTAATGAGACAGCCTTAAGAAATATAAATAACTGAAATTTAAGAAGTGAAGGGTTTAGAGATAGAAGCCATAATTTATAGTGGTTCGGCCAATAAAGCTACGTCCACTCTCCCAAGCTGGGGTTTCACTAACAATTGAGGTTATTAGATCAAGCTTCTCCAAGCTACTTAAAGAACTAGTTTTACACAAGATCACCAGTGAACTCCTTCTCTCTGGTTTTTACAAGCTCACTAGAAACTTTCTCTCCCTCTAGCCAAGAGTAGAGGTCACTCTCTCCATATTTCTCCAATGGAAATCTGTAATTCAAAAACCCAGATTAATTTTAGTTCCCGACGAAAATTTCTCTCTCTTTTACACAAGGTAGATAAACTAGGTAGAAAAATAGATAGATGAACAAGAAGGTGGACTGCTTGTGATGATCTCACATAATTTTTTCTCCTAAAATGATTGCTTCTCTAAAGTTCTGTGTATATCACCAGTTCTTGGGTTTTCAATATATAGGCGTCCAGAGGTAGAAGATGATCATTTAAATTGTAGATAATGTCTTCAATGCTTGGCTGTCAAATCGTGTTATATTAAGAATCCTCTTATTTGATCTTGATTTGTTTCCTAACAAAACCATTTTGTTTGAAAAACTTCATTTTATAGCTTTCAACAGCTCTTTTCTTGATTGATTTCGTCTACATGAATCTACCTCAAATTGAGTAATATTTGCACTGAAATAATCACTGATTTTGAAATATCTTCAAATTGCCACATTAGCATGCCTTCTTGAACTGAACTAGTTTTACACGAAAACTCATTCCAGCAGGCATAACTCCTTCTTCTTCTGGACAGTTAACCTGTCACTTTAGTAAAAACTTAGCAAACCTATTAGGGTTAGTGACATAGAAAGGTCATTTGTTATCATCAAGACTAGATTGAAAGATGTGGAACTAACAATCTCCCCCTTTTTGATGATGACAAATACCTAGAAAGATCTCCCCCTGAATTTAAGCTTCCTTCTGAATAAGTTTTGCAAACCAGTTCAAAAAGAAGTTTTTCGCAAAACAAGAAATTTTAAGAAGGGGATTCTTAAAAAAAAAAAAAAATGTACTAGAGCTTTCCACATATGATGTTCTCCCCTTTTGTCAACATCAAAAGGGACTAAAAAAGTACCTGCATAAACACAAGCTAATAACATACAAGAGCTAGGATAAATAAAACACTAACTAGTTCGCAGTTCAAGAAATGCAATATGCAAACAGAATTCAAAGATAAAATCCTAAGGGATTGGCAATGTGAAGAGACCATTAATACCAAACTTATGAATAGTTAGCAAAAGCAGTTAGCCATCATGGACACAAAGAGTCTAGAACGAGGAAGATTCAATAGCTTGGATTTCTACAAGCTCCTTCTTAACAACAACCAGCTCCGCTTTGGTTGCAACCAACTCCTTTTCAGCTGAGGCAAATTTTTGCTTAACAGAGGCAACCCTTGCATTGCAATTCATCACTTGAGTCTAGAAAAAGTTCAGTCTTAATCCAATTTGGTTAGCTAGCTCAACAAGATTTAAATCTATTATCCAAGAGGAATGGTCTATTGGTTGAGATGGAGGAACTGGTTTTTGGACAGAACCAGGTTTCTATGAAGAACTAGCTTGCTTCTTCTTGGAAGAGGTTTCGGTAGTTGCAGACTTGCGCTTTGTGCTAGAATAACTCTTTGTAGAAGCAAACTTAGAGCTTTCTGGAGTCCCTTTAAATCCATAAGGCAAGCTGGTTGTTTTCCTTGTGCCACCAATTGAACAGGTTATATGTTTCAGGATAAGACTAGGAAGGTTCAGTGGGAGCCTTTGTTTGATATGGTATAATAAGTAGAGTTCTTGAGTTGTAAACTCAGAATGCTACCAACACGAGGTAAAAACAATGAGGTAACAAGCTTTGCTAAAGTGAGGGTAATGGGGTTCATGCAATGCACAGTAGGTGCAAAGAGAGGATCTCTATTGTCAGGATAGTCACAAATGGCTTCCACAACTTCATCATAACTAATGAAATCTATGGGCCATATTTTATGTATATAGCGGGTATCTCCATCAGCAGGAAGGCCAAGAATATCCTCTAGTAATCCTTTATTAATAGTAATGTGAATGTCAACAACATAAGATTTGAGATAAATAGAGACAGAAGACAAACCTTGCATGGGTTGAAGATGAGAATAGAAAAGCTTAACCATTTGAGGTATTACTAGCTCCTCAACATCTAGCAATTTTCTCCATCTTATAGGAGCAATAGCTTTATTAATAGTTGCAGTTTCTAATGTATCTTCTTCCCATTGAACAACACCAAGAACGACTATTCTGAGGAAGAAGTCCTGGTGAAAGTGCTTCTCAATGGCTCTGCTAGCAAACAGAGGGCCAACAGGTTAAGCACGTCGAGGATTGGGTAGAGACACTTTCTTTCGAGCACACATCTTTGTTTTTACCTTGGACTAAGAGCTTGAGGAGGGGTGAGCAGGTTCTGTAGCAGAAGGAACTGGTTCCAAGGCAAGAGGAGAGGTAACATTTTCTTCTTGTGAACCAGGATTGGAGTTTGCAGGAGAAAGTGAAGATGGCTCAAGTTCTAGTCCAGTGAGCAGCAATGGATATGTCAGAGCAGTGAGCAGCAAGAAATCTCTAATAGACTGAAGAGGCACAAGTTCTTCTTCATCCTTATGTTTGACAGATGGAACTGGTTCAGGAACTAGAGCTTGTTCCCTATCTCTGGAACTGGTTTTGCCCAACTGGGTGCTTCGAGTAAGAGCTTCTTGTGGAGATTCATAGGTATCTGAGGAAGAATCAAAAACCATGAATGGGGTTTTTGGAGTATTGTTGGGAATTGTCTTACCTTTAGAATTCATTCTTGAAGAAAGGCAAAGACAGTTTGCAAATCGCATGATGGAATTTGGAATTATAAATAGAAGAATTTGAGAAATTTTAGCAAGAATGGAAGCAGTTTTTGAGTGATAATCAAGGATGATGGAAGCAATTGCAACAATTAAGGGATTTGATTTGAAAAGAAAAAGGAAAGTGCACTAACAATGGTTACCGAGAAACCAACGGTCAGAGTTTGAAACGCTGATGTTTTATTAGCTTCAGAGGTGAGGGCGGTTAATGAAACGGTGCGCTTTAGCGCAATTGGATATTGGGCTTTTTAATAGCATGGCCTATAGAAGGAGTAGGCCCATTTTGAAACTGGTTAAAATAAAGGCCCAAAAGTAGGAGAATAATCATAACTGGAACCAATTTTGAGAACTAGTTCAGGCATTCTCTTAAAGTCTCAACCACTTTGCCAAAATTCAGGACTTATATCGATGATCTCAGCAACATTAGTCCTTAAAAATTCTAATAAACAAGAGTGTATGTAGGATAGAATTTAAGAAAAGCTTACCATTCCTAGCTCAGATATTAAGAAACAGTACCTTTCTTCAGCCAAGGGTTTAATGAATATGTCAGCTAATTGTTCCTCGGTATTTATGAAGACTAATTCAATATCTCCCTTAAATGCATGATCTTTGATGAAATGATGCTTGATATCAATATGTTTGGTTCTTGAGTGTTGAACTGGATTCTTGGCAATGTTTATAGCACTAGTGTTGTCGCATAATAAAGGAATGTGATCTGACTTTATGTCATAGTCAACTAGTTGTTGCTTCATCCATAACACTTCAGAACAATAATTTCTAGCAGCCATATACTCGGCTTCAACTGTAGATTGAGCCACTGAATGTTGTTTCTTGCATTGCCTAAGAATTGACAACCTCCATTTGTGCTTTTTCGATCAGTAGAGCATCCACCATAGTTAGAATCTATATAGGCAACCAGTTCAAAGATTCTTTTTACAGCAGTAAGAAGAGATTCTTTAGGAGCAACTTGATATCTAGCACACGTACATACACTAAACATTATATTAGGTCTACTAGCTATAAGATAGAGAAGGGACCCAATCATACCTCTATACCTTTTCTGACAATCTAGTTTACCTTTATCATCCAAATCTAGTTTGGTTGAAGGACTCATAGGAGTTGTGATTTCTTTGGCATCTCCCATTCCAAATTTCTTCAATAGCTCCTTTATATATTTGGATTGATTTAAGAAAATTCTTTTTGAGCTTTGTTTGACTTGAAATCTAAGAAAGAATGTTAGCTCCCCCATCATGCTCATTTCAAATTCTCCTTCCATTAGTTTTTCAAACTCTTTGCACAGAAATTCATTAGAGGATCCAAAAATAATATCACCCACATAGATTTGAACAAGAAGAATATCATCCTTTACATGCTTAGAGAAAAGAGTGTATCCATTTTTCCTTTTGAAAAATTATTTTCCAAAAGAAACTCACTAAGTCTGTCATACCAAGTTCTAGGAACTTATTTAAGACCATAAAGAGCTTTAGAGAGTTTATAGACAAGATTTGGAGAATCTAAACTTTCAAAACCAGGAGGTTGTCTTACATAGACTTCCTCATTTGTAAAACCATTTAAGAAAGCATTTTTCACATCCATTTGAAAGAGTTTGAAATTTTTGAAGCATGCAAAAGCAAGAAGCATTTTAATAGCTTCTAATCTAGCTATGAGAGCAAAGGTTTCTTCAAAGTCAATACCTTCTTGTTGATTGTACCCTTAAGCTGCCAATCTAGCTTTATTTCTTACCACTTTTTCATCTTCATCCAACTTGTTCCAAAAGACCCATTTTGTATCAATTATACTGATATTTTCTGATTGAGATATACGCTTCCATACTGTATTTCTTGCAAACTAGTTTAGCTCATCTTGCATTGCCATTATCCAAGCTTCATCTTGTGATGCATCATTAATGTTGGATGGCTCTATGAAGGAGAGGAATGATAGGTTGGCATGGTGATCTCTGAGAGAGGCACGAGTACTTATTCCTCTATTTGGATCACCAATCACATTGTCAATAGGATGATTCCTAGTAGTTTGAGTTTCCTTTGGCATAAACTCCTTGGCATTCTCCTATGAAGCTTTTTCCAGAACTGCTTCTTCTTGACTTGAATTTTCTATATATTTTGATTCCTTTTCTGCTTTTGAAGATATGTTGTTTACTTGTTCTAATTCATCATCTTCAGGAGCTTGAGAACTCAAAGGAAAGTTAGGCTCATAAAAAATAACATGCATTGACTCTTCCACACAAAGAGTTTTCTTATTGAACACTCTATATGCTTTACTAGATGATGAATAACCTAGAAATATACCTTCATTTGATTTTGCATCGAACTTAGATAAAAAATCCTTACCATTATTCAGAATAAAGCATCTACACCCAAAAGCAGGAAATAATTCACATTAGGCTTTCTTCTTTTCCATAACTCAACGAGTTTTTTTCAAAATTTGTTTTACCAAACATCTATTCAAGATATAACAAGCTGTATTTACAGCTTCTGCCCAAAAATATTTAGGTAAATCATTTTCAATTGACATGGGTCTCCCCATTTCAACTAATGTCCTATTTTTCTTTTCACAACTCCAATTTGTTAAGGAGTCCTAGGACAAAAGAAGTTCTGATGAATATCATGATTTTCACAAAAAAAATTCAAAAAACTTGTTTTCAAATTCTCCACCATGATCACTTTGAATGGAAGAGATAACACAACCTTTCTCATTCTGGATTTTCTTGCAAAATCTTTCGAAAATAATACAAGTTTCATCTTTATGAGCAAGGAAGAATACAAATGATAATCTTGAATAGTCATCAACTATTACAAATCCATACTTTTTTCCATTTAAGCTAGTTGTGCGTGATGGTCCAAAGAGGTCCATATGAAGTAGCTAGAGATGTCTAGAAGTGGATAACTCCTTCTTGGTCCTAAAAGATGACTTAGTTTGCTTCCCTTGCTGACAACCTGGGCAAACTTTGTCTTTTTCAAAAACAAGTTTTGGAAGACCAAGAACAAGTTCCTGTTTGGCTAGTTTAGAAAGCAATTTGAAATGAACATGTCCAAGCCTTCTATGCCATAACCAGGAATTTCCACTTAGAGACAACAAACAAGTTTCACATTTTAAGTCTAGTCCCTCTTTGGATACAACATACACATTTGAACTTCTATGGCCAACAAACAAAACTTTACAACAATGTAAATCATGAATAATACAGTGAGAAAATTCAAAAACTACTTTGTGTCCTTTGTCACAGAGCTGACTTATGCTTAAAAGATTATGCATCAAACCTTCAACTAAATAAACATTTTCAAGGTAAAAGGGGTTACTCATTGCCACCTTACCAACTCCCACAATTCTTCCTTTGCCATCATCTCCAAAAGTGACATCTCCCATGTCTTTCTTTTATATGGAAGAGAACTTGGTTGAATCTCATGTCATATGCTTAGAGCATCCACTGTCTAGATACCAAAAATCATTTTTGGCTTTAAAGCATATCTATGAAGGAGTTTAAGAACTCTTAGGTACCCAAATTGTTTTGGGTCCTTGATGGTTTAGTAGCAAATGTACCTTTAGGTACCTAAACCATTTTCTTTTCTGCAAATAATTTCTTAAATTTACAATTATACACAGTATGACCTGTTTTACAATAGAAAAATAGGTATTTCTTGAAGCAAAATAAGATACAAAAGTTTGATAAAGGAGTTTCTAGAAATAGGATAAGAAACTTGTTCTTTGACATAGAGGTTTCTAGATAACTTTATTAGCTGAGTTTCGTGATAACTCATACCAACTCTGTCTTGCCCAACCTTTTGCCTCCCTAGCAACACATTCAGGTTTCCTTGAACAAATTTTGCTAGATCTTTGGATTGTTCATTTACCTTCCTTTTTAAATCATTATTTTCCTTGAGAATGCAAGGGGTAAGAAGCTGATTTTTCTTAAAAGATTCATTTTCATTTTGTAAAACTTTAAATTTTTGAATTATTTCAGAATTTTCTTTCTTGAGTAAATCAATTTCCTTGATCTACTCTTTGACTATTTTCTTAAGAGCTTCTATCTTTGCAAAGCCTCTTTTCATAGTCTAGAGCTAGATATTCAAAAGTTTGATTTAACTCATCATAAGAAGGAGGAGGACCTAAATCAGTTTCAAAATCACTTACCTCATATTTTTTCCATAAAACAAATATTTGCTATATTTTCTTCATTGGAATCATCACTGTTTGAGGATGATTCAACATCACTCCATGAGGCAATCATGGCTTTCTTATTCTTCTTTCAATAAAACTTCTTTTTCTTGAGATTTGGACAATTTGATTTGATGTGTCTGGGTTTCTTACATTCATAACAGATAATAGATTCTTTGTTGGTTTCTCCCTTACTGTTTCTAGATTAGAATTTATTTCTATCATTTCTTCTTTTCATTTGTTGAAGAAATTTTCTTGAAACAAGAGCTACATCTTCATCACTAAAAACTAGTTCTTTTGCAGCAAAACTGGTTTCTTGAGTTGTACTTGTAAGAGCCAAACTCTTCTTCTTGTGATCTTCTAGTATATTCTTCTCAAACAACATCATTTGATATGTCTCAAGTTGTCGTCTCAACTTATCAACAGTCATGTCATTTGTTTCAACATATTGAAGAAGCACAGTAACTTTTGTTTCCCACCTATTAGTCAAGCCTCTAAGGAGTTTCTTCACTTGCTCCTTTTGAGTATATTCTCTACCAAGGCTCTTTAGATTATTTATAATTCCAAGAAACTGAGAAAAGAATGACTCCAAAGGTTCATCATTCTCCATATGAAACATTTCATATTAAGATCTGAAGATGTCAATTTTAGCTTCTTTTACATGACTTGTTCCTTCATGTATTGCTTTAAGTCTATCTCACATATCCTTTGCCGTATTACAAGAAGCTATGTGTTCATACTCTTTTGAGGATACTACACACATAATATTATACCATGCTTTGGAGTTCAAGGTATACATAAGTTGATCATCCAATGTGTACTCACTTTCTTCTTTTGGAACTTGTATCCCGTCAACCAACTTTGTTGGTGGTGTCATATTATTCCTCACAATGGCCCATACTTTGTAGTCGATGGATTCTAGATACATCTCCATTCTTTCCTTCCAATACTTGTACTTGTCACCATTAAAGAATGGTAGCTTGTTGTTTGAGTGAGCTGAACTTTGCATTTTGATTTTGCCTACAAGAATCAGAATTTTGATCTTTTAACTCAAGGTTGTTAAACCTATAAAATGAGCTCGAAGCTCTTATACCAATTGAGAGTTCAAATATGCTCCTAGAAGGGGGTGCATAGGAGATTAATAAAATTTAAACTGAATCTAAAAAATTCTTGTAATCAAAAGCTTGATTTGAACAGAAAACATGTACTTAGATAAGAAACAAGTTTGATAACCAGTTTTCACATATAGCAGAAAAATACTTGATGAGACAGCCTCAAGAAATATAAATAACTAAAATATAAGAAGTGAAGGGTTTAGAGATAGAAGCCATAATTTATAGTGGTTCGGCCAATAAAGCCTACGTCCACTCTCCCAAGGCTGGGGTTTCACTTGCAGTTGAGGTTATTTGATGAAGCTTCTCCAAGCTGCTTACAGAATTGGTTTTACACAAGATCACCAGTGAACTCCTTCTCTCTGGTTTTTACAAGCTTGCCATAAATTTTCTCTCCCTCTAGCTAAGAGTAGAGGTCACTCTCCCCAGATTTCCCTAAATAAAAATTTGTAATACAAAAACCCAGATTAATTTTAGTTCCCAACAAAAATTTCTCTCTCTTTTACACAAGGTAGATCAACAAGGTAGAAAAATATATAGATGAACAAGAAGGTGGACTGCTTGTGATAATCACACAGAATTTTTTTCTCCTAAAATTGGTTCTCTGAAGTTCTATGTATTTCACCAGCTCTTGGGTCTTCAATATATAGGCGTCCAGAGGTAGAAGATGATCATTTGAATTGTAGACAAAGTCTTCAATATTTGGCTGTCAAATCGTGTTATATTGTGAATCCTCTTATTTGATCTTGATTTGTTTCCTAACAAAACCTTTCTATTTGAAAAACTTCCTTTTATAGCTTTCAACAGCTCTTTTCTTGATTAATTTCTTCTATATGAATCTGCCTCTAATTGAGTAATATTTGCTCTGAAATAATAACTGATTTTGAAATATCTTCAGATTGCCACATCAGCATGCCTTCTTGAAATGAACAAGTTTTACACGAAAACTTGTTCCAGCTAAGGCATAACTCCTTCTTCTTCTGGACAATTAACATGTCACTTTAGTAAACACTTAGCAAACCTATTAGGGTTAGTGACATAGAAAGGTCATTTGTTATCATCAAAACTAGATTGAAAGATGTGGAACTAACAACGAAAGCCTAGGCGCTAGCTTTTGAGAGCCTAGGCGCCCAAGCTCTCTTGCATTATACAAGTTCCAATGAGTAGAGGGCCTAGCCGCTAGTTTTACAGAGCCTAGGTGCCCAAACTCCCTTTCACTAGCCAAATTCCAGTGGCTTAAGAGCCTTAACGCCCATTCCACAGAGCCTCACAGCACCCGTAAGGCATGAAGCACCATAAGCTCTAGCACCTCAAAGTTGTGTTTCTAGAGCCTAGGTGCCCAAGCTTGCAAGTGATGAGGTGGTGTATTTTAATCCGAAACGAATCATGACTCTTTTGAATGGCTTTAAATATGACTCCTAGGATTAGGAGAATGATTTTTGGCAATTTGAGAGATCAAAAGAGAGGCAAGAGGAGACTTGGAGAGGAGGATTAGTAGCAACTGTTCGTATACATACTAAATTTCTTGTTCTCTTTTCCTTTCATCTATGTCTAAATATTCAACAATTATGTTTATTTTCATTGTCATGAACTAATTTCTCTATCTAGGGCTACGATGTAGCCTAACTATGAATTGTTAGAATTTCTTGTTGAATTAATCTGTGATTTATCTTCTTTACTTCAGTGTTTATCTCTTATTTTCATGCCTCTAATTAATTGGCCATTAATTAGTTATTGGGTTAATCACAATGAGATCGAAATGAGATTTGTGTATCTAGTTCATTGGAATATATACCATAGGTTGCATGTAGAATATAAATATACCTCCATAGCATGTGTAGTCAATTAAATTGATCCATATAACTTAATGAATTTTTTGTTATTGTAATTCACATAGGAATATAGTGGATTAGTAATTAGGAATATTTTCATTAGACTTTGGGAGAGGCTAATGCATAAGGTAGAGAATCTTGGCTAACAACTAGGAAGATAATTCTCAATTAAGGATATAAGGGATGAAACCTAGATTAGTTATGGTGAAATCGGAAACCTTAGGCTTTCTCTCTATAGTCAAATCGTGATTTTTATCTACTTTTATTTACTTAAGTTCAATAGTACAATTTCTCCTTAATTAGTTGTTTAGATAAAATTAGAATTGATCCAATTTTGATAGTTAGTAGCTTTAATCATCGTGGGACGATATCTCACTTTTATTATATTACTTGTAAGACGATAGCGTGCACTTACGCTCTATTTTCTCATAACATATATGACCATTTTTAGATTTTATGGCTACAAGGTAGCAATTTTTTGTAGTAATTAGATCATTTCTTTAACAGTATAAAAATTAGGCTTAATTGTAATTTTAGTCCCATTATTTTAAAAAGTGAATGATTTGGTGCCCCTTCTTTAAAAATGAACGATTTAACCCCTCTATCTTGACAAAAGTTGCAATTTTGGTCCTTCCGTCTCTTAAACATTGAAAAATAAACGAAAATGTTGATGTGGCAATAAGAAATTATTATTTTAATCCAATTCAGCCCAACATACCAAAACTAACCTTAGAAAAAAAAAAAACTCTTATTTTCCCAATTCACAAGTCCAGATCAAGGCTTAAAGGTCTCAAAATCAAAATTTGAGTGTTGAAAGCCAAGATCTACATCTTTGGAACTCCCCAAAAAATTTCAACTAGATCCAATAGTGAATAACTCTGCATCATCGGTTTAATGAAAACTACCAGAAAAATACCAAAACATAGGCTTTGATTTTATATTCTGCCAGTTTTCATCAAACCATCAATCATAAGTCATTCACCATTGGAACGAGTTGAAATTGTGTGAGGAGATTCCAAAGTTGTAGATCTTGATTTTGAACGGTGGGATTTTGATTTTGAGACCTTTAAACCTTAATCTGGACCTATGAATTGGAAAAATGAGAGTTTTTTTTTCTAAGGTTAGTTTTGGTCTTTTGGGCTGAATTAGATTAAAATAACAATGTCTTATTGTCATGTCAGCATTTTCGATTATTTTTAACTTTTGAGAGACAGAGGGACCAAAATTATAACTTCTGTCAAAATAAAGGAGTTAAATCATTCATTTTTAAAGAAGGAGATCAAATCGTTCACTTTGTTAAAATAGGAGGACTAAAATTGTAATTAAGCCTACAAATTATAGATGATCTTTTCCACCTAGTTTAGATTACTAAATTATTTTTGGATTGTTATCCATATCATGCAATGATCTTTTTCCCTTATGGGAAAAATGGTGGTGGCGGTGTTGTTCTAGTTGAGAGCGTGGTGGGATAATATTAAGTTTTAGGAATCTTCCAATGGTAAAGTAAATTTATTATCTCTCTCTTTTATCTAAAGTCGACCACTTAGTAAAAAGTAATGTACTTTTTTTAATTTTTTTTTGGCTATATATATAAGAAAGGTGACTGCTAAGCTACCCAAGAGGGGTAGCAATATTCCACTAGGTTCTAGCAAGACCACATTCTAAAATTGGTGTCATTGCGAATATATCAAAAATTGAGTTACACAGAATAGGTCAAATTCCAACAAAGTTGACAGAATTTGAGTTTAATTGTGTCAAAGAAAATCACCCATGCTCTATTTATGCATTTTACATGAAACAAACTATTCTGACTCACACTAGATGACTCTTTTTTTTTAGATCTTCACAATAACATCAATTTTAGAACATGGGTCTTATCAGAACCCCCTCAACATGGGCGGTGGAGTAGCACTACCCCCTTTTTGTGAGGGAAATAGCATAGAAATCACCATATAGAAATGCTTATTATCTAATTCTTTGGTAGGACAGCATACCATCACTAAATAGTAAATACATTAAGAGTGTATTATACTTGCTTCCCTGTGTGCTCTTCTAGCTTATTTCATGCATAAAGCACAAACTTGGAAATGAAACGTGATATTACCCATTTTTAACCCCTCTAATTCACTAAAAGAAACGTGTGGGTGGCATGTGATTGTCTTCCCCTCTCCATGCCACCAAAACCCAACTTGTAAAACAAAACTTGGGGTTCAAAATGAGAAAAATGATAACATAATCATGATTCAGAGAAATCAATAAGAGATTCAAAGCATTGTGCCTCCCACCCCTCTCCTTCTTCCTCATTTCACCCAATCCATTGAACCTCCATTGGCAATGCCGAAACTTGGAAAATCCAGCAACTTTGCTTCATTCTTAGAACTAAAGCTTGCTATAGAGGAACCAAACATCCGTGGCTAGAGAGTGCACTCGCACAAAAGGAATGGAAGGCCATGATCTTAGCATTTTTTTCTACCACGCAATTTTTGGAGCACCCACTGCTCATAAAAAATAGTGAATGAAAGCAATCTTGAGGTTAAAAATATTATGTTCGCTCAAACACAACATTGTTTTGAAAAGAAAAAGGAAAATTAAGGCCAAATTAATTTGGAAAAAAAATTAAGTAACAAACACAGAATCCATGTGGTTCATTATATATGAGAGTGAGTGGGCAAGAATCCAAGTCCGGCATGATAAAGAACCTCCAGCAAGTTACTGGTGCTAACATTTGAATCAAGGATGCCCATCCAAGTCACCGGACCAAGTTGTTGTGGTGATTGCACCGAGTGCTCTTAGCGGCGAAGTTTTCTTGAGAAACCCAAATCAAAATTCTAAGTAGCTGAGTATAATGGGAAAATGGGGATTGCAGTGGTGCGGTGGAAGGGAAGACAATCACACGCCACCCACGTGCTTCTTTTAGTGAATTAGAGGGGTAGAAAAGGGATCATCTCAATCACATGCTGCATGTGTTATTTTCCATCAATTTATGAACTGTCATCTGAAATATAAAAAATAAATAAAAAGATATTTTTGCACATTTTTAATGGTTATGGGAGTTTTGTACACATTTTGAAATATTTAGAGGCAAACCACATATTAGGTGAAGTTGAAGGGGGTAAATTAGATTTTTCTTCTAAAAGCAAATATGAGTTTTGACCTAATATTCCTTTTACAATGCTCTATGCATATAAATCTTCATTTTTATGTACTTGATTTTAAGTGTTTTAAATGTTGCAGAAAGAGAAGATAAGGGACTATATATTTCCATACAACATGTTTCTTCTCAACCATAAACAAGCTAATAAGTTTGTGGACAATAAATCTAAAATGGTTTGGGTAAGTACCACAATTTCTTATTTTAATCAACAATGCTAGTAATTAATAATGGTGACAATGCCTGTGTATAGGTTAAAGGACGACGTCAGCTATATGATTAGGTCAGGTCTTGAACTTTAGATCGGATGCGGGTTGAAGATCCAATCTACACAATGAACACAAGTGAACTATGGGCCGGGTGGCAATACTCGGACTCTGAAGGTCAAGTTAGATTAGTCTGAGCTAAAGGGAGCAATAATTGAAGAAATAGTCAAAAGTCTATATACCTGTTGGAGCGGAGTATTTATAGGAAGAGAAAAAGGATGAAAGGTATGGTGGTAATTTAGGCATTTGGGCCTTAATGGGTCTTAATGGGCCAAGGCCATTTTGGGCCTTTAATAAGGATATCTACATTTGCCCCCCTTCCATAGGTTGGAGATCAGTAATTGTTCGGTCTCCGAGCTAGAGAAAGGGTTGGTTTGAAGGTTCTGATATTGCGATGCTTAAAGTTGATGGCATTGTGTAATGAGAGGAGTGAGCCACGTGTCGTGTTGTATTTGGGTATTCGATCGGTCATAATGATGATAGCCACCATGGTACACTTCTTGAGGTAAAAATGTTGCAACTAATGTGACTGTTGCACTTCTTAATCCATGTAACGATTGATTATCAACAGTTGGATGGGATTAGATATGGCCGTTGGATCAATTGAACTTTTCCCATAAATAGGAGTTTCTGAGGTTTCATTTTACTCTTTTATGAACTTTTGAGAGATCAAAGGGAAGATCATAGAAAGCTCGAGCTCAGAGTTGGTCTCGAAGGCTTCATTCTGCTCTTTTGCGTTCTTTTAGGAAGTTGAATAGGGTTGTTGGAGAGCTCAAGGTCGGAGTTCTACTCAATCATCTTAGGTAAGGTTCCTGGTTCTTTATTCTCCATTTTGGTCTTGCTTAACTTCAAGGAGGTCAGTGGGGTTTCACTTCTTGCTCAAGTTTGTTTGAGTTTGGTCGAAATTCAGGTTGGATAAAGGTTTAGAAAGTGAAAGGGTTGGTGAGACTGAGATAGGGTGGTTTCCCTTGTAGATTTTAGTTTAGATGAGTTCGGCACTAAAGTAACTGGTACTTCAAGTCATTTTGTATAGTCCAGCAAGGATCTTCGGACAACTAGTGCTTCTAATCCTTGGTGGATACATCGAAATATTAAATCGGTTAGTTCTACCTTTAGTCCCAAGGAAATTAAGCATTTGAAGGCTTGCTTTAAAGATATTGATTAGGATTAGCACACCTTTGGTTTGGAAGCTTGTCCTTGAGGTGCTCTTGTAAGTGAGGCTTTCGAGGAAAATTATTTCTTTACAATTAATGTGTACTATATAGATAGGGTCAAGGTCAAGCTACTATTTTCAAGATGGACTTTTTTCGTGTTATTAATGCAGCTCTGACCCAACTTCATAGTAATGGATGGGGATTCCTCCAAGCTTTCCAGGCTATGTGTGACTTGTTAGGGGTGGAGGCTTGGGTGGATGTGCTTTTTTTTTTTTTTTTTTTTTTTTTTTTACTTTGAAAGATATGAACGAGAATGAGCAAGGTTATTTTTATGTATCGAGCATACCTCAATTGTGTTTGATGAAGTTGGTTAAGGAGTTAGCCAAATATTGGAAGAACCAATTCCTCAAGGTCACTGTACTGAGCTGGGAAGGTCAGGAGAGGAGGAATAAGGCATTTTTTCTCGATGAAGGTGGCCGACCTAGATTCCCTTTGTAGTGGTGTCAGCATGTGCGAAAGATTCAACCTCGAGCTATAGGCGAGTATGACAACGAAGCTCGTCGAATCATAAGGATAATTTTTTAGCTGACATATGAGAAGTCTAGACTAGTTAAACTGAAGGCTAAAGACCTTATCAGCAGGTTTCTGTTAGCTCTTCTTTTCTTTAATTTGTAAAGTTTCTGATTAATCTCTTTTTGTTTTGTAGACGAGAAGATATCTATTGAAGAAATGGTGAGGTTAGCCTGTTTGGCTAAGATCTAGGGTGATGACCGATCTGAAGCTTAAAGACCAGTTTATGTTGAGCCCATGATGACTATCAGGGCCAATGATGTCTGACTTGCAAAGGAGACTGTGCCTCATATGTCTAAAGGCAAGGAGAAAATAAGGCCTAAGAGGCAGAAGACCACGATAATGGTGATTCCTCTGACCTTGGGTGTTACTAGTTTGGCACCCACTCCCTGATGAACCCGACATCAAGTAGTTTTTGGACCTCTTCTTGGATTGTTGTTTGCCTTTCTGGGCCCAACACCCACTTTTTTTAGCTAACCGGGTTTGCCCCTACATTAACAGCAAGTTTGTGACTGATGAAGTTTGGGTCTATACTTGGAATGTCGGAGGTTGTCCATGCGAATAGCTTGGAATTAGCTACCAAGAGGTCGATGAGCTTCTTCATATTAGATGGAGGGATGTGGGATCCCGCTTAAACTATTTGGGTGTTATCTCTTCCGACCTGGACTAGGATGAAGTCGCCCTTGGGCTCTAGTCGTGTTTCTTGATTATTTCTTCGATTGTCAAGCTCTTGGATGGGGATTTGGTTCTGGTGGAAGGTTTGTTTGTGTTTTTTGGTTTTTGGGGTTTGGAGTAATTGATGGACAAGCTGACATTATAGCATGTTCTTCCTAGGAGTTAATCTCCTATTGCTGATCTAATGGTTCCTTATGTGGTGGGGAATTTGAGGAGGAGATTCTTGGTTGAGACAAATGCCTCAATTTGGTTAAGGCAGGGGTGCCCTAGGATGGCATTGTAGGCAGAGGAATAGTCAACAACCAGGAACCTGACGTCAATGTTGGCGAGGTTGGGGAAGTCTCCTAGGGTGGTTCTTAGTAAGATTAATCATTTGACTTCAACGTGGGTTTTGGAGAAGCCCACGAGCGTTCCAAAATAATGTTTGAAGTCAGAATTCAAGAGGCTGAGCTGGGTATATGCATGGTAAAAAGGACACCGGCTAGGTTGCCCTAGTCTACGAGGATCTTACGGACTTCGTAGTTGGCAATTAAAAAAGTTATGACCATGGGGTCATCATACTCTGGGTCAATGGTCCCATAGTCAGTGTCAAAGAAGGACATGGTTGGCTTTGACTTTGTTTTTTTCATGACCAAGGTGGTGTGAAGAATTTTTTTTATGCTTTTCAACTTCTTTTTCTTTTCTCTTTTGGGAGGATCTAGAGCTACCTCCCCCAACGAATCTACCGGCAATGGTATGGATGGTTCCCTCAACATTTCGCCTTAGGTCATCCTACTAATTTAGGGGGTTTTGATTTAGAGGTCAGCTTCTAGGTCAATTTTGGCGATGAGGTTGGTTTCTTGGTGGAGATATGTTTTGGGGTCTGTTATCTATGTTTGGTCATTGCATAAGAGCTAGGACGTCAGCTCGGTACTTTTGCAAGTATCCCTTTTGAATGATGTCTTCAATTAGGTTGCAGAGGTGCATGTAGTTGTTCGTATCATGCCCCCTTCCTCTATGGAAGGCATAATATTTCTCCTTGTCCAAGCCTACAATTTTTTTTTGTGGAAGGAGTTGGACTAATTTGGTTTGTAAATTTCTTCCAACACTTGAGATCAGGTCTGGTTTAGCGGAGTATAGGTTTTGAATTGAGGTCGGATGGGAGATCTTTCTCTTTTGCCTCCTCTTCTTTCTTTTTAGGGTTTCTTGTCTTTAGCTTTGTTTATTTCTATTTTGCCTAGCACCTCTTCTAGATTGATGTGCTTGGCGATTATGGCGAGGAGGTCGACTAGCTTCTTTGGTGGGTCGAGTGTGAGGTTTTCATGAAGACGTCCAAGTCGGAGGCCAACTTGGATGGCATGTATGGCCACTAATTTAGTCAGGTCTCGAACCTAGAGGGAGAGTCTGGTGTAATGATCCGTGTAACCTTTCAGGGATTCGTTCTCGCCTTACTTTAGGGTGGCTGAGGACTTTTTGTATGTCATATTGGTGGAGAAGCGAGTTTGGAAAAATTCGGCCAACTTATCAAAATTAGATATGCTTTTTGGAGGTAGGTTTGAGAACCACTATAGGGCTGCTCTTCGCAGTGTGGTAGGGAAAGCTTGGCACATGATTTCTTCTTCGGTGCCAGCCAAGAGTATGATTGAATTGTAGTTTTCTAGGTGTTCTCAGGGGTTAGTTAATCCATCAAAGGTTCGAGCTAAGGTTGTTTAAAATATGCAGGTAGGGGGAAGTTCATTATGCTTTGGGTGAATGGGTGTTTACTAAGTTTTTTGTTTTTTCGAGCTATAGGGTGAAGGTTTTGAATGGCTGACTATCTGGGGAAGTCTCTGTTCACAGGTGTTAAATGAGGGCTGGTTTCCGTTTGATTGTTCGAAAGGGATTGTTGAGATGGAAGGGATGTATGATTCATCTGAAAGTTCTCTTAGCTCGCCTTCTCAGCTTGATGATCTCAGCTTGGTCAGCATTTCTCTCTTACTAGAGAGTTCAAATTTCTTGGAGGAGGAAGTTAAGGGTGTCACTTTGCTGGTTTTGAATAGTTTCTCATATAGGGGTTTCTCGTGCATTTCTTGAGCTGTAGTTGGCTTGGCAAGGTGGAGGGGGTGGCTGTGATATGTGGACTGTTTCAAGGTGGTATGTGGGTCTCATGGGTGAAAGGGTGTTTTCTAGCACAAGGGGGATATCCATAGTTTGGTCTTTTGTATCCATGGTGCTCAACTCAGAATCGCACAAAGAAATTTGTTCTCGAGGAAAGAGAATTTCTCATTTACAGCAACAAATGACGATGCATGTGTTGAGGTTAGAGGACAAGGTCAACTATATGATGAGATCAGGTCTTGAGCTTTAGATCGGGTGCGAGCTACTGATCCAATCTACACAGTAAACACAAGTGAACTATGGACCAGGTGGCAATACCCGGACTTCAAATGTCAAGTTAGATTGGTCCAAGCTAAAGGGAGCAATAATTAAAGAGAGAGTCAAAATTCTATATACATGTTGGAATTGAGTATTTAGGCATTTGAGCCTTAATAGGTCTTAATGGGCCAAGGCCTTTGGGCCTTTAATAAGAATATCTACAAATGGGTTCTGTACAGTTGGTGCCTAAATATACTGACAAAAATTATTAATTTTTTATTAGTAGGACTAGTGACTAAATCTATTTAAAAAGAACAATCTGACTTTGGTCGAAATATCAAATTTTAACTATGATTATGATTATGGAGAGGCTCTACATTAGTGGGAACAACCTAGTGCGTAATGTTAAAAGATTGTGTAGATAACTTACTTAGAAATATTAGGTCTTGTGCTTGGTGGTATGCAAGTTAATTACAGTACCATGTCATGTAAGTAGTTAAAGCATGATCGGTAATTCAATATGACTTGGTTGCTCCATGAATATTTTCTTTTTTTGGTTGAGTATTAGATGCTACAAAGCTGGACAGATGAACAATTTGTTTATATCAGATATTATTTTTCAGCAGTTTTTTGTGCTGATGTATTTGATTTTAATGTTGAAGATGGGCTACGAACATATCAGAAACATAAAGACTAATGCAGCAAACAATCTATAAGTTTTGTACCCCCATATATTTAGGTTTTTTTGTTCTTTTATTTTTAAGTATGATTTGTTTTGAGTGGAATAAGAAGGCACAAAAAAAAAAAATTGTTACATGATGGCACAGAAGTTCGAACTCCTACAAACTACCAAAATTTCTCACCACTAGACCACACATAATAGCTTGACTTGCATGAACACACAAGATTTTTATTACATAGAGAATGTCCCACATATGAATTTCCTTCTCTATTAACATGAGTGTTTTGTATGCAAGCTAACTATTTAATTAGTTTTCTTTTTGTTTATCTAAGTGGTGTCATGCTTTAATGATTGCTGGCCTAAAGGATGTTCTAAGATGAATAGAAGATAGTAAGTCATTTGACCACACCACCTCACACCAATTAATGTCTTTCGTTTATTAATGGGCAGGGAATTTTTTCAAATGTTATTTAACATGTTCTGTGATATTATAGTGGCCCTTTTCTTTTAAGCAATCTTAATTAATTTAATTGAATTATGAGTTCTTAAAAGCTTAGGTAAGAAAAATTTTTCCCATGTAGAATAAATATACTAAGCTGAAGAACCAAGTTGGTAGTGAAGAGAAAGAATTAGAGAGTAATGAAAAGAAAGGAAGAATCTATAGAGTAGGCTTAGAGTCTACAATAACCATGTCTAAATCTAACCTATCTTTTGCTTCATGGGTTGCTACTAAGTTAGTGGCACAAGTTTCAAATTCAAAGAATGTTGAAGTTGTTTCTTGTGTTGGAGGAACATGAACCAAAGCTTGCCGAAAGGCTATAGAACAAGTGAAGAACATACATGCTTTGTTAGAAGTGCATTAGCCCTTCTCATCAATGTTTTAAAAATCGGACCAGACTAGGTGGTTCGACCGGTCCAACCAATGCTCGATCTAGATTTCGGTTTGGTTAGGGGGTCAAACCGCTAGGACAGTTAAACCGTTGGAACCAGTACTAGTTTTACCTAACTAGACGGTTAACTTTTTTCACTTTTTCTTTTTCCAAAACTGCATCATTTTTATCAAAATCAAAAAAATTTAGCCACCCAAAGAATTCAAACCCCCTTTATTTAGTGGATAAGAGGCATGTACCACCACACTAGTGCTTCTTTTGTTAATAAATTTGTATTATTAATTTATTTCTTCTCATTTAAATTGTATAATAGGTAAATATTTGCCATAAGAGGATTCGAATTCTCCTTTTAAGGAAGGAAAAAGACATTTTCCACTAAGCCAACTTCAATTTTTTTTACCAAGTTTGCATAAAAATATATGTATTATAAATTAGGTTATACAATAGGTAAATTGAATATTATATTTATATAAGATTTAAATTTATTACGCCATCTGGTCTGATCGTTTGGTTCAACCGGTCAAACCGGTTCAACCAGTGCTCATCCTCTAAAACAATTTGCTCACCGTTTCGATTGTTAAAACATTGAGCAATACCACCATCCGACCCAATCTCCTAAAAGTCTAGATTTTGTATGAGTTTTTCTAGGATAATTGTGAACTTCTTATTAGTTTAAGTTGAACTAAAAACTGAATGCATGATGTAGACATTTGGTTGTTCTATCAATTTTATGATATTTGATTCTTCTTATATTTCCTCCAATGATTATGCATTTAATGAATGTGTTACAAGGTCCAACTACCAAAATTGATCTCTAGAAAGGAAAATTATTGTTGCTAATACTTGTAAGGACCAAGTTTACTACAAGAAAATTCCTCGATTCCTACAAAAAAATTTCTTTGGAATTTTGAATTCCAACAAAAATTTCAACGGAACAGTAATTTCAATACATTAAAAAAATATTTTCCCGTTTGAATTTCCATTAGAATTTTTAAAAAATTATTTTTAATATATTTTAAAAACTATTTTTTTATTTTTTAAAAAGAAATTCATAAATTATTTTTTATTTTTTGAAATTCCAACGGAATGGAATTTCCTAACTTTTTTTTTTAATTTTAAAGGTAAATTCCTAAATAATATTTCTTAAAAATCAAAATATACCATTCACAAATATCATTTTCATTAAATAATTTCTATAACACAAATATCCATTTCATTAAATAATTCCTATAAGTTACTAATATATTGAGTACAAAAGTTTAAATCTCAAATAATTACACCAAATTTATCATCTACATAATTAGTCTTCAACATATTCAACTAAATTAGATGTGCAATATATTTTCAAAGGTATAAATATTTTATAGTTCATTCTTCTCCAACCTACAAAAATCATTTAAAAGAAAATATTAAAAAGAATTCAAGAGCATATAGTTGAAAAAAGAATCAACCTTAAAAAAGAATCAACCTTTTCATGTCCAAAAAATGTATAAATTGAGCAATAGCATAAGTAATTCCATATTCTATCAAAAAAATACCTAAATATCATAAAACAACTTCAAATCACGCATACATCAAAAGTCCTAAAGAAATTCAACAAAAAAAAGTTACACTATCCATTTTTTTTTTTTTAAATTTGGACATAATTACCCTAATAGTATAAAAATTCCATCTTCCATCAAAAAATACCTAAAAATCATAAAACAACTTCAAACCACCTATACATCAAAAGCCCTAAAGAAATTCAACTAAAAAAATTTACATTATCCATTTTTCTATTTTTAAATTCGGATATATTTACTCTAATAATACAAAATTTTCATATTCCATCAAAAAAATACCAAAAAATCATAAAACAACTTCAAACCACTCATACATCAAAATCCCTACACAAATTTAACAAAATAAAATCCACACAATGTCAATTTGGCCATCCCATTTTCAAACTCAATTTAAACCCTAAATTAAATAACTAACTATGCATCCAATTTGTAATTATGCAATCTAACTATTTTAACATGTCATTTTAACTTCAATCCGCCAATTAAAACAAAATAATAACAACAAACTTATCTAAATCAAAGTGAGAAGGGAGACACAGGATTTGGGTATTTGATAATTGAAAAACTTACCTAAGGAATGAGAGCTCAACCCACACACCGCAAATGAAAGAATAACGCCTGAAATCCACCAAAAAATGGACCATGCCGTTTAAAATAAAAGGATTGGAGGGGGAGGGGAAGAGAGAAAAGTAATTTGGGTGCAGAAGAAGTGATAAGTGAGAGAGAAAGAAGGGAAACTCGGTTTAAATATGAATTTTTGAATTCTAATGAAAATTCCAATGAAAATTTCCTTTTGAATTTGAGAAAAATTCAAAAAAAAAATTGAATACATTAATGAAATGGTGCATTTCACTCCAAAAGAAAATTTAAAAAAAAAATCCAACAGAATATATCGTTGGAATTTTTTAAAAAAATTAAAAAAAATTCTTTAAAAAATAATAAAAAATTAAAACAATAATTTTTAAAAAATTTCAATGGTATATTCCGTCGGAATTTTGATTAAAAAAAATCTTCTCTCCTTCTAAATAAAATTTCAATTGAACAAAATTTCGTTAAATTTTTAAAAATATATATATATCTATTCTTAGAAAACAAAAAATTTCTTGTAGTAGTTCTTGCAAATTAGAGTGAATTTGTTGTCCCAAATATAGCAGTTTTGCCACAGCCAAGCCCTTGCTAAATTTTGCAACAAAAATGTCCTCACTGCATTTCAAAATTTCAACCCCTTCTTGCTCGTCAGGGACTACTCTCAGAAGATTATCGGCAATCCCACTACAATTTAATTGTATCCAAGACATGAGGACCAGCACATACGTGTCATTAAACTTTCTTCAGGTCACCCACTCTTCTTAAATCATGAGTCGTCCATTGCCAATATTTGCAGCTCTAATTTTGATAGAGCGTCTTGTTTGTACTGGAGTCAATGCACTTCACTTTTCCATATAGTATATGTTTTCCAATTCTTCTCCAGTATTTTCATCATTTAATGCATGGTATAAAATACTGAGCGCAGTTATTTACATATTATTAATATTCAATTTTTTTTGGAGTAGTTCGATTAGAATCTTTTTTTTTTTTTTTTTTTTTTTTTTNAATTATTTTTTGTTTTATTTAATTTAATCATTTTTTATTTATTTAATTTAGATAATTTTTTTTTTCTTTTGGGCTAAGTGTACTTATATTGGCCCATTTGGACTAGTCGACTTAGTCAATTTTAATCCAATTTGTATATCCAATTTTTTTTTTATTTACAATTCACAAAAAAAACAAAATTTAAACAAATCAACAAATTTTGCTTTGCTGCCATCGGGTACACGCAGCAGCAAGCAAACCCCACCTCTGCTCTATCACTTCAATATTGTCAAAACCCAACCAAAACAAAATAGAGATTTTCAATTTAAATTTAAATTTTTAAATAATATTTCCTTCATATAAATAGGCTCCAAGCAAAATGTAAAAAAATACTGAGAAAACCTAAATTTTTTCTCTACACACACAGAAAAATTTTTAAAAAAATATATAGGGTAAAAATTCTAAAAAAAAAAAAAAAACTCTAAAAAAGAAAGAGAATTGCCTCAAGTATATTTTCTACTCACTCTCACATTTTACTTTGTACATCACACACAGATCACACACATCAAACACATATATTCTTTTTTTATATATAAAAAAAATGGCTTGCAATCCCATTTTTATACTCTATTCAGCTTCTGAGCAAGGGAGGGGTGGTGCCACCGGTGGCAGTGGCTCCACCCCGTCCCCATTTTCTTCCCTTTTAGAAAGAGAAACCGGAGTCAAAGAGAGAAAGTAATTTCAGAGAGAAATTAGAAATTACAGAGAGGGAAACCATGATTTTTGAGAGAGAGTGATTTCTTACCTTAAACTAGCTGCTTAAAGGAGTGAGTTTCGTGTTCTTCTTCTGGTTTTCAGAGATGAGGTAGAGGAGGAAAGTCCTGCACTTTTCTTTTGTATTGCTATCTATGCCATTTTTTTTTCTATCAATTAATAGTGGTTTTCTGGGGATTATATAATAGAAGATATCATACTACATTAACGTGTAATTTTTATATTTTATTAGATATAAAATATATATATATATATAAAACAAACTTAAAAATAATTAACTTCTATATATATATCATTTAAATATTAACTATTCTTATATAGTATAATATACTACATAAATGCCAAAATATCTAAAAAAAAAAATCTCCATTCTTTTCTTATTTCTATTTGTTTTAAACCTTTTTGTGGGGATTGATCTGTTTTGATTTAGGCCAAATTTGCACTTATGAGTTTGGGCCGTATTTGGCTTATTTCATTTTCCTTTTATCTTAGCTGATTGGTTTAGGTTTATTGGGCTGGTCCATTTCATTTCCTTTGTTTTGCTTTTACTTGGGCTAGTCTATTCTTTTTATTTGTCTTATTACTTTCGTATTTGGTCTGGGCAAACTAGAATTTGGATCTCTTTGTGTTCCTATTTGTCTTATTCCAAGTCCAGGTCCACGAGATGCCTTATATGTTTCATATTTTATTGTTGTTGCTATTTATTGGACCAAGCTTTTAAGTATGAGTTTTATTATTTATTTGGGCTTTGTCATTTATGGACTTGATTTATAAAATTAAAGTTTTGACGATGAAATAAGTTAAGGAATAATTGTAGTGACAATATTTTTTAATATTCCTGAGGTGAGAGGAATTTTTTTGTTTTACCAAAAGCGTTTGCGATATTTATGAAATTCTCAATATTACTATTATTTTATATGTTTGCAAATATTATATTTTACTTTTATGTTTTTTTTTTCACTTATTCTAATTTTTTTTTAGAATTAAACATTCCATGTGACGGAATAGATTGGAAAATGATTGTGACAACAATCAAAATCTCTACCCAATAATCTTGATACTTTACTATTTAGATTTTTTCAGAGGTGCTGGCAAGGTCTAATAATAAAAATAAATGCATAAAAATATTTTTCTCATAAATTCTTCTAAAATAAAGAAGAACCATTTACAATACCTATAACATTTTGAGCTTGTTATAGATTGTGTATATTGTTCCAAAAATAATGGCATTTTGTCACTCACTCATGTCATTGTCATTTGTCACTCTTGACAATATGCAGGGCAAAGTGAGATATTTGAAAATACAAATTTTAAAATATTTTATTTTACAAATAAATTTAAGAACTAATTTTATCCAACAATTTTAGAGGACATAAATTTAAATTAGTAACCGTTTGCTAAAATGAGCATCGTAGGGTGCCAACACATTCCTTATGCGTAACCAAATCTCTTACCTAATTCTGATAACATAGACCAAACTTTTTTTTATATAGGCATCCAATTGTGCCTTAAATTGATTGGTGGCGACTCCATCAATTTTATTCAATCATTTTTCTCAATTAAAACACTTTTTTTCGCCATCTCGCATCATTGACCGCCCCTTCCGAAAGGAACATTGCAATAGCTTGGCAACTCTACTAGAGACTTTTAGGAGTTAAGCCATTTTAATTTAATTTTATGACATCAATTGTTGAATTTTAGTCTTTCTTTCTTTGTATCTTTATGTTACATACTTTGCTTGAATTTGTGTGCCTGATTTATATGATATGATGCTTTCCTATTGGTGTGTATGACTTAGAGCTATTTTGTATATTCTCATGTATCATTGCACACACGAACTCTCTATTCAGGTTCCACTTTTCCCTCTAGGATTAGATTTGGGTGTAAAGTAGCAATGCCTTGAGAGACTATCGATCTCCTTATAGGCTTGTGAAACATTCCCGATCAAGTTGTATCATTTCCGCTTTTAACATGTCATGGGTGAGGATTGGAGGCCTTACTAACCCTGTGGGTGACACTAAGAACAATTTGGAACCTTTTCACCTATTAGGTTGAGATTTAACCCAATTCTTGCATTGCATTTCTCCTTCATTTTTGGTAAGCTCGTGGGCATGTTTTTTCTTCTTATTTTCTAATCATATCATCCAATATGTTGCATCTCTTTGGCATTTGAAAGTCTTACTCTTATTTTTGTTTTATTCATGAGTTTATTTTCCTTCATCCTCATTTATTAATTCTCATTCTAAGCATTTTCATCTTCATTTCATCTATGCCATCATTTTGCATCTGCACCCTCAACATATTCTCTCATTTAACATTTCACCATTTGCATCATTTATCATAGTCCATTATCATTTCCTTAAAAAAATAAAAATCTTTGCTCGTTTCATATTAAAGCATTCATTTTTGTTATTTTAAGCATCACATTTTGAAAAAATATATATAAAAATATTTTGATATGGAAGTGCTATTGCGTCATATTTGAACTACTTGTCAAAACGTTTGAGGAATTATCAAATTATAGTTTCATTGCCCAATAAACCTACCATTTGATCAAGAATTACATTTATTATAGGAGCTCAAGCAGCTGCCAACTTGGCTCCACTATTGTTAGGGGCAACTTCATTAATTTTATTCAATCATTTTTTTCCAATTAAAATTTTTTTTGTTTGCCGCCTTGCATTGTTGAGCACCCCCTCCGAAAGGGACATTGTGACACATATTAATTTATTTTAGGAAAAAATCCAAAAAAAAACCCCTTCAACTATGCCTTACGTGTGGTTTACCCCAAAAACTTCAAAAACATAAGAAATACTTCTTTGAACTTTTAAAATGTGCTCTTTACCCCCCACACCCTAACGTTCATTCATTAATGGACGAAAGAAACGATTGGAAGATCAAAGAGGGAGATAGAAGAAGGGATTTGAAGCATAATCTTGGGATTTCAATACTCTAAAGATTTCAAAGCTATTGTTGTTGTTTCCTGAGATCAAGCCTTCATGAACTCGAGGAAGAAAGGGTACCGTTGTTGCTGCTGCCTCTCACTTTTCGTGCTTCATTTTGAGCTTCAATCTTAAAACTAATAGCAAAATATTGTTGTAAACTTTACAAGCATTAAATTGGTATGCAATTTACAAATTTTAATTGAGAAATGAGAGAGATATGAAAAGAACCCGAATGTATTTGAAAACGGGTCGAATTGTGGAAATGGATACCTGCCGGAGGTTGAAGATGACAAGTTTGAATATTACCGTTTGGCCAAAAAAAATTCAATATTACTTTTCAACCCTAATTTTATAAAAAAAAAAAAATTCATTTATACCCTTATAAATTGCACTATGACCCTGATTAATCACATCACGTGCATGACATGTGTTTCTTTCCGTCTATTAATGGGTCTTGGGGATAAAGCGCACATTTTAAAAGTTCAAGAACGTCTTTCCTATATTTTTTAAGTTTTGGGGGTAAACCGTACATAGAGCATAGTTGCAAGGGTTTTTTGGACTTTTCTCTTTATTTTATATTTTATATTACTTTATGCTTATATATTTCATAGCATTTAAATTTAATTCAATACACTAAAATCTTTAAAATTATTTAAAAAAATCAATTAAACAACTTTCAAATATTCAAGCACACAAGAACTTTGATTTAAAGAATTAATAGACCTCTTTCATTATTTATATAAGCAACTGTAGTATACCATAATATTTTACAAAAATAGTGTAAGGCAAGCCATAAACAAGAACTTTGCAATTGCCAATAGTTACATTTTACAAAAACATCTTCACAAGCAAAAAGAAAAATGTAATATATTAGTATTAAACATTGTAAGGCAAGCCATAAACAAGAATTTGCATCCTGCATGGGAATTTGCTCATGAAATACCAACTACCTAAAGATACCCAAAAATCACACATCACATAGAAGAATCTACAATAAACATTGATTATTTAGTGTTTAATTCTCTTCTTCATTCAACCAAATAATGCCTATCCTCTAGCTTAGGGGTGTTCACAGGTCAGTTCGGGTAGTTTCA
This sequence comes from Cercis canadensis, assembly GCA_003255065.1. NCBI lineage: Eukaryota > Viridiplantae > Streptophyta > Magnoliopsida > Fabales > Fabaceae > Cercis > Cercis canadensis. The sequence continues at coordinate 112,972 of QAOA01006709.1, forward strand.
ACCGAGTTCCAGAAACTGAACCGCAGGTTTTTATGCGGGAGATGAAACCGAACTAAACTACACTAAACTAGTTCGATTTGGTTTGGGCGGGTTGGCCCACGTGTAATTGTTGTCCCAACATTCAAAGTCTGAAACATAATCAACAGTAGTCTCTGAGAAAATGCAAATCAATCCAGTTAAGATAAATCAACACAGAATCAACCAAGCTCCTGAAAAACCCATAACCATAAATGTTTCAATCAGAGAATTCACCATCAATATCCAAAGGTACACCAATTTTACAAAGATTAGAACTTCAATCCAGATTTTATCCAAACCCACTAATTCAAGACGACCCAGATTCCAAATCTTATAGAAAACTAAGATCTTAGGGGAGGCACAATGAGATTAGCAACAGAGGGCGGGTTCATTCTCTTCCTATGCCTCCCCACCCTTTTCTTCGTCTTCCAAATTGGGTTAATTAGATTACCAAATGCAAATTCATTTACAAAACTGATTGAAAAATTTTATGTACAAACTAGAGAGAGAAACAAAATACTTTAAAAGGAGAAGGCGAGAGAGAAGCTGCAAGATATTTGGTGTGAGGAATGTATAGGCACTTTGAAAATGGAAGAAGAAGATTTTTTTTTTTGCTTGTTATTAAACTCTCAAAAAAAAATCTAAATAAACGAATTTGATTTGAAATTATGACTTAAGCTTAATATTAGAGTGGAAAGCAAAAAAAGAATTTGAAAAGAAAAAAAAAAACAAAACAAAAAACAATTGAAATCGCTTTCCTGAACCCTCTCCTCAATCACATTCCCTACATTGGGTTCCTCCAAAACCCTAATTTCGTCATTGTCTTCCTCAACGTTCTCCTTGTCATTTTCGTCCTCTTCCTCTTCCTTTGACTCTAAAACCAGGCCTTGAATGGTGGAAGATGAGGCCAAATTTTTGGTTTCAACTTCAACCTCAGCACTAGTACCACCAACACGGGGAGCTTCCTTCTTCAAAGGGTTGCGCTCGTCGTCTTGAGTGAAGAGGGTCCAGAGAGTGCTTCGAACCCTAACGTCATAGGATTTCCTTTGGGGCTCGAAAACCCCAAAAAAGCCAAGCAGAAAACGACTTGGTTCACCAGAGCTCAGGGAAGAAGAAAGATGAAGAAGTGGGTGGCCGGTTGTTCCTTCCGCCAGCAACGTGAGGTGAGGTGAGGTGAGGTAAGGTGAGGGGTTAGGTCTCAATATTTCTGAAATTGGGGGAGAAAAGAAATGAAGAGTGAAGACCACCTAAATAAAATCCCTACTAATCAGATTACTGAATGTATAAAACGACTTCGGTTTGGATTTGTGAAACCGTGGGCCGAACCGCATCCATGCGGTTTAACTGGTGGAGACCCAAACCAAACCGTATCCATGCGGTTCAACAACTCGTCAGTTGCGGGTTGAGTCGGGTCTGGTGGTTTGTGCTGGTTGGCCCGCCCAGTGAACACCCCTACTATAGCTTATCCACCAGCAGCTAAAGCTCAGCAAAGGACTAGAAAGACCTGTTCCCAAATCCACAGCATCACCAGAATCTCAAATTACCAAGCAACCATAATCGAAAAACCTAATCCACAAATATTTCATCAAAATGAACAGTAAGCTTCTGATCCACAAACCCAAAAATAGTCCTTAATTGATTACTTTATAAGGTCACTCAGCACCCTTGAGTCATATCTACAAGCACTTTGGAGTTTGGACATATTGAGGAGGGGGAATATTGATATTGTAGTCAATAGTCAACTGGTGCCCTTGCAAGTGTGATTGGATCAATGGATTACTTCAGCATTATTAGCATCCTACATGACCTGGTCTTTTCTCCCTATGTCGTTGAATTATTTCATGGACGGTCATAGAATTACACATTATAGTCAATGATTGAATAATTAATAGAATATATTTTGCGTGAACTTTTTTGTTAAAGAAAAATGATTCTGCCAATTTTTGGACCTAATTTAAAAATTCATTCTTTCAAGGTCTTATTCAAGCAAATTAAAATACAAGAATGTGAAACTATTAGGTGTTGTTCAGTTACAAACTGAGTTTTATATAAAATGAATCTGGAGGTAATGTTAGAAGTTCGAATTTCGCTAAAAGTACTGATGGTTAAGGTATGACAAAGCATAAGTAAAGATTAGTCTCACACCAAAAATTTAAAGATCAGCTTGTGAGAAACTAAAAACAAAAATTAAAACACATACAAGAATGAGAATGAAAATATGTTTGAAGTTCGAAGATCAAAAGTTGACCAAAGGAGGTCTTTGATTAACCAGTTTAATTGTAAGAAGTAAGAATTTGAGTTTCGTACCAGCCAGAATATCAAAATTATAGATTAAGTTGTATTGATTGGACCAAACTTCAACCGTAAGCAAAAGTTCTATTGCTTACCTCAAACCCCCAACGTTTTTCCTCACTCCTTTGGTCCTCTACGCTTTCACCATTATCAACTACATGAGCATAATCTTCCACGAAAGCTACAAAAAAATTTCCAGGTCTTCCTTACTTCCCATGGATATCTCCATTCGCTTCTCTCCACACATTCAATGCATGAATACTGCTACCACCAACAGCTTTAAGCCATTTTCAATGCCAATACATAGTGATATGGCCCTCACTTGCCGAATAAATGTGGAGCATTTGGTTAATTTCAGTGAACCTTGATGAAACAAATTTAAATTCAGGAGTACTGATTTTTCCAGTTACTTGTGAACCTAGAAACTTAGTACAAGCTATCTCTGCTCCACGATCCGGCTATCAAAACACTCGAGCTTTGGGTGGAGATTTCAATCACAAAACCCTCGTTACCCATTTCTGATTAGCCTATTTGTCAGCTCTACTTAAGAGGAATAAACTTTAAAAAAAAATTACAATGAGGTAAATTACAATAAAGTGAGAAACCCTTGCCGGACATAGTTTTTTTTTTTTTTTTTTTGGCCTGCCGGACTTGGAGCTAATTTCTTACCTTATTCAAAAGTTTTCAAAAGAACTGAGAAAACTGTGCGACTCCCAGTTCGGCCGAAAGCAAATTGGAATTGAGGCCGTTACCAAAGAAAGCGACAAGTAGAAGAAAACCCATTATTAATATAAAAAAGGTCTTTACAATTCCTAAGCCACAAGACAACGCGGATGCTCCACTTAAACTACACCGTTTCTACGCACTCTATTGCTTGTTTTATGCATCTGATTTGCTTTTCTCACTAGTCTCGAAAATTCACTTATAGAGATCGTCAACTACAGTCTTTGCTGATCTTCCAAGAGCCACATTCACTGCTCGAACAACGTAGGTGCCAATTTCTTCAATCTCTGGATACATGTTCGAATTTGGTTTTGGCCTTTTTTTCTTATTGATCGGAATTTTCTTCACAGGGATAATCTTTCTAAATGCGATTTCGGAACCCGTTATTCGAAGGTGGGTAGCTCCTATTTGGTATCTGATTCCGAAATCGACCCGAAGGGGTTATTTTTATTTACTTATTTTTTTGATTAATTTTATTTTCTCTCTTTGCATGTGCTGTTTGGCTTGGATCCGAGTTATGATTCTCCCTTTCAAGCTCGAATTATAGCTTGTTTTGATGACCCTTTGAGGTCTTTTGTTATTTTTTTTATGATGGGTATAAATTAGATCAATTTTCTCTCTTGTTTTAATTTTGGCTCCTGTCTGGTTGCTGGGAAATTCGGGAAAAGGATGAGATATACTGATTTGTGTTGATTTAATTTGGTGGGGATTTATTAATAGGATGTATTGTGAGTTTGTGACCTCTCCTTTAGTGGGTATAGTGTTTTCAACATCATTTTTGGTGGCACAGTATTACTTATGAAGGGTTTTCTTTTGCTTGACTACTAAGATAGATTGGTTTTGGAACTGTCATTTCTGGATTCGAGCTTCGCTTAGAATCAAAATTTTCTTCTTTCGTCTGTGGACTAGTTGTATTTTATAATTTCTGATTTTTATTAGTAACTTCAATTATGTTCTTTACACAATGGCACTGTTCTGATCCCACATAGAATTCCGTGAGATTTTATTTTATCAGGGGCACTTTGCTCAACTGAATGTTAGAGGATACGCTTCCACTGCATAAAGCATTGACTGAAAGAAAGAACTGTTGTTTGTTGCAGGGAATTCTCTCTGAATTGGCTTGTTTAGCAGTTGGCACTGGATTGGATTGATGTGCAATGCAGAGATCACGTAAAGCTCTTCTGGAAAGAAGAGCTTCAGAGAAGGCTACAAGCGGAAGAAACCATTTGTATAAAGTTTCTTTATCCTTGGTTTTTGTTTTGTGGGGACTAGTCTTCCTCTTCAGCTTATGGATCAGTCATGGTCATGGTTACAAAGGTATGTGTTGTTTTGTTTCTAACTTTCTACCATTGAGGTATGATTTGAATGAGATTCCTCTTTTCTGTAGTACATCAGTTGGGCCATATGCTTTCACTAATACAGAACAATGTTGCTACGCCAAGATAAAGTTTGCCTATACACACAACTTTTGTGCAGGCAATGTTGCCAGATTCTGTTAGTGATGGAGCATTCAAAAATTAAGTGCTTTCTATCTTCAATGATGCTGTTGCAAAATACACACAAAATAATGCTTAAGCATGCCTAAATAGTAATTAATATTTAATAATAATATTATTTCATCTAAATCTAAGTCATCATCAGATGTATATAACCTTCAAGCATAAATGACTGATATGAGGCATTTTATAGCCTAAATGTTTGAGCTCATTGCATATCATTATCATGATAAAGAGAGGCAATATACCAAAGTATTTTTATGGAAAGAATACATGGTTCTGTTAAAATTAGGAAGAGATTGTATAAATGAAGATTGGGTTATAGTATCATGGTGCTGTTGTTCTATTATTAGATAATTGTGTATGTGAGGTTTTTTTTCAAAAAGATGTTATAGCCTTTGAGGGCTTTTATCTAATGCCATGACAAGTATACATTGATCATCATCTATTCCTTTCCTACCGATACCATTTTTTTGTGTGTCCAAAAAGTGCTCTCATCTTTGGCTTTATGCTTCCAATTTGACTACCTTAATTTATAGAATTCCTTTAGGGGTTATATGTTGACTTTGATTGAAATGATTGCCATTTGATGGCTGAAAGATTGTATGAATGCACTTATCTAATATATTCTGATAGTGTTTGACTGGGACGAAATTATATTTATTGGGGCTGTTCCTCTGGATTTAAGGTTTAGAGTTCTGGTAGACAAGGATTAAGAAGGAGAAAAGCAGTGGCGTTGACAAAAAAGGAAAAAGAAAACAAAGAAATTTGCTGTTTTTCAGTGACTGGTCAGGAAATCATTGTTCAAAATGAGCAGTTGAGGATGAAAAAGAAAACAAAATAACAAAGAATTGCACAGTTCCTTCCCACTTAATTATCATCTTTATATTTTCAAATATAATTCCTTAAGAGGATGGAGAAGCATTTGAATAAAAGTTTATAGTTGCACATCATCTGTTAGTCTAGGACTATTAAGTAGTACTTACTTATTAAGACACTAGTGACTAACCTAAAATTAAATGAGAATAGTACTTTTTTTGTTTCTAGAACTCTTACAATTATTTTTGCTTTCCTCTCTCTTTCTGAAATTGCTCTGAATGCGGAAGCCTGCCCAAAGATTGGCAAATTATTGAATAAAATCCAAATATGTTGTTTCTAGACTTCAGTCACTCCTATTTATATGTGCTTTCCTTGGAAAATACAACAATTATGCAAAAGTTCTTGTTTATGTATGCAAATTTTTTTTTTTTTTGGTTCTAAACAGTAACATCAGAAAAAAGATAATTATACTTAAGAACTCTTCTTTTACTCTATAAGTGGGTTTGCTGACTGGCGCTATGCCTGAATTAAGAGAAAATATGGAAAGCTTGAAGACTTCTGTGGGGCTATAAAATAAAATGAACAATTTGAACACATCAAACTTAATGGTCAGATTTGCATGTGGACTTCAATTATGTGATAAAAGGTATAAATGCAAAAATTAGAGTGCAGTTTCAGCCAATCCACAGTTTAATTTTTTCTGTCTAAGACAGCTACACCTTGTTAGTTGATCTATATATTTGTGAATGAATGGTTAACCTTAATGCTTACCTAAATGATTGTAAATGCATGCTATGCATTGTGTTAAAAGGCCATGCTTGTTGTATCTCCTGAGTGCTGTTTACATTTGAACTTATTGGGGCCTTTACTTCATTCCCTTGGAATTGGATGAAAGAGTACTTCTTTAGAATGAACTCATTTGTGGTCCTGCTTTTGTAAAACCAAAAAAAAAAAAGAGAATTTTTCCACTCCACTACTCCAGATGTATGTAGCTTATACTTATTACTCAGTTTCTCTTCTTTAGATGTAGATGGATCTGGGGAACTTTCAGTTGCAGAATCAAATTGGGATGGAGATAAGCAGAGACTTGGTAAAAACTCTAATTCTGCTGATGAGTATTTGGTTAATGAAAGTGGTGCTTACCCCCATTCTGAGGCTTTCTGCTCTAATGGTGCCAAGACTAAAATTTCTAGTGGTGAGTCACTTCCCAGCAGAGAAAGCAGTGATTATGTTCCACCTGATAAAAAAGGAAATCAGGTTTCTCCTATGAAAGAGCAACATCAAGTTAAGAGCTCTGAATCTAATACAAAATTAGAAAATGATTCCCCAAAATCTGATCACTTGTCCCAGACTGTGCCTCCTGGTCTTGATGAATTCAAGAGCAGGGCATTTAGTTCCAAAATCAAGTCTGGTACTGGTCCATCTGGAGGTGTAATACATAGAGTGGAGCCTGGGGGTGCAGAATACAATTATGCTTCTGCATCAAAGGGAGCAAAGGTTTTGGCTTCTAATAAAGAAGCTAAAGGTGCCTCTAATATCTTAAGCAGAGACAAAGACAAGTATCTTCGAAATCCATGTTCTGTGGAAGAGAAATTTGTCATCATAGAACTTTCAGAGGAAACCTTAGTAGATACAATAGAAATAGCTAACTTTGAGCACCATTCTTCTAATTTGAAAGATTTTGAGCTGCATGGCAGTTCAGTCTATCCAACAGATGAGTGGATCTATCTTGGGAATTTTAATGCTTCAAACGTGAAGCATGCTCAAAGATTTGTTCTACAGGAGCCAAAATGGGTGAGATACTTAAAGTTGAATCTTCAAAGCCACTATGGTTCAGAATTTTATTGCACACTGAGTGTTGTTGAAGTTTATGGTGTGGATGCTGTTGAGAGAATGTTGGAGGATTTGATATATGCTCAAGATAATCCATTTGCTTCTGGGGAAGGAAATGGTGACAAGAGGACAGTATCACTGCAGCCTAAGCCTGCCGAGGGTGAAGATATCAATTCCGACCAGGCTACAGAAATCTCTTCTGTGAACCATGAATCTGTAAATAGTAATATGCCTGATCCTGTAGAAGAAATGCGTCAACAAGCAGGCAGGATGCCTGGGGATACAGTTCTCAAGATTCTGATGCAGAAAGTTCGTTATCTAGATTTGAGTTTATCGGTTTTGGAGCGGTATGTGGAGGAATTAAATACTAGATATGTCAATATTTTCAAAAATTACAGCAAAGACATAGGAGAAAAGGACATACTTCTGCAGAAGATTAAAGAAGACATTAAGAGTCTCCTTGACCGACAGGATATTATGGTATGTTGACTTCTAACCTTGATAATGGTGGCAATCCTTTTATATATAATCATTATTGTTCTACTTCTTGTTTGTTTTGAAAAAGGATTATTGCCCTTGCAGAGGAAAGATGCCACTGATCTCATTTCTTGGAAGTCCCAAGTTTCCATGCAGTTGGATCATCTACTAAGAGACAATACTATTCTCAGGTGAGACTTTATTGATTATATCTTTTCTTTAATTTTTCATTATAAGGAGGTAGTACCTCGGAAGCAGGGACACAGATATGGGACTTGGGAAAATCCAAAATATGCAGATATATTCATGCTCTTATTTTTTAAGTTAGTACAGATTTAAGGACTAATGTACTATGGGAAGACCTTTGGAGGACACAGTTTGAATAATTTCCTTACATCTCCCTGTCTTGATCTTTCTATTCTTTCCTCTCTTTTTATTATCTGCTCCTGTTTTATTGGTTGAAAAGTTGGTGTCTTCCCAGTATCTTATTTTAGTGAGTGAAGAATGGGTTGATAATGAATATTGTATAACCAAATCAAAAGAATGACAAAACGATGTGGCAGAGCTACTATTAGACTTTGATTTTGGGGGTAACTATGCTGTGAGGTTTTTTTTTTCCCCCATTTCTTAGACGCAATTCCGTTCTTTTTCTGTTAGTGAGGAAGCATATGATGTTCAATATAAATAATTTGATACCATTATACATGAAGTTTTTTCAACAAGTCTCTTAGGACTCCAGTTTACTTATTGAAGTTGTGAAGATCCAGGTGACATGGGAATTGAAATATAAGAGGTAGAAAGAGAATATAATTGACACATATCGATATTATTTGTCACTGTTGAACCTTCACTTCTACTTGTGATTGCGCCATTCTTCTTTACATTACTGCTGCTTGTCTAAAAATAGAATGGGAGATTATTTGATTTTTCTTCCTTAGCTGTTACCTGTTAATGCCATTATTATTATATGTATCTTGGGTGCTGAAATTTTTTCTTCTTATTTGCAGATACGAGGTTGAAAAGGTCCGGGAGAATCAGGTCTCAATGGAGAACAAGGGTATAGTTGTATTTTTCGTCTGTTCTATTTTTTCGTTACTAACAATATTGCGGCTGTCTCTGGGTATAGTTACGAGTGTTTATAGAGTACTGAGTGTTCATAGAACAGTTAACTCCGGGAAATTTTGTGCGGATAGCTCTTCCTGGTTTTTCCTATTATTGTGTTGTAGCATTATTATTTTTATATTAAGTTTATAATAATTTATTTTTAGAGATATTTGTGTTACTTTTTTTTTTTTTTTTTTTTTTTTTTTNTTTGCTGAGAGAGATGTTTGTGTTACCTTGTTTGATATGCTTGGTGACTCGTCGCTTTCTTCCTATATAGATCCAAACACTGTCTTGTTTTAAATTCGGACTTGGTCTATAAAAAATCATATTAGGGCTTGAATTTTGAGGCCCATTGTTTTTCTGCCCGACCTGACTTATTGCTTTCTTCCTATATAGATCCAAAAACTATCTTGAAGGTTTAGTTAGGCTTTTACTTGTACCCACGTGATGTCATCTCCCCTAGTGATATCATGTTGAATTTAGCAGTAGGCACATACCTCATTGGGAATATCATGGACAATCTCATTCTGGAGCTTCATATGTACTCTTTCAAGGCATTAAACTTTAAGATTTTGATTCTTCCTTACATTAATGCAACCAAGGTCTTCATCTCCATGTAAAGTACTAAACATGACTTGATCCTTACATATGCACATTAGAAATAGAATCCAACAGCCGTTTACAATGACTCTGAATTCATTATCTACAATCTCTTAACACAAAATTAATCTCCATCATCAACCACTTTTGTTAGTGATTTTACTTTTATCATATTTCCTTACCAAAAAAGAGACTTGTATGAAATGTTAATATTTTCGTCCAAAAAAAATACAAGGATATAAGCAATTCATTCTACTTTATATCTTTTCAAAACAAAAAGGAGAAATATTATCTAATCATTCTAATTTATCTATTCCCTAACATATTTACTGTGTACAAACCAAAAAAAAAGAAAACAAAAACAAAAAAAAAGTTACTAAAAATGAGCCAGTTGAGTCCAAGTCACGTCAACCAAGCCGAAAAAAATAATTTTTTTTATTTGGACACGTCTATATATGTGTTTGGTTGTGTCTTTGTCTACAGTGTGTTGGACACAAAGACATGACAAACAGTCATGTCTGTGCTTCCTAACTTAAAAATCTTCTTTTAGCTTTATACGAGATTGAACATTCTCCTCTCTAAGTAGTGGCACCCCACATCATTGTATTTCTCCCAATAGACTTTCTTTGTCAATGCCTTTCTAACAGGAGTTGCTATAACCTTTCTAAGAGCTCTGCACAACTAGTGCACTCTGTCTTCCATTCGTGTGATTCTCATGTCCATCCTCAAATCTTCTCGTAGGATAGTTATTGCATCATCTAACTTGATGGTATTCTTGCTAAAGGAAAGTGATCTCACGAATGGTTTCTAGGACTAATGCTGTGAAGCTAATAAAGCTGGCATATTATCAGTTTTATAGGTTGAAAGGAAGAAGAGAGCAGAAGGAGAAAATAGAAGCGTTGTTAGCAGCAAAATATGTTCTTGTTCTCTATTATTTTTCATTCATCTTAGCTGTTATATATACACAAAACATAGCACTACAAGCCCATACCAGTCAACACCTAAGTCAACACCTAACACAACAACTATTTCAAACTTATCTCACAAAATAAGGGTCATCACACATTGACTTATTGCGAATTTTCTGCATAACTACAACATCATAGCCTTACCTATAAACCTGCAAACCATATCAGAAATTTTAACATAAGAAAATAAATATAACTTAGCTTAACATTAATAATAAAATCTTATGATTACCAAAACAAAAAGTAATAAAATCTAATAGCTCAACAAAAGCAATTGCTTGTTCCTCTTCCATTGTCAAAGACTTCGATGCATAAATATCCTCCAATTTTTTTTTTTTTTTTTTTTTATCTCCTTGGTGATGTCTNTTTTTTCATATCTCCTTGGTGATGTCTCATTCAATAACACTAAACTTGATTGTAGGAGCAAGAGCTAACCTAATTGTGCTTGCAGTCTTCTTCTAGATAGACCGTCATTCAGCCTCTTTCATTTAAAAGCTTTTTGATCTTTAAAAGTCATATCAAGACCTTGTTTATCCAAAATATCCTGAACTGTGCACATCCATAGAGTGAAGTTTCTCTTTCCATCAAAGAGAGGTATCATACTTCAATGGACCAGCCATAGTGAGGTGAATCACTTATTTCTAAACTTAAAACACAACAAACAATCAAAAGATGCAATTAGAACACCCCAAACTAAGCCAACTATGAGAAAGTAGACCTAAAAGATGGAACTAGCACATTCAAATTAGTTGGGGACAACCAAACGACTTGTAGCCAAGTGGTACTGAGGTCTTCTTTAGGGCTTATGATTTCCGTGTTCAAATCTAGAGTTACACTCAATAGTACCAAAAAAATTAGTTGGGAACAGCTCTCCTCCAAAATTGCTGATGTGGCACCCCTAAAGGACAAGAAAACAAATTCAAGCATTTACTTCCATTATCTAAAGCTCTAATTTTTGAATGCATCTGAAAATAATGTGTACATTAAGAGTGGCTATAAGTCGGAAACTCACCAAGGAACCATCAAAGAGACTTTCCGTCAAGGTAGCGTCAGCCTCAGATGATAAAATCCTCATTTGTCCTCCCTTTGCTTGTATAGCATACTTATCTTATTAGCTCATTCAACCTTTTGCTTGTCCTCCTTTTTTTTCTCTTTTCTGGAATGTCTTGACTATGATTTAACTCTCTTATGGTAAATATGAAAGGGTAGAAAAAAAAGGAACAAATGTTGACAGCTTATAACAATGCCCATAGTCTGGATTCAAAATTAGTGAATAGCCTTGGTGTCAGTGCTTTCTTTTAGGAATAACTGTCCATCATACGTTGGATAGTTATTCTTCTTTTTTTTTCTCAGTGGAAAAAATAAAGTAATTTTCCAGCATAAATGCAGCTAATTCTAGGTCCTCAAAGTAGCAATATTTAACTTTTGCTTCGATTCTTAGCTCTAACACTTCAATGCTTAATTTTTGTTTTGTTGGAATTTAGCTTTTTTTTTTAACCCTCAGAGCGGCAATATTTAACTCATGCATCGATTTCTCAGCTCTCCAACATGTCAATGTTTAACTTATGCATCAATTCTTAGCTATCCAGCATGTCAATATTAATTTTTGATATGTTGGCATCCTACTAATTCCAAATCCCTCAAAGCAGCAATATTAAGTTTTTGCATCTACTCTCTAACACATCAATAGCTAACTTTTGATGTTTTAAAAACCTGTTAACTCAGAGACCCTCAAAGCGGTAAATATTTAACTTTTACATCGATTCTCAATTCTCCAAAACATCGCTACTTAATTTTGTCATTGTTATGGGCCAACAAATTTTGGGCCCTTTAAAGCAATAATTTTTTACTTGTGCATTAATTCTCAAATCTCTAGCATGTTGACATTTAACTTTTAATGTTTTTAGGTCCTGCTAATTGTGGGCCATCGAAGCGGCAATATTTAACTTTTCCATCGATTCTCAATTCTCTAATACGTCAATGTTAAACTTCTGATATGTTGAGACCCTACTAATTTTGGGCATCTCAAAACGGTAATATTTAATTTTTGTATGTAAAATCTATCAAAATTGTCATTTATAATAAAACAACTGTAGCAATGCACCTTTCAAGAAGTCTACCTATTCACATGAACTGTCTGACTAAGCCCTTTGATCAAGATGAAGCCACTCCTTCTAGGAAAACAAAGGAAGCTCTGTAGATCTCAACATCAGTAGCAAGATTAGACAGACACCACTTGCATGGAAACGAGAACGTAGCCACATAGCTGGAATCAGCTTCTGTTTGTTGAACTCGTACATAATCTTACAGAAACTTCGAAGCAAAAAATTTTAGCTTCCGGGGAATCTTTAACAGACCAAACTGATAACCAATAACTTAAAAACAGAAATTACCAAACTGAATTTTTTGTTAACTGTTAAACCTATAAAAGATTAACCATTTTTTAATGGAATGGCCACAAGTGTATATATATATATATATATATATATATTGTATTTTGAATGCTAAATTAACAAACCATCATTTTCAATCTTTCTCCCAGTACCATAGTAAAAAGCTGAGCATTATCATCAAACGAGTGGCTAAGAATTTAAACTAACAATTCGTATTGCTTCTGAACTCTTCACTTTACGTGCTCCAGAAATTCCCTCAAATCAAATTATCTACATGATATACTTAATGAATCATCCCTTTGAACAATAAATAGAAACCAGGCTCCACTGCTTGATGATCTCTTTTCGTCACCATGACAAACAATTTCAGTAAGCAAATACACAATGATGAATCCAAAAATAACTAAATAAAGGGAGCAGGAAGGCTCTCAAAAATTACTAAAGTAATTTGGTAAAAAATTTAAAACGTGGAGCAATTGCCCCCCTGGCACCCCATTAATCCGTTACTGCAAATACATGTTCATCCAATGGCACAAAAGTAATACATCCAACTCTGGCAAAACAACTTAAAGAATAGTTCACATAGCATCTGACATTTAAGTAGGTAAACGATAACATCCGTAGCCCACATCAATCGGAAGTTTCTAGTTCAAACAAGGAAAAAAGAACTGTCAGGAATCAAATGTCCCTGGTATTAAGGTACTCCAAATGTTAGTCTTAACAAATCCATCAGACATGGAGTGTTAGTATCATATCCAAAAGTAATACATCTGTTGCATCAAAAAATGAGTGAAGTCTTCTGGAAAAAAAAAAAAGCATACAAAACAAAACAAAACAAAACAAAAAATATAGAAGTAAAAAATATATGTATATTGAATAGCAGAACATGACCAATGGATTCAAGTTCACCTTGATTCCATACTTGCAAGATACTGGGACAACTCCAAAAAACTTGTACTGCGGAACTATAGTCTTCTATTCTATGTACACAAACATCTCTCAATCTCATCACCTAAATATCCTGGCAGAAACAAAGAATTGAAATGACCATATCCCCCAATGTATGAACTTGGGCGAGCAGTCACCCTTCAAAAATGCATGACAGCATGAATTGTCAAGTGATCATCCATCAGCCGTCTGCTAGTATTTGTAACCTGAAGAACCAGGTGGTGCAGGTGGTAATCGGTTAGGTGTGCGACGGCTGCTGGAGTTTGAACCAGAGTTGATGTCACCATTTTGTGCAGGGTCACTATAATGTCGACTGTGACCGTTTGACCCAGACCTCACTGAACCACTTCGACTAACAGGGCCATTAGCAGCTGCATCAAAGGCAGTCCTCCAGTCATCACCTGAAGCACCACTGCTTCTTGGACTACTTTCTGAAAAGGGGGCAGATAAAAAAGGAAGCTCTAGAAGTTAAATAAAAGACAACAGAAAAAGAGAGAACCATGAAAGGAACCATTACAAACACGGAAGGTATAATATTTGTTATAAAGCCAATTATAGTAACTCTATATGGCAATTCCCATTTCTAAACCACATAATAATAATTCAGAGATATACTGGGCTGTGTGAGCAAATTAGATAGTGGTATATAATAAGTACAAAAAGGCTTTTCTTTCCTTTTCTTCTTTGGCAAAGAAAGTTTTAGAAGTTACTCAACCTTTGAACATTCTAGTGAAGAATTCTAAGATAATGATAAAATAGCATCTTACTTCTTGACAATAGTCAGTCTTCAAGAACGATAGTTCTGAGTAGTTAAAAAGGACAAAAGTATAGATCCATTAAAATATCAGAAAGAAGGCTTATCAACACTAAGGGACCTTAAGGACCATATCTTGAATTGACTAACCAGACAATTTTAAACCAATTAACCACTTGTTTCCATTAGTCTTGAATTTTTTTTAAAAAACCCCTTAGTCATTTTGTCTCTTTTAAACTAATTCTTAGGTTTCACCCACCCAATAAATATATAAATTAAAAAGAATTCAGCTCTTACACACCTGCACTACCATTTGACCAGCTAGAGGCAGCAGCTGCTCGGTTATCATGAATACTTAATTGGCGTGTCAGTTTTGAAAGAAGCGAGGATTGTTTCTCGTAACGGTCTCTCCTACGCTTTACATTCTGATCTTCTTGAAGCAACTCCTCAATCTTAGCTGAACTTTGAGCACTGCCCAGGAGGAAGATATAAAATGGTTGACATACTTTTTATCAAAGGAACAACCAAGATGATATCAGTCAGATTATATACACATCTAACATCCACGACAATAACCAGGTATAAATTACATTCACAATAGATAAATAAATAATGAATCAGCAATTCAGGGTTTTCTGTGTAAGAACAATATAGGTAATATTCAAGGCTTTTCCTTTTTAATAACAGCAAAAAGAAAAATATAAATAAACAAATAACGACCAGGAACTTAAAAGAGAATGGTGATAATTTCTGAGATTTGAATACATAAACAAATTCAATTAACAGAGTCAAAGAAAATTAAGCTAAGCATAACAGAAATTTCAACATAACACCTTCAGAAACCTCCAATAATATCAATTCCTTCAAAGGTTTCAACAACTCCAAGTCCTAAACAACAAAGGTGGAATTAATCCCCACACAAGGGCAGTAACTCACCAAACATGTAAAGACCATGACCCAATAAAACCCCAAAAGGTACGAAAATCAAGCCTGAAGCTCTTTGACATATATTAAAGAGAAAATCTGATGTCAAGACAAAAAAAAAAAAACAAAAGCAAAAGCAATAAGAATTTCTGAACCTGACAGAGCTATATAATTGATTTAGCATGTCTTCCTTAGCTTTTTCAACTTGGCAAAGGACAACTGCCTGCTCAAACAACCAATCAGGAACTATATTAGATATATGAACATGGACTAAACTGCAAGGATTGGAAAATTGGAAAATACTCAAACAGAACATCACCTTCGGTACATTAGCAGCTAAACTGTTCAAAACAGCTTCAACATAGCCACGAACCTCTTGAGACATCCAACGGAGTTCTTCCTCAGGATCAGCAGGTCTTCGAGTCATTGTATCCTAAAAAGGATCAAGAAAACAAATTGAGCCATTTACTACCATTATCTATAAGCTTGTTGAATGCATCTGAAAAGAACATGCCTATATGAACAGTGGCTATAAGTCCGCAACTCACCAAGGAACCATCAGAGAGACTTTGCCTCAGGGTAGTGTTATCGGATGATGAAATCCTTATTTGTCCTCCTTTTGCTTGTATAACATTACTTATCTTATTAATCCATACAACTTTATCAGCTGTGCTCTCAGCCTTCAAAATAACTGCACTATGTGCTGAAAGAGATGCAGATTGTTTTAAAAATGTTTCAGAACTTCATGAGATAAGAATGGAATAATTTACAATAGATAACTACAGTAACAGAAGTGTTAACCTTTCAGAACAGTTTTATATGGAATTCTACTAGTAATCTTGAACACAAGGTTGGGTTTGGCAGAATCAGGTCCATTAGACTTCTTATCCTTTGAGCTCTTTGATGGAGCTTCCTCTTCATCTAAAACCTCTTCAATGTTACATTCCTACATAACAATTAAATTGTATGGTTATCAAGACTATTAGCTATGCTTTCTGCCCCTCAATCTCTCACACATACTATATTATCATAACCCAAGCCACCAATGTTCTAAAAGATGCAACCAATCAACATTACCAATTGCAAAAGTGTGAAACTTCTTTAAATCACAGGAACATATTCAATTGACTTTTAATCTAGAAAGCTAGACCTGTGATCGGCACTTTCAACAATTTAGTTGAATCAGAAAGACATCAGCCAAAGTATAAAGGGGAAAAAAAATAGCAATACAACAGAGAAAAAACCCTTTTGCCTCCAGAAATGGACAAATGAAAAATAAAATACAGTAACACTTGTGATCAAACTTTAGATGATTCCCAATAAATAACCCATATTCTTACTGCCCATTAGGTATGCAAAATCTTTTCATATTCCTGGGAATGTGTCCTTAGGAATCTAATATTCTATGTTTGCTATCCAGATTAAAAACTTATTACTGGGAATTTTTAGTGAGTATAAGATTAAATAAAAATAACAAAATGACTGTATTATCCTTATCTCTTTCCCTGTGTTTCCAACAGAAATGAGTTTGTTTTGATTTTCTAGACAAATAAATTAACAATTAGTCATAAGCTGACTTTCTCACATGGACAACAATAGAAAACGATGGAATCATCCATAAATTATAGCCTTGAATATAAATCAAGCATGCAGATAAAAGCAATACACTATTAGGAAAACAACATGGTTGCCATCATGTAATGTCAACTAAGTAGCTGACAGTAACATATAACCAATGGAAAAGAAATAACCATGGTTTTATTAGTGATACTCAAACCTAAAGCAACGGAAAAAACTAGCACATCCTAATTATAACTTTTCAAAAAGTTCACGAACAAAAGTGAAGACTTCAGAGTTGGTCCTAAATCCAACTTAATTTGACCATCCAGACTCAGAATACCAGCCTGAAACTAAATTTTGTAAGAAAAATTAAATTAAAAAAACAAGAGACAAGGAATACTCCAAAAGAGAATATCAGATCCAGACTTAAAACAGTTGTACCAAACCAGCAACGAAAAAATATTTTGCATATAATCGACACATCATTTATAACAATAATGCCATCAACTCATCATTACTTCATTATAAGAGGGTAGAACAAAGAAGAAAAAATTATGACAATAATTTTGATCTGTTTAGAAAAACAAAAACGAAAAGGGAAAAGTTGCCTAAGATCACACTATCATACCAACCAAGCCCCCACATTTGGCAACCTATGTAATTAACAAAAATCACAGGTACCTTCCTTACCAAGGTGGTCACTATTCATAATTGGATTACACAATTTATGCACCCATAATTTATATGCATGCTATACAGCATAGCATAACTGATAATTGCCAACATGGATGCATAAGACCATTGATAGATCATAGTCCTCCATACCTCTAATGTGATAACACCACGAAAATGTCTTTCCTCTTGCTTTTTGGTGTAACCAAGCTGTAAAGTGAATAGTGAGTCAGCATTATATATAGAAAATATATACGTAGCAATAATCTCTCTCAAATCAGAATAAATCAAAGGCTTTTTAACGATTCCTATCAATAAGTCCCCCCCATTTTAAAACTCAACTATTTGATCCTTCTATTTGTCCAAATTTTGCATTGTCAGTCCAGCCATTAGGTCTCCATTCATAGACTAACGGAGAAAGCTGAGATGGCACTAAAAAATATTTTTTTACTGCTACTTTGGCTGATGAAGTGCCACATAGGCCATTTTGGCTCTAAAGGGAGAGGGAGCCGTTCATCAAACTGGTGATCTAGAGTCATTCACCGTTGGATTGAGCTGAAATTTTGTGGAGAGGTTCAACAAACATAACTCTTCAATCTGAACAGTGGGATTGTGAATCAGATAACGTTACACCTTAAACTGGACCTGAGATTAGAGACTTTCTATATTCTGGCAGTTTTCATCAAACCTCCGATCTGGAGACATTCACCGTTGGATCGATCTGAAATTTTGTAGAGAGATTCGCAAGATGTAGTCCTTCAATTTGAAGTGTGGGATTATTATTTCGATGCCATTAAGGCTTGATCCTGACCTGCGATCAAAGGCTTCCATTGTTTCCCTTTGTCTCATGTCTATATGTTCCACATCATGCTTATTTGGCATTTTTAATAATACAAAAATATTATTTTTGGACACATCAGCATTTACTGTTAGTTTTTAAATGGCTAACACACGGTTGGACTAAATCGTTTAACTCAGTAAAACACGGGGACTGAATCATAGAGTTTTGAAATGGGGGGACTGACTCATAAGAATCGTTAAAACAGAAGGACCAAAACTGCAATTAAGCCTAAATCAAAACACAACCATAGATGCAAAAACATGATAACCTTTCAAAGTCCCAAGGAACTACAGTAAGAAATGAAAAATAAATAAATAGCATTTACAGAAACCACCGTGCAGACACCTATGAAGTGTCTTGAAGCAAAATCATATATTAACAATCATGTACTACACCAGGAAGATTAAACATGCATCAAAATAGAGTAACAGCCAATGAGTTCAACGACACTAATTTCTTCAACTAAACTAATTATGTCATCAACCAAAGATAATGAATAGAATATTCTGGAAGTAAATTTCAACCTATGCAGCCATCTCAAATGTCTATATTTGTGCATCTGGGAGAAAGTTATACTATAGCATGCAGTTAAAACACATCAGGCTTGAAAAACATTTAGAACATCAAAAGAATAAAGTAATGAGATATCGTGCAGGAAGTGATCAACTAAATTTAGATTCAAAAAACCAACAATAAAAAGACTTACATACTGACAAGAAGATATTGAAATTGAATCTATAAAAAAGAATTATGATAAAATCCTGGGAAAGGCAAGCATAACTTTGACAAACTTGGACAAACAGTTACAAACCTTTCCTGTTTTCTCATTTAGCACAAACCATCGCCTGCTCCAGCCATTAGTTTTTCCACTTTTCTTTGATAAAAATCCTGCAAGTAATAAAGAGTATAATTTGATATGATATTGGTCAAGGAGTCAGCTTTCAGCTTTTAAATTGTGTATTTTGAAAAATTCCAGCTTTCAAAGTGACACAATATGTAATGTATGTCAGCAATTGTTTTCATGCCCAAGGTCAGGTAGCCAAGAAACTGACTTAGCAAGATTTAAAATTAAGCTCCTTAAAGGTCAACAAATAATTATTCTAACTACAATTTAAGATCCTCTAAAAATATGTTCTATTTCAAGTTTATTTTATAAGTTGCTAAGAATCTTTGATGTATTTATTTTATTTTTTCCATCACGAGTTTCAAAATTTCAGCCCACCACATCAGAAAGTATGGCTAAGTTTCCCAAATTTCCTCACATTAAGCTTATCCAACACCAAAGATTGTCATAAAATAGCACTATCACATAGATATGAACCGTCTATAGTCATTTGGCATAATCAAATAAACACCCAAGGGTTGGAAAAATGTGTGACCACCTTAGCACTCAAACTAGATATCTGGACGGTGCAAGGAAACTAAGTCTACATACTGCAATAGCTTTATTGAACTTGCTTTTGAAATATGAAGTACTGGAAAAGAAACTCTCATTAGAACCATCAGGCAAAGTTAAGTGCAGCTTCAGACCATTCAAAATAGTCTTACATAGTAACAACATAAAAATATGGTCTTATTTTTTTCTGATAAGTTATTTGTTTGAACATTCCTGATTCTCCAGGTCATGTTTTGGACATAAAGCATACAATCAGATTTTGCAAACCAAAAGGTTCATTTCAAGAAAAATACAAAAACTACAAAGTAGTTTAAATTAAACCCACAAGAATTCCCTCAAGTCAGAGCAAAATATTCAATGGGCAACTTTGCTGATTTGCAAAGACATTGGATAGCTTTATTGCACCAAGATTTCTGTGTTTTTATACAGCTTTATTACTTCTCTGTTTTTTGTTCAGGATGTGTCTTATCCTCCTTACATCTTTCCTTCAAGTCTTAATGAAATTTCTTCTTTTACCCAAAAAATAAAAAAGACATTCAATGAGGAGCAGGTATGCCACATGCCAATGTGTATTCAACTAGAACACTTCTGAGAGGATTCTACAGCCAAAATCAAAGGAAGGGATGGAGAGACAATATTGATTTCTTTTTCTTTTTTTCCTGGATGGGATGTTCTATTATGCTTGAACCTAATACAGCTACATATAATACGATCTATAGTAATTGATTTTCTACCAAAATTACCAATCAAAGAACAAAGCAATTCATAATCCCAGATCAGAGATCATTATTTCCTGATATTTCCAAAATAAATACCATTCAGTCAAATTTGATAAAAATTGATCTGCATAACAACAGGTTGGCAGAGTACTGAAAGGAATTAACAATGATGAAACTTCTACTAGCAGAATGTAGTATCAAATGAGTATGGAATCATCAGATAGACCTGCTGTTATTTCTCCCTCAGGACCTGCAGTCTTTAAACCAGAACCTTCTTGCTCTTCTTTCTCTGCCTGACCTGATTTGTCCTTGTCCTTGTCCTTCTCCTTCTTCTCCTCCTTCAATGATTTTATGTTTCCACCGGTTTGAGGACTGGTTGCCTAAGTAAAATTAATAAAAAGCAGTTTACATCCAGAAAACCATAAAACAGAGGGGAGAAAATCAAATCAATAAATTGAAGTTGCAAAAGCTCCACTTCCACTCTTAGTTATTTTCTACAAACTCATAATATGTTTACACTAAGACCACCTACCCGGTTAAGTATAGATTGCTCTGCATCTTGCCCTTTTTTTGACGATCTGTTTTTCAGCTCCTCCTCACGGCGCTGCCTTTCCATTCTAAAGTAAACAATATGAAGTCACTAGATTAATAACTACACAGCAAACATAAATTTGGGGAAAAACTTAGTGAAATATGTTGTAAGCAAGAGTAGACACAATTTGATAATTAACTATGTGCATCATTAGAAACACAATTATTAAGTAAGAAAAACAATGCAACATGCTCATCAATATACATGCCATAACATAACAATTATTCAGATTCAACATGCCATCAAAATAAATCCTGCTAAAGATTCTTCCAAGAAACAATTCTAGTTAAGCTAAAAATGTGCAAAATTATAGTTTAAGCAGCCCAGACAACAAATTCATCAGCATATTAAGTATGTCTTTGAGATAGCTAAAGTCTCTACTTTGGGAAGGATTACTTTTGCAAGAATGGATTTTGGAAAAAACCAATTTGAAAACTTCAGTTTCATCGAACATTTGGCGATGTTATCTAAAATGCACTGAGTGACATTGCTTTTCCTTGGATATTGTCAGAAAAAATCACTTTTATAAACAGGGTAGAGATGAAATTTGATCCACCATCAATGTAAAGCTCTGTACACTATCACTAGAGAAAAAAGTGCCACGTCACTACAATTACCTCTTCCTCTCCCATCCCATCCCTTCCCCCTTCATCCCATCAATCCAAACATTTAAGGTATTTTACTGACAGTAAACTGCTTTAACAGATATTTTAATAAGTGGCAGGACAGCATATGGTTCACTGACTGTAAAAATCAAAACTAAATCCAAACGGGTATAGGAGCAATGTTTTGAATTCTAACCTTGAATTAAAAAATATTTGGGGGGTAATTCGGTCAAATAAGGCATAGAATATGGTAAAATTTTCAGCAGAATCAGAAGGAAGTGCCAACCTACTTTTTGCCAAATTTTATTTCTCCCATTTTACCAAAAATATAATCTAATTTCTAAGATTCTATTACAACAATGACTTCATTTGATCTAAGAATTTACAACAAAACAGTATAGTTTTGGTGGAAAATAGAGCATGAATTGAACATATTTCAGAAACCAAATATATTCAGTTTTAATGACTTGAAATTCACCATTTTCATATTTTTCCCAAACATCACCAAAATGTTCAAATTCTAGGATGATTGATATGGTACAACAGCATAAAACTTTTTTTTTATTTCAAAGTGACTTTCTGTCATAACATAACAATTTTAGTGAGAGTAACCAACTAGATAATTAACTCTTTAAATTACTGGCAAAAAACAAAAGAAAACTCTTGAAATTTTGAGCATACAAGGACAAACTATGCTCTAGCAAACCACACGTACACAAGCAACAAGCAATTAATAATAGTGAACACTTCAACATGAAGTTGTAACCAGTCAACAGCATCTCCATTTTTTCTCTGAAGTGAAGGCATAATATTAAAAACTAAACTACAAAATGGCAAAGAGTTTAAAACTAAACTACAAAATGTCAAAGAATTTAATAACATAACATAGAATTTAAACATGTGAGAAAAGTTCAAATATTTACAGGCAGATGACAAAACTAAATTTAAGTTACCACTGAAACAACATTTCTGAATTACCTCCTCTGTACCAAACGAATGAAGTGTTGGGGTGGCACAAAAGCACGCTCCATATCAACTAGTGCAACCACCATTTTCTTAGCTTCATTCTTAAACCCTTCTAATGCAGCAGTTGCAAGGGCCACAATCTTGTAAAAATTTTAAAAACAGGTTATTTAAGAAAAGGAAGATATAGACCCCTCCCCACCTAGTGGATTCCCTCAAGGGGAAAAGTGAAGGAACATTGAGTGATTTCAGGTATACACTCCTTATACTGAAATGACATAAAAATATCAAGTAGGGAATGAAAATAGACATATA
Organism: Cercis canadensis; assembly: GCA_003255065.1. Lineage (NCBI taxonomy): Eukaryota > Viridiplantae > Streptophyta > Magnoliopsida > Fabales > Fabaceae > Cercis > Cercis canadensis. The sequence goes on from QAOA01006709.1 coordinate 135,984, forward strand.
AGCAGGAAGGGAATACCAAACAAAAAACAAAAAAGGCACCATACCTCTCTCTTGAATGGTGGATATCTTCCAAGACCAGGGGTAGCATTGGCAGCGGCTGAAACAATATCTATCAGGACACGGTGTACCTGGATCATAAGGTCAAAAGAAACTTCATTAGTAGCATGAAAAATACAAAGAACAAAGAAGAAATTTTGCACATAATGATCTGCTTAATGATGTCAATTGGAAGGTATAAATAAATTTAGGACTCTCGTTATATATTAAGTAATTTTATTGGCCAAAAAAAAAAAGTTACATATTAAGTAATTTGAATAAAACTCCTACAAATACTTAAATATTAGGGCAACAGAAAAGTAGTCATACATGTGCTTTGAGAGGCAGACTGAAAAATACTAAAGGCATTCTTTTGCAAAACACCATAATTCCACAAATCCCATGTTTCCACTATCACATACAATAAAGACGAAAGACAGAAGAGAGAAGACACTAACACAGAAGAATACTAGCTAAAAATTGTGAACCTAAATGATAAACCATAAGAAAGGATGGATAACAAACATTACAAGACAGAAGCTAAGTAAAGAAAGCTAAAAGAAATTCAAATCTAGACTGTATATAGAAACATACCTCATCAACACAAAGACGTGATGGCTCTTTTGCTAGCTCCAGGACACTTTTGATTAGAGATCTCAATCCCTTTTCAGGGGAAATAAGATATGGTTGATAACCATCAGCTTCTAACACAATCTGATAATTGAAGACAAGCGTCAGCTGAAACAATAAAAGCAATGCAAAAAGAAGATACGACCAAAGCAGCAGCATGGAACTTACCCTCTTTACATTGTTGATATCAAAATGTCTATCTATATTTAATTGCTTCATTCTATTTGGGAAATTTCCTTCAAAACTGGCAACAATTTTCCAACCAGTTCCCTGCAAAATAAATTTATGATAAATATAGATTCTGAAAGCCATTAACAGAAAAACAATTATGTTCACGAACACCAGTTGAAAAACGATTGTCATCAAGTGCCACTAAAATTTAAAAGTAAGTTACTCTTCATAGCAATGACAATAATGAATATCAAAAACTATCCAACTAATTTTTGGACCTGAGAACCAGAATGATAATAAATTAAAAATGAATATCTTAATGCAACATTTGGGAGGAAGGGAAGGAAAGAAGCCAATGTACACGGTCCAAATCCGTATATTGGTCTCTTTCCCTTACCTTCCTCCCAAATCCCCTCTACCAAAGAAAGCATAAATATAAAATAATCCATTTTATCTTTTCCACAAACCCAGAGTTTCAATTTCTTAAATTTATATTGTGCCTAGACCTCTAGACATAATGCTATTTAATTTAACCAAAACACCCCATGACATGCTGAGATATACAAAATTTGAAGATAAAAATCATTTGGTAGTATAGAAAACAGCTTTACCAATAGAAAATAGTATTGAGAAAAGTTCAACCAAGCTAAAAGATTGAAGCAACACACCTCACCGGTGGTAATATGTTGTAGGAATCTATCCTCGAATTCGCGGCAAAGTTCCAAGGCTATAGCTCGTGTACCCTCTGAAGTGGTGACCATCTGCTCACCAAGCCTCACCAATTCATCCTGAACTATCTGAGACTTCCCTTGTAACCTTCAAAGTGTAAAAGTAAATGTTAGCAGAATCTAATTTCTAATATAATCTTAATGTAATAGCCAAATGCTACCTTTTTATTTCAGAAAGCAATTGTGTGGACAAGGCTGCTCTTGAACAACTATAATGAGTTTCATGCTAACAGATCTCTCTGTTTTTCTTTAAACCTATCTATTTTAACTTTTAACTTACTATATATGGAGTTCCCACACAAAAGAATGAAATCAATAGTTCCTAAGTTTCACCAACCCCACCCCCAGGGCCCAAAAAAAAGGAAAGAGAAAGGAAAAACAGAACTAATATGAAATAAAGGTAAGAGGATCATATCAAGGACATCTGAGAATCAGTACATTTCCTAAGAGGCTATTCAAACCAAAATTAAAAGAAACATGAGTTTTTTTTTCTTACAGCAACAATACTTGTACCAATCAGAAGTCAATCAGGCTCACCCAGCTTTTCAAATTGTAAACAAAATTAACAGCCAAGACAACTAAAAACAAGAGAGAATTTATATAAAGGCCAAGTTAAAAGATAGATTTATAATTATGATTTTCCTAGGATTAATCGTTGTGTCCAGTTCTTAAGTTTCCATTACCAGCAAGAAAAGATTGAAATAACAATACTAATAATTATTGAGAAAATCATATTGCTTGACATGGAAATTACCCAGAAAGAAGGTTGGGAAGCCGGAGCTTCATACGATTTCGAATCTGCTGTGCTAGAGCATCCACCAAAGCAATCCTTCCAAGCTTACTTTGAGGAGCGCCAGTCAATATGGACTTGAGGCTCTCACTCTCTGCTTTCCATGCAGTTTCCAGTGAACTTTCAGAACCAGATGATCCAGACTGTGCCGAAGCTATTGAAACTGATTGACCAATTAAAGCAACCCAAGGAATATCCGATGCTCTTGCAGGACCCTGATTCAAAAGGAGTGCCTGAACTGCAGCCAGAGACTTATGGTCTGATGCAGCTTGATCTATTTTACTAATGACACCGATGGTTCTTGTACCTGTTATCAATTTTTGCTGCCTATTTAGTCTTTTAAGGAAAAGAATAAATGAAAGGAAAAAGGACTTGAAGAAGTTGTGAGGAGCAAGATTACACAAGTCTTACATAGCAAAATCACAAATTATAAGGAAAAAAAAAAGTGCATACGATCTACCTTCTCCATCATATTCCTTTGCTACTCTTAGGCCTCGAGAAGAAGCAACTTCAGGTGCTTGAGCGGCAGGTACTATAACTAGCAAAATGGCATCATTGTGCTCTGTATATGCACTAACCTATACAAGGACATAGTAAATAACATTTTCAAAGCAGAAATTAGGGGGAAATGGTTTGGGAAAAAAATTATTACAGGTCAACTGGAATATAGATTAAATTTACAAGCCAACATAAATCTCTTAATTAAAGAAGGGTCTAGAAAAGGAAGACCACAGATTACCATGGAATCATCCATAATGCGCTGATCCAACCCAGGTAAATCAACCAACTTAAGAGGTGGTGCTGGCAAGATAAGATGTTACAGATAATATTAGAATGTGTAAATACAGGAAAAAAGGGTATATATAACATGCATGACTGCAGTGGCCGAATAAACAAACAGATTACGCATCTATAAAGTAGACACCATTTTGGGATGCAAATTACAGTAAACTTCCCAAAATCTTCTGATATCAGAATATACAAGTTGCATCCAGTTTTTGGGAGAGAATTATTTCAAAGATAAATCATTTTCAACAGGCAAATTTGCAGCATTGTCACATAAATTTCTAGCTGTAATCGACTAATATAAACCCAAAAAGGCATTAGTTTAAAGGAACAAAAATAGAAGCAGAAAAAAGGGGAAGCAGAGGCAGGCAATTCTCTTTTGAAAGTTGTTAAGTTGCCAACAAAACAAAATGTATGCTTCCACCCTTAATGCATGAATTGACGAGTGTAGCTACTATCAACCATTAGTCATCAACAAACCTGTACTTGTGCGTAGCTTCAAATATATTTCATCGCGACTCTTGCCTGAGGAAACCTTACTCAACCTCTCCTGTAATGAATGTCGTAAAGCACCTGCAGCAATGAAATAAAGCATATAAACATGCTCATCAGAAAACAAAAAAGAAAAATGTGTAGATTGTGGCATTTAGAACAAAACAAAAGAAGAAAACATTTTATACAGCAGTCGTCATACATCAGCCACAGTGACTGTAAGTATTCTAGTTTAGTCTGTTCGGAAAAAAGAAAAAGCCTCAAACTTTCAAACACCCTCCCTAGTTCCTTTTCTAGGAACACATTTCTGGTCCCCTTGCTACAAGAGTATTATATGCAAAGCAATTATGAAGTAAACAACCAAAGCAATTATGAAGTAAACAACCAAAGCAATTATGAAGTAACAGTGTTACACAATGTTGCAAACAGAGTTCAAGAAATAAAATCATATAAGATAATAGCAACTAACTCGCAGAAACTTGCTGGGACTTATTGTCAATCTGCAACATAATTGATTTGCTGCTCAAAGAACCATCTCGATGAAGATCAATGCTTATAGGAGCTCGAGTAGCTCCATTTTCCCCAGTAGGCTGGAGATGAAGAAGGAAACTTTAAGAATAACAATAGAGCTCTTAAAATTTGTATTGTATAATAGAAGTTAATTAACTAAAAGAAAAAGGGAACCCTGTAAAATCCAACTTACCAGAACAGGATGGCCAATCAAACTGTTCAAAACTGCAGATTTACCAGCACCCTAAAAAAAAGAGCAAGTAAATAGAAATAGAATTGAAGACATATCAATTTGTCCAAACAGGTAAAAGCAGTACATATAGCAAACGAGTAGGTCTCAAAGAAAAATAGGAAAAAAAAAAAAAAAGACATACTTTAACTCAACTAATATGCTAAATGTTTCCTGGGGATTATAAACGTAAATTAGGTTTAAGCTTCAGCAGTTCTAGAAAGTCAGCTTATGAGAAGAACTTAGAAATGCTGAGTGAAATATTGTGCTCATTGACAATTTCTAGTTAACTGCAAACTCACAAAAATACATCTTCCTATCCCTCTATAAAGAGATAGCCCTTATCACAGACACAGTCCTACATGAAAGACCAGCTCTCATTGATACTCACTTACAAGAAAAGGGAAACAAGCACAGAAAAAAGTTGTTTGTCCCCAAAGCAAAACTTGCTGGGGGTCTGAGAGTGGACTGTACTTGTATTCACTTCTACTAAGAAGATTAAAGCATTAATTTATATTGTTCTTACTCCTCTGTAAATCCTTTGCTATAGTGATTAGTGACACAATACAGCATATTAACCATGACAGATTAAACATAATATCCATGGAGAATTGATCTAAGAATGTTTCAATTTCATTCTTTTTTGAAGTTCAAAAATGAAATTCAATGATAGAAACCTTGTCAAAATTCAATTTCTTCACATTAGTCCAGAAATTCAGATATTAGCAACTAATTTAAAAATAAAAATACAACTTAAGAATCGAAGCCAGAAGTTCTTTCCCTTATAGAAATAAGTTCACCAATTTAAATCCTCGCATAGAGTCACTTATCTATATGCTCAAGTCCCTTCATTTCATACCGATTTAAGGAAACAGTTAGTCTAATTTTCGAAATTTGAATCCAAGCATAACGGTAAAGTAGGACAACCAAAACCTAGAAATCATTTTTGATTATCAACTTCCCTTGATAAAAGCATTCTCCATCAATACTCTGCCAACCCACCTAATTCTACTTTAATTTCAAGCTTTGCAGCAACCCAACTTAAGAAGTACTAAGTCTTAGATTTATCTAATCCCCCGCTTGATAGTGTACTATAATAATCTTATCGTCCGCAATATGTACAGCACTACACTTTCAAAACTTACTAAAGATCTGAAGCAGTGAAGGACCCATGAACTTTAAACAGAAGAACAAAGTAAAACCCAATCTTTTATGAACAATGGTGTATAAAACTAATCAAAGGGCATAAACCCACAAAATCCCATCTAAAAGAAAGGAAAGCGAGATAGTTCAGAAGCATCCATAGACATCCAAAAACTTGGACTCCAGAACTTACAACATTGCCAAGTCCTACAACATTGAGGAAAGTAGAGGGTCTTCTAGAAGATGAACTGGAGCTCGATTCATCAACATCTTCGTCGGCAAGTAGAGCCGCAGCTTGGCGCATCGAATCAGCTAACTGGGACAACTCCTCGATCGCCTCCATCAATCAGAAAGATCAAGGATCCAAACCCAACAAAATACACACCTTTAAGCTTAATCGAACCGAAGAAGTAAGCAAATTTAAGGGATCGATCGGAATCGAACCCTAACAAGAGCTTCACAACGATCTGCTGGTATCAGATCTCTCCCTCTCTCTGTTTCTCTCTCTAGCAGATAGAATTTGAATTCAACAGAGAGGAAGAAAAGGAAAATGTTCAACCTTACTTCAATTTGAACGAGAAAATTCAAAAGGCACTCTCCTTCTCTCTCTTTCTCTTTCTCACAACTTTCTCTCTCTAAGCGTTTTGAAATGGTTTTCTTCGCTCAGAGTCATCCCTCACTCTTTATTTTGAATCCAGTTTTAACTCTTTCATATATTTTTAAATTTTAAAAGTTAAATGAAAAAATTAGTATGAATTGATAGAGTAATTCTTGCAAGTGCACCTGTGTTTTTTTTTTTTTTTTTTTTAAAAGGTCTCACAAGGTAGATTTTCTAGGTTTTTTTGACCCAAATATTATACTTGAAGAATAAATTTACATATATATTATAGAACTTATTTATGTAAATATTGTAGTTTTTTTTAAAAAAAAAGTTTCGAGTAGGATCTACCAAACATGCCAATGGCTACGTGGCATGTCCACATTGGACTCACACCACAAGCCTAATGGCGTCCCCTTTTGTCATCTCTCTAAAGGCTTTGTCCAATCTCCCTCCAGTTGCCACGTCAGGTGACATAGGCTGACATGCAAAGGAAAACATGCCACGGGGAGACAACTGCAAACACACCATTAGTCACATGGCGTGCCCATATTAGATATGTCATGTGGCCATTGGCATGTCACGTAGGCCCCACCTTCTTAGATTTTTCTTTTTAAATTTCTTTCTTAAAAAAATTATATTATTTATGTAAATAAATTCAAAAGTACTATACATACGTAAAAAAAATTTCTGAACTACAATATTGGGGTTAAAGTGCCGATTTTCTAGAATAAGAATAGTGGAGTATTTTGTTCATATAAAACACCTCTTAAATAAGATAATCACATATAAATATAACAATGACATAATTTACTATGATAATCAAATCAAATATTTTAATAATATAATTATATAATTTAATGAGTTTTTTAAAAAAATTTAAAGTGGGTACATATGCAAGAAATTCAAGTATACCTAAAAAAAAGTTACTTAAATAATTTACATTATGTAGTAAGTTTTTTTTCTTGGTCAAAAAAAAGTTTAGAGTGAGAGAATACTACTTCATTCTAATACTAGAGCATGTTAGAGTCCTCAACGATGACTTATAGATTACCTACCAAAAGATGATTTTTTTTGGTATTTTAACTACAATTCTAGATTTGAACATGTAACCCACAAATTCAAAGAATGAACTCAATACCACTTAGTCATAGGGCATTTGGTGCTAACAGTGAACCTAGACTTTAAAAACAAAGTATTTTGATCCTTACCTATTGAATCAACCCACGTTGACACATTATGTAATTAAGTTTTCTATTGATAATTTATTGCTTGTAAACATCCACTAATTATAATATGTCTTATTTTAAAGTTAAAACAACTTATTTAATTCTAAATTTTTTGTATAAAAAATAATTTTCCCGATTTAAATTATGCCTGCCTCCGAAAATATTGCACTAGGCAAGGCCCTTGTTTATGGTTTTCCCCTAATTTCAACCAATTGGTGAAAAAGAAAGTCAATTATTTACGTGTTTTGTTGAAAACCAAATGAATAACTGAATACTTACAGCATACTTTCTATGATTTCGTTATCCCACCGTCCAAAAAGAACCCACGAACGTCCACGAAGTTTGCTTCTTTGGGTGCTCTTCCAGGCTTTTTCTTTAAGTTGGTTCTATTATATTCATAGCTAAAACAAAAGTTGGAACTACTATGCAACAATAATGGTTACATGTAATAATCTACCAAAAAATAATTAGGCGGTGCAATTTTGTTTCCTTTCTTACTTCTAGAAAAGTTGAAGGATTCTATATTTAATAATATGCACAGATTAATATCCAATGAATTAAGTTAGTAAGAGCAACTTAATTGTGATAATAATTTAGTTAATTATTTATTTGCATGAGTTAAATCAATATCAAACTATTAATGGCTCATTTGATGCAAAGAATAAAAATGAAAATTAGCATAGAAATAGAATGGGCTAGAATTAAATGTGAAATGTAATTTGAATTAATTATAAAAAGATATAAATACCCTTTATTAAAAATATAGTTTTGTTAAATAACATATATTTAACGACGTAGGTCACTTCATTGAAATAATGAGGATATCAAAAATACAATTATTTTTCAGTGTGGCCTTTCAATTTATTTTTTAGTGTTCTTCAAAATTAAAATTTATTCTTGAAGAATATTAATAACTTCTTTGACTATATATAGAGCATTAACCACACCCCCCCCCCCCCCCNCAAAAAAAAAAAAGAAGAAAAGACAAGGGGAAACCCCAAATTACCCCTGCGCAATTTACACTTAGATGTTTTAAAACGTGCAAACAATTCTCATATACTTTTAAATTATGTAACTTATCCCCATTTCACATATAGCATTAAAATATGGACGAAAATATCATGTGCATATCATGTGACAAAGTTAATAGCCACTTAATCTCACAAATTTAAAATTATTGGAGATGATTAGAGCTAAGATTGTGAATAAGAAAAAAAAAATAAAAGATAATAAAAGTAAAGGAGGAAAAGGGAATCTTTGAATCCAAGCAGCCTCCACGACCAACATGATGTTCATGGCCATCGATCACCATGGTTTTACTTTACTCTCCTTTGTTTTCCTCTTGGCCCTTTAACCATTGTCCTTACTATCCATGGGAACAAGTGGCATTGACCCATTTGATTTAGAGGAACCCAGTCTTAGCCTCGAACTTGGTATTTGGAATTGTCCCTGCAACAATTTTATCTAGGCCACCCGCTCTTATACTTTTCTCGTACTCTTTCTCTAGGTTGGCTCTGTCTTCTCCTCCATCCAAAAATGGTTGCAAGTTCGCTACAAATCTTTCTCATTTTTCTAGGCTATCTGACTTAGCAGCGTCATATTTAGGTTGCCCCAGCCCGAAAAAGCCCAAATTTTAATTGGGATGATTTCTGGGAGCCTAGCTTGGCTCTATTAAGTAGGGGTGGGCAAGGGCTGGGATTTTTGCTTGCACATTGTGCAAATAATGTGTTTTTTGCTTCCCTTGTAAGCCTTCCAGAAGTCAGATTTAGACTGATGCTGATAGGTAATCCTTAGATTCGAGGCTAAGGGAACCTCCAGTAGAGAAAATAAAAAAAACTAAAGATTGACTAGCCTTTAGGCAATTAAGAGCAATTTCTAAGTGTTGGACATGTTCATGTAAGGATTTGCTATAGATCAATATATCATCAAAAAAAAACAATAATGCACTTACGCAAATAATCCCGGAAAAGTGTATTCATCGTGGCTTGAAATGAAGCTGGGGCGTTGCATAAACCAAAGGGCATCACTAAAAATTCGTAGTGTCCCTCATGAGTGCGAAATGCGGTTTTATGCACATCCTGTTCTGCCATTCGAATTTGATGATACCCGACTCGAAGATCCAGTTTAGAGAACCATGCAGCCCCATGCAACTCATCAAGAAGTTCATCCACTATAGGAATGGGGAAACGATCCTTCACAGTGAGGTTGTTAAGAGCTCTGTAATCAACACAAAAACGCCATGATCCATCTTTTTTTCAGACTAAGAGAACAGGGGAAGAGAAGGCACTTGTACTTGGTCGAATAATTCCAGCTGAAAGCATCTCACGAACCAAGGATTCCATTTCTTGCTTTTGGAAATGGGGATACCGATACAGACGCACATTCACCGGAGCTGTACCTTCAGGGAGAAAGATGTGAATCAGTAGGGCGTGGTGGTGGCAGAGAGGTTGGAGTCATAAAGATTGATTGGAATTTCTGGAGAAGGCCTGCGAGTTGAAGAGAGGTGGGATCCAAGTCTTGAGAACTCGGTACTGGTTCTATGGTCAAGAGGTGGGCCTCTGATTGAACATCCAGTAGGCTTAAATGAAAATACTCAGCAATAACCTCTGTAGCTTCTAGCCTTTTAAGTTGGTGAGGACTAATTTCAGAAATAGGATGTTTGGGTTCACCCACCAATTGGACTAATTTTCCAGCCCACATAAACTTCATAATAAGGGTAGAGTAGTCTGTCACAATTGGGCCTAGTCCTTTTAACCACTGCACACCCAATACCACATTAGCACCACTAAGTGGTAAAACAAATAAATCCACTTCAACAGTATGGGTCTGTAATGTGAGACGAACATTTGGGCAAATTAGGTGGTAAGATAACTCTTCACCATTTTCCACCAAAACTTTGAAATCTCGGCCTTGAGTCACAGGTAATCCTAAAAACTTGACCAGGCGATCTTGGATAAAATTGTGGGTGCTACCACTATCAAGTAAAACTTGCAACTCATGATGGCCCACTTTGTCGGTAACCTTGAAGATCTCTGGTGCGGCCCGACCCACTAATGCATGGAGGCTGATTTGGGCGAATTTAGATTGATCCACTGGTTGAGGATCCGACAGCAAGTCAAATGTGGGTGGGGAGCCATCGTCGTCCTCTTCTGCCAATAGAAGCAAAAACTTTGATTGACAACGGTGTCCAGGACAAAATTTTTCATCACAGTTGAAACAAAGGCCCTTCTCCCGCGAGCAGCCATTTCAGCCTCTATTAAGCGTCAGATAGGCAGTTTGGTTGGTGGAGTGGAGAGTACAGGAGGGGATGGAACGGAGGAAGATTTTGAAAAGGGAGGTAAAAATGATGGGGCCTGTTTGTGACAAAAACGAGTGTGCATGTCGTTAAACTTTGCTTCCTAGAGTTTAGCAAGACCAATAGCTTAGGAGAGGGAAATAGGCTGAAGGACTTGAAGCTCATGTTTGATATCGGGTTTAAGGCCAGAAATAAAGCAACTAAGAAGAAAAGATGGTGGTAATCCGATAACTCGATTAGCCAAGTCTTCAAAAGAAGTTTGATACTCAGACACAGTAGTGGCTTGAGTAAGTTTGAATAAAGCACCTGGTGGATCTTCAAAGTGGGATGGTGCAAAACGCACTTGCAAGGCTTGAAGAAAGGAGGGCCACAAATAGAGTTGGCCATAAGCAAGCATCCACTGGAACCAACTGAGAGCAGGACCATTGAGGTAGAAGGAAGCAATTGTGATGCGTTGGTCTTCGGGGGTGTGGTGATAGTCAAAAAATTGGTTGATCTTAAAGATCCAGCCAAGGGAGTCTGAACCAGTAAATCGAGGAACATCTAATTTGAAGGTGGCTTTGGGTAAGGTGGATGGTGGGGTTGAGGTTAATACTTGTGAAGAAGCCCCATTGGTGTGAGACCCTTAAGTTGTTCTAGTTTCCAGGTGGCCAAGTTTGGACACAACATCATCCAGACGTTTGTGGAGGCTTGCTTGTGATAAGGCGAGTTTAGCCACTGCCTCCTCTAATTTGGCAGAACTAGAGAATGTAGGCGGAGGTTGGTCTGCCATGGGAGGAAGAGCAAATGAAAGCACCAAATTGATAGGTAATCCTTAGATTCGAGGCCAAGGGAACCTCCAGTAGAGAAAATAAAAAACTAAAGATTGAATATTTTTCTGGTTATCCCTTCATTCTGCCCAAAGCATCTGATATAGGCGACTGCCTCTACATTCAGTTACGAAAAAAGAAATACAACTCAGCATTCTCCCTATATTTTAGGATCTTAAAACTAACTGTTAGATGCTCTTCTAGAACTTAAAATTATTCCACCAAGTGGGCTTTTTGATTACACGTTTTGGTCTTGTGCCTGGGCCTGAGTCATCCGCTTCTGTATCTAGTAAACTTGTTGCTTCTGATTCTTTCCTATTAGATGCCAATGAAATATGATAGTAGGGGTCCTATAAGAGAGATTGTTAAACCAAAAACACAAAAGATCAACACCTCATATAGAAAGAGATTTTCAATCTCTAAAAATGGGTACCGAGAACGAGGTGGGAGTGGAGCCGCCGCCACCGGCGGCACCATCCCCTCAACCTCTCACTAGTGGCTTAAAAAAAAGCTACTCTTACACTAAAAATGAAGAGACTAAAGAAACTGAGGAATTTCTAATTTTTCTATGCTATTACAGTGTGGTGATGTGTGTGTTTTATAGTGGAAATATGAAGATGAGAGAGTTAGAAAATATACCAGATTGAAGTCTCTTCCCTTTCTTTTTTAGAGTTTTTCCCTTTTCTTCTAGAATTTCTACCCTATATTTTTTTTTCAAATTTTTCTATGTGTCTAGAGAAAATTTTGTGTTTTCTATGCATCTCCTTTGCATTCTGCTTGAAGTTTATTTATAGGGAGAAAATGTTATTGAAAAGTTTAGATTTAAATTGAAAAACTCTTATTTTCTTTGTCGGTTTTTGGCAGTATTAAGGTGAAGGAGTAGAGGCAAGGTGCTGCCATGGGTAGTGGGATGGTGCTGTTGTGCGAGGGGTGGAGCTACTGCGTGTACCCAATGACAGCAAAGCAAAATTTGTTGATTTGTTTTAGTTTGTTTTTATGTGAATTGTAAATAAATAAAAAATTTAGATATACAAATTAGATTAGAATTGACTAAGCCCTCTAGTGAAAATGGGCCAATACAAGGCCTAGCCTAAGAAAGAAAGAAAAAATCCTTCCAAACTAAATAAATAAAAAATAATTAAATTAAATAAAACAAAAAAAATGATTGATATATAAAAGAAAGGAAAAAGTCCTAAAAACCCTTTTGAACTATGCTCTTATTGCACTTTATCCCACATGCTTCAAAAACGTAGAAAATACCTCCTTAAACTTTCAAAATATGTACTTTACCCCCACGACCCTGATGTCCGTCCATTAATGGACGGAAGAAGGGATTTAAATATTATAATTTGACCCAAAAACTCTTTGAATATTATTTTTTGACATCAATTTTTATAAATTTATTTTCATTTATACCCCTATAAAATTGCACTATGGTCCAGATTAATCACATCATGTGCACATTAATGAACGGACGTCAGGGTCAGGGGGTAAAATGCACATTTTGAAAGTTCAATGAGGTATTTCCTACGTTTTTAAAGCATGGAGGGTAAAACGCAAGAAGAGTATAGTTCAAGGAGGTTTTTAAGACTTTTCCCTAAAAGAAATATAGTCTAATCAAATTAGAGCTGGCTAACGGGCCAGCCCAGCCCATTAGGACCGGGCCACGGGCCAAAACGGGCCGGGCTAAAGTGGCCCAGTTTTAATCGGGCCAGCAATTTACCAACCCAGCCCAGCCCACTTCGGGCTGCGGGCTATAACGGGCCAGCATCTTTTTTTAATATTTTTAGAAACTCTACAAGGATATTCCAAACAGAACATCATATGTTGCTACTATATTCTATTTTTATCTGATAGGAGATCATGAAAATCAATACCAGTTATAGCAATTAGCTAAATAACTGTGAAATGTAAAGACTGGTAAAGTCTATGTTAGATAGCCAACCATAGAAGCTAAAATGAATGATTTACCAGAGCATACCCAAGCAAGTAGATCCTCAAGTAAACAGCAGAATCCAGCCCTGCATGGTCAACTAGTTCACGCTCTCGCATTTGCAATGCTGCTGGCATCCAGCTCAAGAACCTCACATACGACCTGAAGTCCACATTGACAAACTTGCTCACAAATGCACCTGCTTGCAACGGACTACTCCTTAAACCCTTCAGACACCATTTTGGAAAGTAAACCCTATCATTTATAGGTTGTATCAGAAGAAAGGCAAATGCCAGAAAGAAAGCAAATGCACTAAGGATGTTGATCGCTGCTGCAACTCCTATATCACTAAGTGTAGCCATATGCACACTTCAAACTACCAAAAAATATGCTATTTGCTGCAAAAATGATAAACATGATTTGCAAAATCAATACCTTTATTTATTTTTGTATAGATATCATCAACATGGCAGCAAGTATAAATTTGAAATGGAATCTAAATATCCTCCATTAGTTCATTCAGTTGCAGAAATACATACACTAAGGACAAAATCAGATAATGACAAGGCCTTTTCAATTGAGTCTGCCATGTGTTCTTATTGAACCCTTCTTTGTCAGGTGTGAAAGCACAATTCCCCCTTGCTCCCATCATCTTCTCAGTAGGAAAACCATAATCAAATTTCAAAATGTATAATTCTAATTAGAATGACATGATTTTCTGTTGGGTCATGACTCATATTGGAAATGAATCCAAGTCACCATTTCACAGAAAAACAAGAAAATTGGGTTCCAATAAATTATGTATTAAATTTTTCCCCTTTCAGTATGGATTTTATATTTTTTAAAATAAAAAAAAAACATATGTGTAGGTCCATTAATGGTGGGTGGCACAAAAACTCCAATTGACCATTGAAGTTGGATTAAGTCAAGGTCTTTTCTAATCAACAAAGAAAATTCCACTCCACTGCAGCGTGAACAACGCAGGGACAGCAAGAACATACACTGTACACACACACAATCTCTCACCCATTCTTGCTACTTAATATTTGTATATCACATAGTACCAGAAATTCAGCTCAAGCAAAGTCAGTCAATTGCGAGCACAAAACTCCACACCATAATCCAAATCCAAGGGAAAAAAAATTATAAAAAAAGACCCTAAGAAGAGCAACAATTTTCACGGGTGCCCAGAAATGCAGTGATCCTGTAGCTGAAGATTGCAAAAGCTAAATTCAAAATGGCAATTTGTAAACCATTCCTTCAAAGAGACGAAGAGAGACAGAGACAGAGACACAAAGTCTTGCATGAAAACAAATTAGATTCAATATGGCAGAGAGAGAAAGAGAGAGAGAGAGAGAACCAGGACTTACCGCGCCGGTGCTGGTGCTTTCGCTGGTGATGGTGTTTTCGCAAGAGAGGGGTAGAACCGTAGAAGGAGAGGCGAAGAACCAGTGCTTGTGCTTTTGTATATTAGGGATTGCAAAATGAATTAGGGGATTCATGGCAATTGAAAGTTGGAAATTTTTTTTTTAATAAAAAAAAAAGGCAATTCGGGCCTATCGGGCCAACCCGGCTCGAACCCGATAAGGTCACGGGCCAAATCGGGCCGGGCCAAATCCGTCTGATTTTAAACGGGCCAACATTTTAAGAGCCCAGCCCATCCTTTTTTCGGGCCCCAACGGACTGGCCCACCGGGTTGAACCCATGAACCCAGCTCTAAATCAAACTAAATTAACCCTAACAAAATTGTATATCAACACCTCTCAAATACTTTTTGAAAATTTTCAGCATGTTCCAACATAGTATAAGTGGAATTCCACTTAGTACAAAGATGATAAGATGTTAACAATTAATCTTTACATCATCAACACAAGCTTTAAATTTTGGCTTAATTGTAATTTTGGTTCTCCTATTTTAACAACTTGAATTTTTTTGGTCATCTTTCTTTAAAAATAAATTATTAAGTCCATCTATATTCATAAAATGTATAATTTTGATCCTTTTGTCTTTAAGTCAAAATTCTTATATTTATTTTAAGATGTAAAGTTCTCTGATTCATAATCTTACCATTCAGATTGAAGAGTTACATCTTGTGAACCTCTCCACTAAATTTCAGCTCGATCTAACGGTAAATGAGTCTAGATCTTTAGTTAGATAAAAACTTATGGTTTTAGTATTTTGGGTTAAGTCCTACCATTAGATTGAGTTGAAATTTAGTATGGAGGTTCACAAGACGTAACTCTTCAATCTGAACGGTGAAATTATAAATCAGAGAGCTTTACACCTTGAAATAAACCTAAGAATTTTGACTTAAAAATAAAAGGACTAAAATTATACATTTTATGAATATAGAAATATTTAATAGTTCATTTTTAAAGAAAGGGGGTCAAAAAGTTAAAGTTGTTAAAATAGGAGGACCAAAATTGCAATTAAGCCTTAAATTTTTAAAGATGCAAGGGAGATGACCTAATGATGCGAACCTCTAGGATTTATTACGATTGGTAGAGATTCAATTGCCCGAAGATCGTCCAATCAAAGTTCATTAAGGCAGTAAACACAAATTAAAGAAAACTTAAATGCTTCACCTATGGAGGTGAGAATCTAAAGTATCAAAGCGAAGAATAAGGCACCACTCTCTGAAGTTGGGGAAGGCAAATAGGAGAGATAAGTCATAGTAGAACGCCACAAAAACCTAGGGTTTTTTTATAAGTTCTAAGAGTTCTTCAAAAGAACTAGAAGAGAAACCTCTCAATTTTGTTTCTGAATAATCCAATTTTAACCATCATAAGGGGAATAGTCTCCCTTTAAAACAAAGCAAATCCTAATTAACCTAATTGGGTAAATGGGCCTAACCCAACTAAAAATACCCAAAATCCAAATACAAACTCAACTACATAGGTTTTAATTAGGATAAAAATGGGCCTAAGAATCCTAAGTTCAGAGCCCATCTAGGTGAAAAATAGCAAAAACGCGGGGAGAGAAAAACTACTAGGTGCTGGGGCACCTAGCCTTTGCCCATTTTCACGGGTTGAGTCTTCTAACACCCGTACAAGGCACACAACCTTCCCATCTTCATTCCTTGCTTCTTGGCTTAAAGTTTGATTCCAAATCCTCTCTAGTAGACCATTCAAACTCTCTTGCATCATCTTGGCTCGAGCTCTAGTGATAGGACCTCCATAAATACTCAAAGGGTCGCTTAGAGTAACTTTGTCTTGATTCTCATCATCCTCCCCCTCTTGAAAAGGATTCAACCTCGAATCTGTACCTACATCAAAGAGGGATAAATCAGCAACATTAAAGGTGACACTCATACTATACTCACCAAGAAGATCCAACTTGTACGTATTGTCATTAAGCCTCGCTACCACTTGAAAAAGTCCATCTCTTCTTGGTAGCAACTTGGAGCGCATTTGGGTCGGGAACCGCTCTTTTTTCATATGCACCCAAACTCAATCTCCTGGTTCAAAAACCACTTTCTTACACCCTTTGTTGGTTTGGGTAGCATATTGTTCAATTATATTCTCTATGTGTTGTCGCATTTACTCATGCAATTGCTTCACAAATTCAGCTTTTCTCTTTCCATCTAAGCTAGCATGCTCATTAACAAGTAAATATAATAAATCCAATTGGGTTAATGGATAAAACTATAAACAACCTCAAATGGTGATAACTTAGTAGCTGAGTGAATAATTCAATTGTAAGCAAACTCACCACGCGGCAAACACTCTTCCCAACTTTTTAAATTTCTTTTAATGATAGCACGCAATAAAGTAGAGATAGTTCAATTGACTACCTCAGTTTGGCTATCGATTTGTGGATGACAAGTAGTAGGAAACAAGACCTTGGTGCCCAGCTTGCCCCACAAAGTCTTTCAAAAGTAGCTCAAGAACTTGACATCTCTATCCGAAACTATGTTCCTTGCCATGCCATGCAATCTTACAATTTCCTTTAAGAACAACTCAACTATGTTTGTTACATCATTGGTCTTGTGGCATGGAATTAAATGTGTCATCTTGGAGAAACTGTCAACAACAACAAACACATAATCATTTTCTTTCTTTGTCCTAGGCAAACCCAAAACAAAATCCATGAAAATATCAACCCAAGGTTCACTAGGTATAGGTAAAGGAGTATACAAGTCATGGGGTAAGACCTTAGATTTAGCTTGTTTACAAGTGATACATCACACAACTTTGCAACATCACGTTTCATGTGTGGCCAAAAAAAAATGTTCATTAAAATCTTCTTAATGTTAAAATTACCCATTAAACATCCCCATGTAATTCTCTCATAAACAATTCTTTTAAGGAACTAGTAGACACACATAATTTGTTCTCTCTAAATAAAAATTCATTATGCCTATAGAATTTTTCAAAAGCAACATTCTCACATGCATTAAAAACATTAGCAAAATCAGGGTCACTCATATACAATTCCTTTATATATTCAAAATTCAAAAATATTGCATTAAGAGTAGAGAGAAAAGTATACTTTCGGGACAAAACATCAACTACCATATTTTTCGTAACTTGCTTATACTTGATGATGTAAGAATATGGTTCTATGAATTTCACCCATTTTGCATATCTCTTGTACAATTTGTCTTGTCATCTTAAGTGTTTCAAGGATTCATGATTGGTATGGATCACAAATTCCTTTGGTAGAAAGTAATGTTGTTATGTCTCCAATGCCCTCACCAAAACATACATCTATTTGTTATAGATAGGGTAGTTTAGGATAGCTCTACCAAGTTTCTTACTAAAGTATGCAACAGGTTGCCCTTCTTGCATCAACACGACTCTAATGTCAATACCTAAGACATTGCACTCAATTTTGAAAGCTTTAGAAAAATCAGGTAAAACAAGCAAATAGGCATTAATTAACATTTTTTAATGAGATTAAAAACATTTTCTTGTTCATCTTTTCATTTAAAAACTACATTGTTCTTTATAACTTCAGTCAATGGGGTAATTAGAGTACTACAATCTTTAACAAACATTCTATAGAAGCTAGTCAATCCATGGAAGTTCCTAATATCACAAATACTCTTAGGCATTATCCATTCATTAATAGCCTTCACCTTTTCCATATCAACTTTTATTCTTCTAGTACTAACAACATATCCAAAAAACATGACTTGACTAGTGCAAAAGGAACATTTTTTTTTTTTTCAAATTAGCATACATTTTTTCTTCTCTCAACACACTTAGCCCACTTTGCAAATGATCAAGGTGCTCATTCAAACTCTTACTATAAATCAAGATATCATCAAAATAGATTACAACAAACTGACCAATGAAAGCTTGTAAACCATGGTTCATTAATCTCATAAAAGTGTTAGGGGTGTTAGTCAAACCAAAAAGCATAACTAGCCATTCAAACAAACCATATTTTGTTTTAAAAGTTGTTTTTCATTCATCACTCTATTTCATTTTAATTTGATGGTATCAACTTTTGAGATCAATTTTTAAAAATATACAAGAACCATGCAACTCATCTAACATATCATCTAGTTTATGAATATGATGTCTATCTTTATAGTGATCTTGTTGACAACTCGACAATCAACAAACATTCTCTAAGTTTCATCATTCTTTGGGACTAGAAGCACGGGTACTATGCATGTGCTCATGCTTTCCCTCACATGTCTTTTTGCCATGAGTCGCTCACTTGCTTTTGAAGCTCTTTGGCCTCCTCCGGATTACTTCTATAGGTTAGTCTATTTGGAATGGTAGCTCTAGGGATGAAATCAATTTGGTGTTTGATCCCTCTAAATAGAGGTAGACTGCTTGATCCGTCATCGAAAAAAAAATCTCCAAATTCTCGCAAAAGAGACATAACAACACTAGGAAAATAAGAGTCACATTTATTAGTGCTAAGACAAGCCTCTTTGTACAAGAGTACAAACATGTGTTGTCTAGAAAAGTAAGCTCCCTTAACCTTACTTTCTTTTGTATAAACACTCAAATGTTGCTTATCTTTTCTCTTAAGGCTCTCTTTTTCTTTGCCTTTCTTGTTTCTTTTCACTCCACTTGGGCTCTCGGCCTCTTTTGTACTCTCTTCCTTTTACTTTTCAACATCTTTGTCTTTTGCACTCTCATCCTCTTTCTTTAGCCTCACTTGATCTTCAAAAACTTGTTTGGGGGACAAAGGTACAAGGATAATAGGTTATTTTTTCAAAGTAAAAAAATACATATTCGTGTATCCATCATGAATAACATGCATATCAAATTCCCAAGGTCTACCTAATAAGATATGTCCCGCATGCATTAATATAACATCACAAAGAATTTTATCCTTATACTTACCAATAGCAAACGAAACTAAAACTTGCTTAGTTACCATAATCTCCCCACAATCATTTAGCTATTATAATTTATAGGGCCTAGGATGTTTTAAGGTAGGCAAATTTAGCTTATAAACTATGGTGGTACTAGCTACATTGATATAACTACCCCCATCGATGATCATACTACATACCTTCTAGTTGACATCCTTGTGTGGAAGATGTTGTCTCTTTGCACTTTTATTTCATCATTGACTTGTGCATTAAGAGCTCTCCTAATCACCAACAAATCTCCTTCCATGGGGTGCTCTAAGATAGTGAAAGAGCAACAATTATGGGTGACTTGGTGTTCCATATTTTGTCTAGCGTGAGGGAGTATGGGGTTGATGCTTTTTTCATTTACTATATATCGTAGGTTCATACTAAAGACACTTATCAGAACTATTGGGTTTTGCCTAGGGAGGGCTGGTTCAAGCTGAATACAAATGGCTCTATCCATAGGTTTATGCCTACACTACAAGAAAAAACCAGTTTTCCAATAGAATAAAATACCGTTGGAATTTTTCACAATTCCAACGATTTTTTTTACGTTGAAATTTTAATAAATTTCAATGGTAATTCCAACGGAATTACATTACTGTTAGAATTTTCTGTAAGAATTACCGTTAGAATTTGTGAAAAAGAAATAGAAATTTTTTTTTTTTAATTCTAACGGAATATACCGTTGGAATTCTTCCAACATTTTCCCCCACGTCAGCCTCTCTTTCTCTTACTTTCCCCATTTTGTTTCTCATCCTCTACGCCGAGAGCTCCATTCCATCCTTCCCCTCTACCTGCAAGACTTGAAATGTGGTTATTGGTGGTTGTTTCCCGTGATTCTGGTGGCAAGGGTGGCGTTCGAGTGTGGTAAAGAGTTGCAAGGCTTGGTTCTACTCCTTTAAATTTACATAATATAGTTAGTATTAAAACTCAAAAGCTATATAGGTCCTGTTTGGATAAACAGCTTATTTAAGTGCTTATATAAAAAGGCCTTATGTGAAAAGTTTTTATACCATAAGTTCCTTTTAAATTAAGCTATTTAGTGTTTGGATACATACTTGAAGAAACGTTTTTAAAATCTATAAGTTCTTTCTAAAAATGTTTGGATAAATAACTATATAAGTACTTCTGATGTTAAAATTACTGAAAGGGCATTTTACAAGCACTCATGAAAAATGACCGATTACAAGCACTCATGAATATCTCCTCCATAAATTGCAATTTCACATCAAATTCTCTAAAATGTATGAAAACGTTTGTTGAATATAGAATCAAATTAAAATAAAGGTATTAATTAATATGTAATTTATTTCACAAAAGTATAATCATTTTTTTTAATGAATTGGGCAGAGCCCAACAAGAACAAAAACGGAGACTAGACAAGGAGAGACACTGCAGCGTCACCAACAACGAGGAGGTGGAGACCTGACGGAGGAGAGTTCAGAATAAATTAGCAGATCCAGAGCTTCCAACCGAGATTAGCAAGCCAATCACCAATCCTGGAAAATATCCATTCTCTTCAGACTTCCCAGCTCTCCTCTCAACCGGCCGACGCATAGGCAGAACCCCTCTCCCATACAGATAAAGATTTTATTCTCATAAACAATAAGGAGGTCGTTAGACAAGTTTGAGCAATTGAATGTCCTCCAAGTAGACGAAGTGATCCATGGGCTGGGTTCCCTCAGCCCCTTGCAGTAATTCTTTAGCCAGTTCGTCCACTTCATGAATGTCTTCCTCTGTCTGCAGAGAAAAAAATCGATTAGAAGTTGAAGGACAATCTATAGTCTCCAACGAACATTGGACTGTAGTAAAAACCAATTATTGTTTTATTTAAAAAGAAATGTTGAATTAGACAGTGCCATTGTGAGGTGACCATTGTCTTCCTCTGCTGCGCTCGAATGAAACCTTTCTATATGTTGATGACTACAGACCTTCATCTTTGCTTGACACAGTAGTGCGACTAGCTGTAGCAACAAACTTTTGTCGAAGTCACTGGAACAAACAATGGAATGTTGTATTGAAAGACTATGCAACTTTGCTTAAGGTTGTCGTGTTCCAGAAATATGGAAGAGATGACCGACTATGATTTGGGTAAATTTTGATTGTTATTTGGGGACATTATTGACCAAAAATATTAGAATGCAGCTTGCCAGTCTTCCGAGTTTTAGCTTTTGCAAGAGGCTTTTTCAAGAAGCCTAAAAATATGACTTCACAAAATAAGTTAAAAATGGCTTTTTGGAGTTCATAAGCTATTCATATAAGCTTATCCAAATACCATTTTTACTTATATATAAGCACTTATAGTAGTAAAAAAGCTCCAATAAGTCATAAACTATGCTATCCAAACGGGGCCATAATCATTTCTCAGTTTGATTAATACATCAACGACGACTAATTCCGAATAATAGAAAATAAGAGCCTACTATTGTCCTTCACTTAAAAAAAAAAAAAAAAACAGAGCATCTCCTTCCTTTAGATTGTTGTTTTCCATGAATTTTTCCAACCCAAAACAAAGAGAGACATACCAGTCAAGCAGATTGTGAGCACAACAACAATACAGAATCCATCTTTCTCCCCAAGTAACCAATGCTGATTCCAAGTCTAAAGTATATTCCCGCTCCTTCATGTACTCCGTTGAAATCTAATATGGCACATACTAAGGGAGCAAAAATATGTGGAGATTAATATTTGTAATACATGGCATACTAATTTTCTTTAAAATATTTAGCATCATTAAGTTATCTAGTAATTGTTACCATTGATTTGCTTGTCATCACTTGTTTAGTAATTTGCACAGCAAAACAATCTAGGAGACTATGCATATTCTTGGAGGCACATAACGCATTGCTATCAGGGTTCAATCGGGGTTCAAACATGTCAATGTGGTACGAACGTTTCAACACCATTTTCTTTCTTATAGATCTTGTCAAAGCCATCTATTTTAAAAAAAAAAAAGGATAGCAATATTGGATGTACATAAACAATACGGCCTTTTAGAATTACATAAAATAAATATAGTTCATAAAAAGAACACATACCTTGAGATCATCCAAAGCACACTTCAATATATCTGATATATGGCCAAGAGGAGTAGCAAGTGTTGAAAAAGATGGGCAATAGGCATCTATGAATATGAGCAGCAGGCGTGTGCAATGATCCTCTAACAGTGAGTCCCTATTTATATAAAAATTGATACATAAAACAAAAAATTCTAATATGCAGGGTGAAACTATTGATGTCCATGATATTAAAACTCTATTATTTTTCCATTGATGTAATATTAGGCAATTTAAATAAGGCAATTATAGGAATATAATAATGTCATCTCAATTTGGTGGCAATCTCCTAAATTGTAACTGGTAGTAATTATAAATGCCCTATAATCATGTTTTGACCCATTGTTTACTTTTTTTTTTTTTTAATGAAAATTTAGATATTTATAATAATTTCCTATTGTTTGAAATCGATTTTGTATATTCCTTTTATGATCAAATTGTTAGTCTGTGAATTTGGAGGTGTAATCAAGTATAGAAGCCATAAAATCATGATTGGACCTGTCTAACAAATTTATATTTTGACACATTATTTGTCCAAATATTCAAAAGAAGCCGGTATCAATTAGACGTGATGCTAATATTTTTTTGATTGATAAAAATTTATTAAACCAAATAATTATAATTTATGTAATTATAAGGATTTCCGAAATTGTAAGTGTAATAAAAAAAACAGCTCAAATTCTGAAACACCAGTTATAATGTTTCCATTTAAGAGAATTATTAAATTTTCCTGTAAAAGGCACGTTCTAAAATAGCATAGAAATTATTGAAATTACCAAAAATTGTCATTGTCACATAGAAACCAAGATAAAATAATGCATTCCCCATTTGCTTTAAGAATTTTGAATGAGGGATTTCTATCAATTTTATATAGATGAAATTTCATTTTAAATAAGTCATATTAATCAAATTGCCCATTATTAAAATAAATGATGCATAAGGCATTCTACTTTCTATGTAGTTTCCTTTGCATGGGAGCCATAAACGTACTAACTATATGCGTGATGATTTGAATTATTGATCCTTTGGCCATAATTTTTTATTCCGCTAGAATTCGCATGCATGATGTGTTTTTTTTTGTAAACCACATTGATTGAAAGAAAACAAAGAAGCAATAATGGGGGGATTCAATTTTAGATGGTCTCCCATCTTATTATTGTTAATATGAGAACTAACCACCTTAAACATGACAACAATTATCATTAAAATGAAATATTCACCTAATCAATGACATGAAGATTATTTGATAAAATAGAAAAGCTAAGAACTTTGCCACGACATGCTAAAAAATAATGGCATCCCCCTCACACACTTTGTTGTCCTCCATGAATTTGTCAAAACCATGGCCAAACTTGACAGTGAAGTAGACCCACTTAGTGACATGAATGGTTCTAACCTTCCAGGATTTTTAGTTCCAGGAAGAGACAAGGCACCACGTCCCCTCCTTCTCATCCCTGAATTCTTGCCAAAACAAAGAAGGGATTGGCTATAAACAATAATCAAAAGATATTAATAAAAATATGAATATCAGATATTGAAAATAATTAAATAAAATGATGACAATGTTACTAAAATTTTGATAGAAACCGCATCAGATGTGACTTGAACAACAAACGATAGATCAACTGTCCAAGTATTTTTCGCCACTAAGAAAACACTTGATTCAAGAATTCCAACCCGCTCACCTGCACACACGATATACGCCATATTCTCTCTTGGCAAAGATGTCCTAGACCACATATTTTGTGTTCTCACCATTCTAGTATACTGGTAAGTAAGAATATGTTCAAAATTTTGAGTATTCTCCCAAAATCAAGATGCATATAATGCCAGCAACATTAAAAGATAAGAAGAACTTTTGAAACATCAAATAAGTAGTAAGGACCTTGATTTTGTTTGATGAAAGACGGCAGCAACTTCTAATTCCTCCCTTTAATGAGTGCTTGGTACCATATCTATGGGTTCCCTGGTATTCATATGAAGGAGGTGATTTTTTTAGGGTTTTGTGATGCGTGCAATACTCTCCAATTGCTATACGATTGAAGCAAGGGAGGATCCTCTTCATATTCCTTTAATAAATCAACATTACGAACTGCAAAAACCTAAAACGAATAAGTATCAATCATCTTGCATCAATAAATTAAGAATAATAAATTGTGATTGATAGAAATTAGGTACAACAATTGATAAATTAAATCAAAATTTATATTCGGTTAAATCAATTTGATAAGCTGCCGAGGCTATCAAATTAAATCAATTTATATCTAGTTCACCAAAACTACTTGCAGTATAAGGTAACACCGAGTCGAGCCCTTGGATCACTCTAGTTATGTAATCAAATTTGGGAGTTTAACGAACATGAGGTTGATTTGCAGAATTAATCACAGAAAGCAATTAAAAGATAAAAAATCGAATTAAAAAAGCAACCAATCTAGGGAATTAACTAATCCTGATTTTAATCCATAATTGATTACAATAGATTCATTCAATCATTAACCTAATTCTCGGCCTTAGATCACATCAAGAAGCCTTAAGATGATCTACGGATCCTCTACTGAATAAGCATCCAGAATTCGGTTAATTAAGATTAAACAAATTAAGTATTCATCTAATTCCAGATTAACCTAAATACCAGAATTCAACCAAGCTAAACAATCCGTCAAACACCTTTGAAGCATTGTTTACTCTTTACAATCCCCTTTTTTCCTTTAATATATAACTCCTCACTAATAACAAGTTAGAACAAAAAAGTTTAGATGATACTTGAAACAAGAGACATTGCAAGAGATTTAAGTTTATAACCTGAACGGTACCTTCTCATCATAATAAAACATTTTGAGCTAGATGTTCATGGTTAGTATATGTATATGGTTGCCATTTAAGTTTATGGTGGAATATTTTGGACAATCATTTTGGTAGGGAACCCATCATTAAGAAAATTTTCCGAAGAAGGAAAAAAGAAATAGAAGTCACAAATTATATTGGCAACCGGGTGCTAGATGTTTATGATTGAGAATTGTCATTTCGAGGGCTCTCTCTCTTCCTATCTTAAGGTGCACACATATGTACTAATAAGTTTATATTCTTTGCAGCTTCTTGAGCTAGTGATGGCAATACTATTAATCTCATTCCCTATGTTCCTCACTATTAGAGTTGATAGTTCTGGGAAATGTCTATTTTGTATTAATGAACTTGAGATATAGTATGCTAAGGCATTTGACTAAGATTTATATAGAAATGTGTTTATAGTTTTAAGTGCTTATGACACTAATTATTTTTTATTGTTTTAAAATTTATCAAAATGTAATCAAATAATTGGGATGTGACATTTATTATAAATAGGAAAGAAACCATTACATGTCCCATTTAAAGATAAACAAAAGGGGCAATTTAATTTTAGGTAGTTAATTTTTGGGATAAGATGGAAATGGGAACAAGAACTAAATTATTTTACTAACCACTAAGGGGTGAATGCTTTATCAATAAAGTGTTAGTATGTTTGTCTAGGTAATCAATATAGGAGACTCTTTCCGATCAATGAAGAAATTTGGAATTCTCTTTTTCTATGTTTGATATAAAAAATGGTATAATATAAGATACTCTTGTGATATTTGAATGGAAAATAAATGGCCTACTATTGTACATGGAGTTATATATGTTATAACTTTGCTTTAAATATATACAAAGTAATAATAGTAATTGGATGACAAGGATACTCTTATTAAGTTACGATTTCTCTATCATATTTAAATATAAATAGATTGGAATGTATCTATTAAATCAACATGGCCCATATGAAAATTTATAGGAGAGCTCTGTGTTAGCAAAAAGAAAATTCCATCAATTCAAAAGCTTTTGGGTATTACGTTTGGCATCCTTGATGATCAAAAGGGCAGTTAATGCCAAGGGAGAGTACAGGTGTCTTATATGCAGGTAGTAGTTATTCAGACGGCTTTCTCTATAAATAGTCGCTGAAAACATCATTTCTTGATCCTTTGACAATTAGACTCAAGTTTATGCATTTTATTTATCTCTTAGGAGTAGTTGTAGTGTTAGTTCATTCTTATTTCTTTGGATTTCATAAGCATTTGCACAAATCTCTGCAAGTTTGTGTTTGCAATTGACTTATTAATGAGAATGATTTCCTTCATCTTTACTTCTTATTTTGATTCACAATTTTCATCATTTCTCTCTAAACCTCAGAACTCACTTTGGAGAAGATCCTTCTCCAAGGCAACAAAATAAGGATCAAGAACAATGAAATTTCAATTTCGAATTCCTTGTTAAATTTTGCTGTTATCACACTGCTATTCAACTTGAATTTTTATGTTATTCTCCATGAAATTGAATGTACATGTCATATTCAAGTGTGGTATTGGAATTTTAGATTTGTATTTCTATCCAACGCTGAAGTCATGCGCCATGTAAATGGTTAGCTTCACTTAATATGATATTTTGAGTTACCTAGTAAATTCTTTTTATAAAATTTGGTTTTCACTTTATAACCACCGCCTCGGCCAATTTTACATAATTCAGAAACCTGGTTCAATACGATATCTTGTTAAATTAATATATTTAAATATATTGAACTAAAAGCTGAAATCTTAAATCCTTGTTTTACAAAATTTTAAGGAAATGCGCTTTCCTTAAAGTTGAAGTCTTGGCTAAAATCCTTGATGGGTTTGTGGAGTTTTATGGGTGGCAGGGGGTATTGAAGCTTAGTGTTAAATAGAGGGCTAGCCGTAGAAGGTGTTAGAATTTTTGAAATGCGCATGGCTTCATTGACCCCGCCCAGTTAAACCCACATCACCATGGTGTGTGGCACTCTGCAAGCTAACATTGAGTTGTGGGTCCTATGAAAAGGATGCTTAACGCTTAATACTTACAATCAATTTTCTTCTAAGAATTAGAAAAAGTAAATTTCATAAGGCCTTTGAGCACGGGACATTAAGGAAGTATTCATTTAGAGTCTTGCTATGTGTCCGTTGCATATATGCACTTGATAGTATTCATTTCAAACACAGAGGCTCACATTATCACTCTTATTATTTATGTACAACTCCCTAATAGCACAATGTTGATGTTGATCCAAAATTTTCTTGCATTATATGCTTAGAGTGTGTTTAGAACATCTCATAAAGAAAATCAATTTGATTTGTTTTCCAAAAAAGGATTTCTAAATCCTCGATCACCTTATACACATAAAATGATCATATTTGTAAATAAATTAATTCCAATACTAATATTATTCCAAACAAGCTTCATCAAAGAATTTATTTATAAATTTAATTCAGTTCAATAATTTTAAGGCTTAATTACAATTTTGGTCCCCTATTTTGGTAAAACGAACGATTTGGTCTTTTTATTTTGAAAATGAACTATTTGGTCTCTCTATTTTCATAAAATGAGCAGTTTTGATAATTCTGTTAGTGTACCATTAAAAACTTAACAGATAATGTTGACGTGACATTAAAAAATTAATTTTTTATTCCAAATCAATAATTTAAATGCATGTGACATGCACATGACTCTACAAATACCAAAATTAACCCTTACAACAAGATTATGTAGTAATTTTATATATATAAAAAATCCTTAACTTAAAAGGCATGTGCTCTGCATATGCCCCATTCCCACCCAATTTTTCAAATCCTTTATCGCACCCCTAATCACACTAACAAAACCCGATAGCACTTGCAAGGACAAAAAAAATCACATAACACAAGGAGCACTTACAAGGTCAACAATGATTGTGGGCATAATTGGAAGCTTGAAACAATATGTGGGAAGTGCGAAATTTGCTTATCATGGACTGGTTAGAGAGAGATATCCAATCAAGCTTAAATCTAACATGCAGCTTGCAGTATTCTTATTTTTTTCTATTTCATTTTATTTTCTATTTTATTTTTATTTCTTTCTTTGCAACATGTATGTGTTCATGAAGGTGGAACTATGTTATGAGACCTCTGCAAAAGCATGCCAAAAAGAACATTTTCTGAATCTTCTGTTGCTCTTTCCAATGAGGTGAAGAGGACCAAGGAAGAGTGCATGAGGAAAGTCATTGACTTCAGCTGCTGGGGTCCCAATACTACTAGGTTTTAGAGTCATTCACAAGTGATAGAATGCCCATGTAATCTCAAGCTTCTTCCTCATCTCATCTCATTCTGTATCTGATATCTGATTCATCCAATTTTGTCTATGATGACATTATGATATGATTATGGCCCAACAAATAAAAGGGTCCTCTATTCATCTAATTTTGTTGTAAATTATTCTAAAGTTTTTAACTTAAATGTTGATTAGATCACATGTAATCTGAACTTGTATTCAGTGGAGTGCATATCTGTGTTTAGTTTTTGTTCTGGAGATGATTCAGGACTTAGGAATCAGTCTAACAGAATATAAGAATTTCAGAAGGAAAAGAAAGAAATCAATCTAACAGAGCCATTTTTTGACAAGCCTTGTTAGCACTATGTATGAGTCTATGACTTTCCAGATCTGCGTTTCAAGTGAGAAAAAGGCACAAGCTTCCTCCAGCTTAGCCAAGTTCTTCAAATAAAGCCATTTTAGATTCTACAAGGTGAACACATGAAACCAAAACTATTTTTGAAATGACTAGATCCATCACAAAAGGCAAAAATACTGTACCAAAATAACATAAAATACCAAATTTGAAACTATTCCAAAACAATGGATCCATCACAAAAAAATTGTACCAGTCCTAAACTAGAATTTTCTAAAACATCTTATCAATTATTCTTGATGTTCGCTTTCTTTCCATTTCCGTGGGAGATTCCTTCTATTGGAACTGCACCAGAACATGCTGTGCCAAATTTCCTTTTAGTAGCTTGATGCTTTTTTCCACTAAATTCTGGTTGTGATGCACTTATAGGTCCTTGTTCTGTTGAGTTCTTTTGTCCTTGTGATGGCATGGGCTGTGAGCAATTGGCTTTTCTAGATTTCATATTTGCTATTGATTGGTTACATGGGGCACGCATGGTGTTTTTCTCATTCATCTCCCAATTTCGCACTTCCCACGGACTGTTTCAAGCTTCAAATCATGCCAACAATCATCGTCTACAACCTTCTAAGTGCTTCTTGTGTTATGTGACTTTTCCTCTCCCTGCAAGTGCTATTGCGTTCTGTAAGTGTTATTAGGAGTGCGATTAGGGATTCCAAAAATTGGGTCGGAAGGGGGCATGTGTAGAGCACATGCCTTTTAAGTTGAAGATTTTTTTTTTTTTTTTATAAATTACTACTTAATCTTGTTGTAAGGCTTAATTTTGGTATTTAAAGAGTCAGGCCACATGCATTTAAATTACTAATTTGGAATAAAAATAAATTTTTAATACCACATCAACATTTTTTATTAAGTTTTTAACTGTACACTAACTGAGAGATAAAAACTGCTCATTTTATCAAATAATTCATTTTCAAAATAGTGGGACCAAATTATTCGTTTTACAAAAATAGGGGAACCAAAACTATATATAATTAAGCCTAATTTTAATTATTCCAAACACAACCTTAGGTAAGTGTGACTTTGTTTAATTTTTAACTCCATATAGTTACACAATGGTAATGTCAATCCGAAGTTGGCTAGCATTGATACGCTTAGGTAGGGGCGACTTTGTTTCATTTTTCCTCTCTCCTCTAGTCCACATGTAATAAGGTTTTAAGTCTCACATTGTTAACAAGAGAATTTGGTAATAACTTGAAGCGATTTTTTTTTTTTTTTTAGTTTTTTGACTATGATTTTGGATTCAAACACGGAACACGCAAGACTTGAGGATAACTTTAGTATCACTTAAACACAGGGCGTTTGGTTACCTAGAGTGATAATTGAACGTACAAATAATACTCCAATAAATTATTTTATGATGCATTGTGATTTGTGAATTATATCTAATATTGTCCCAGTAAAAATGACATATGTCGAGACAAACTCAAAACTAATGTATAAACATCCTATCAAAACGCGTTTTGGACAAGATTATACTTATATACTTTTCATTGCATAGTTTTCTTCAGTTTTCCATCCTTGTGTTTGCCGAACACCGTACTACTATACTATATATCTATGTTGCTGCAGGCCTACTTCCAGCAATTTATTCTATTTTATTTTCCTTAACATCATTCAAGCCACTATATATAGCTGTACTCTACACGTTCTCTACGTACCACAACCACAAGTCCACAACCATGGCTCTCTCCAACTCAAAATCTCTCCTCCTTTCAACTCAAAATGCCTTGTCTTCTCCTCTAATGATCCTCTTCTTTTTCTTCTTGTTACTTAACAATGTGATATCAGATTCAGTTTCTTTCAACTTCCCCAGTTTTTCACCTGATGTGAAAGATTTGGACAGCATAATTTTGCTAGGCGATGCTGCTTCATCAGGTGGAGCTCTAAGATTGACAAAAACAGATAAGCTTGGCAAATCAATCAAACGGAGTGTTGGTCTAGCGGGATATACCACACCAATTCACCTCTATGACAAAAGCAGAGGAAAACTCGCCGACTTCACCACAGACTTCTCCTTTGTGGTGAATCCAAAAGGTACTCTACCTCATGGCGATGGCTTGACCTTCTTTCTTGCATCACTCGACTTTGAATTTTCAGTAAATACAACCGGTGGATTCCTCGGACTTTTTGATCCTAAAACTGCTTTTGATCGGTCCAAAAACAAAATTGTAGCTATTGAATTCGACAGCTTTGGAAATGAATGGGATCCCAAACCTATAGCGGTAGCTCCTCACATTGGTATTGATGTCAACTCCCTTAAGTCGCTGAGGTCTGTGGAATGGCCAATTAACCAAGTACCAGCAGGGTCAGTAGGAAGGACCCGCATAAGCTATAACTCCGAGACCACAGAATTAAGTGTGTCGCTAGTTTATAGTCAGTTCCAACCTGTTAGGGTTTCTTCTGTCTCACTTGGAATTGATTTCAGGGCTGTTCTTCCAGAATGGGTTGTAATAGGTTTCACTGCTGCCACTGGAGAGGAGGTTGAAACACATGACATTCTGTCCTGGTCTTTCACTTCACAACTTTAAGGCTATAAAATTAAACATCTTCCACGTGAATTGATTGAATTGATCATTACTAGCTTGTATTTTTGTATTCCTGATTAATAAGGATAAGCTTGAAGCAATATGATGCTTGTCATGTTAGTTGTTACATCTTTGTTGTTTCATTACAATTATATATAGATTCTGAATTTTGTTTTTTTCCCCATTTTAAAATAATTAAGCTTGGCACTAATGATAAATTGTCCCGATGCTCAATTGTTTTTTCTTTTCCAATGTATTTGAGAGTTATTAAAATTTTACTAAGTTATCCTAAGTTTACAAGGATAGAGGAATATGGCTGGTCTAAGAGCAATACTAGCGACAGGAAATGCTAAAAGGATAACTCAAGGTTTAATTATAATTACATAAGGCTGTTTGGTAATTTGTCAGAGGTCATAAATTTAAACCTTCTATTATATATTATGTATGAAAAATAATTATAATTATAAACTGCCACATAAGCACCTTGGATTTGAATTTTTTTTTTTTAATGTTTTCGTTACCGACACTTACTAAAAGATGAATTTTGCTTTATGTAAATCAAATAGGGAATTTGGGAACAACCATGCATATTAAAGTGCTGTACCTACATGCATTATAATTAACTGCTACGAAAACTTTTTATTTACGGAACTATAATACAAGTTTTAAGTCACAAAAATAAAATAATACAAATTTTAATTTATATCAATAATTTGTTATTTTCAATTTAGTTCTCAAACTTTAATTTTAATAACTGTTAATTATGATTGGATATTGGTTATATTCGTGATAGTCTTGAACGAGGAACTTGTCTGCAGATATGTCAAGATCATATAAACCATTAATAATAGGGCTACCACCGAGCTCCATTGCCTAGTCTCCCTCTTGTTATTTTAATGTTTTGGTTCAAGTCATTCCTAAAGTGCTATAGATCGGAGTAAATTTTAAGGATTTGTTAGAGGTTGTTTTACTATAAGAACCGTGGAGTTTGGTTTGAGTGCTAATATTTCCTTGTGTTTTCCGGCAATTTTATTCTATTTCATTTTCCTTAACATCATTCATGCCTGTATATATATATAGCTGTACTCTCCATGTTCTCAATATATCAGAACCACAACTACAAGTCCACAACCATGGCTGTCTCCAACTCAAAATCTCACCTCCTTTCAACTTAAAATTCCTTGTCTGCTCCTCCAATGATCCTCTTCTTTTTCTTCTTGCTAATTAACAATGTGAAATCAGACTCAACTTTCACCTTCCCCAGTTTTCCACCTGATGTAGAAAGCATAATTTTGCTAGACGATGCTGACTCATCAGGTGGGGCTCTAAAACTGACAAAAACAGATAAACTTGGCAAACCAATCCAACGGAGTGTTTGTCTAGCAGGATATTATAGAAACCAAGAGAGTTTGTGGAAAAAGGCTTACTATCTTTCATTGATATTTCTGTTTAAATACAAGATGCTTCAGAATGTACAAGTAATATTCTGTAATTTGAATTCAAACCTATTCAACAACTATAACAAAATAACAACTTCAGAAATATTTTTCAGCAGCTCCAACAACTTGAATATTTGAAATATTCAAGTGTTGGCTACTACACCAATATGCCCCCGCAAGATAGTGGAGGAGGGAACAACACCAATCTTGGACATTAGGAACTTGTGTCTCGGTCCTGAAAGTGGTTTGGTGAGGAGATCAACCAACTGATGATTGGAGGGAATGTGAGAAACCATGAGGGATTTGTTGGCAACCAAGTCACACACAAAGTGGTAATCAATTGCAATATGTTTCATGCATGAGTGAAATACTGGATTTGCACAAAGATAAGTGGTACCAATGTTATCTGAATAAATATGAGGAGATCGAGGTAGGAAGAGACCAAGTTGTTGAAGGAGATAATGTAGCCAAATAACTTCATCAGCTGTAGAAGCTATGTTGCAGTACTCGGCTTCAATAGATGACTGTGCTACTGATTTTTGTTTCTTGGATATGCCTAAGAAATTACATTGGAGCTGAGATGGGCAATGTAGGCGGCAGTAGAGTTGCCATCAACTTGATCACCAGCCCAATCCACAAAATGCTGTCAAGTGAAGACTAGTGTCCCGCTTGAGATCAATTCCATGATCAATGGTGGCTTTCAGGTAGCGAACCACACGTTTAAGGGCTTGAAAATGAAGATCTTGGGGTTCTTGCATGTGTTGAGCCAACTTGTTGACAGTGAAAGCAATGTCAAGACGAGTAAATGCAAGATATTGTAAAGAGCCAACCAGTCGGCAGTACTGTTTAGTGTCACAAGAAGCAGCATTAAGCATAGGAGCAAGGGAACAATTCGTGGCCATAGGAGTGTTAACTGGTTTGGCCCCTTGCATGGATGTTTTATCCAGTAAGTCACGAACATATATGTGTTGAGTGAGGAACAACCCAGAGGCAGTAGAGATAATTTCAGCTCCAAGAAAGTAATTGGGACTGCCGAGATCTTTGAGAGAGAATTGGTGAGCAAGAGGATCCTAAAATTGCTTAAGAAAAATTGAACTATTGCCTGTTACCAGTAGGTCATCAACATAAACTAAAAAATAGGCAACATGCAATTGAGGCCTTTCTGTAAATCAAGAGAGAGGTGTCAGACTTTGAATTGAGAAAACCAAAAGCTCGTAAAAAAAATTTATCATAGCTTGATACCATGCTTTAGGTGCCTCTTTGAGACCATACAACACCTTCTTCAACTTGCACACATAATTTGGAAATGTAAGATGATGAAAACCAGGAGGTTGAGCCATATATACCTCTTCAGATATGGTGCCATGAAGGAAGGTATTATTAACGTCCATTTGACAAAGACGCCATCCTTGTGAGAGAGCAATACACAAAACCAAGTGGATAGTTTGTGGTTTGACCACAGGGACAAAAGTATCAGTGAAATCAATCCCAGGTTGTTGATGGAAACCTTTAGCAACCAAGTGAGCCTTGTAATGAGCAATGCTTCCATCATGATGACGTTTGATGCGAAAATACAACAATTTTACCTACGCCATCCTTGTGAGAGAGCAATACACAGAACCAAGTGGATAGTTTGTGGTTTGACCATAGGGATGAAAGTATCAGTGAAATCAATCCCAGGTTGTTGATGGAAACCTTTAGCAACCAAGTGAGCCTTGTAATGAGCAATGCTTCCATCAAGATGGCGTTTGATGCGAAAATACAACAATTTTGCCTTTATCCACCTGCTCAGAAGTCCCTTTTGGGCAGCAACTAGAGATCTGCCACACAGGTCCCAACAGATTCAGAACAGTTTCTCCTGCTTATCATTACAAATATGGTTACCAAATCTTGCCGTCATAGTCACTATCTGCCACAAGACATAACAAGAGAAATGGAAAGGAGTGCTAGTCAACAATAGTTAGTTAAGCCTTGTGACTAATTACAAATATAGTTCAA
The DNA here is from genome assembly GCA_003255065.1 of Cercis canadensis. Lineage (NCBI taxonomy): Eukaryota > Viridiplantae > Streptophyta > Magnoliopsida > Fabales > Fabaceae > Cercis > Cercis canadensis. The sequence continues at coordinate 171,229 of QAOA01006709.1, forward strand.
TATAGTTCTGTAAATATAATTTCCCTGTATCTTATCCTTAGAGTTAGCTCAAGTTGTTATATTCAAATATAGAATAGTTCAAAGGAATATTCTATAGTAGCTCGCCTGTACACCTATATATATTGACTTCATTATTTTGAATATCAATTTAGATACTTTTTCTTCAGTATATCTTTCGTCTAGGGTATTAGAGCTAAGACTGCTTTAACAAGCTTTTCGATCCCTCTTTTATGGCTACCTCATCTACCATCAAATTCTATTCCTTTTCACCCCACAAACAAACCGACCTTGTCACTGTCAATGTCTCCAACCTTGTTATCAAGCTCAATAGCAACAACTATGTTGCCTGGGCTAAACAAATGCAATCTATGGTAATAGGATATGGTCTTCTTGCCTATATCACTGTATCTACCCCTTGCTCACCTCCCACTGTTGATCACGATAGTTAAGAAGTTGAAAACCCCCTTTGTACGTTCTGGGTTTGCCAGGACCATTTTCTGCTGCTTGCTATTATGGCAGAAAGTGGAGCTAATTTGTCATTCTTTCCCCCCTATAAATTGCTGCACTTTCACTACTCAAAGCATCATACAATGTTTGACCGAGTCTAGCTATTCATATTTTGAGCAAAAACAATATGGCTTTTTTCAAGAAATTGGTGCGAGTATTTGCCTTTCTTACTATTCTACTCTTTTCCAGCAACATGCCCATGCCCACATCAGGTAAGAAGCCTTTTCATCCATCATTCATCAATTCTGGGTTTTTATTTTCAATGTATGAAATCTGTGCTTGTTCGTTGAAAATGTTTCTCCCTCTCTCTCACGCACACACTTATACATCATGAGTTTTTTTCTACTTTTTAGTTTTTGGGAACATTATTGATATAGAAATTACAAATTAGGACCCACATCAGTACACCACAAACTTGTTAGAAGTTAATTCAGAAATTATAAGGCCATGAGTTACATAATTAACTCAGAAGTTAATGGTTATGAGTTACATTATAAGACCTCCTTTCAATTCAGGTATTAAGGAACTAATACTTATAAATAATTAGACACTACGTAATTGCTTTAGTTAATATCTTACAGTTACAATTTGTAGATATCTACAGAGTTCCTAGGAGTATTTTTTAAAGAGATGTTATATGAATCTCAAATGTATGACTCAATAGATAAGAATTTTTAGAAATATAGAAAATCATCCTCTCTCGTTCCCCCTTTAATATTTTTTTTGTTTATCTTCCTTGGTTATTGTTCCTAGGTTTATCATAATTTCTTGTGGTGCAGAATTCCTAGATTTCCTAACAAAACCTAGGTTAGATTGTTGATGAAAGATATCATCAAGGATGCAATGATCTTACTAAGAATTAAGAGTTTTCAAATTTTTAATATATTTCATTACATAACACATAGAATTGAGTTTATGCAAGCTTTAAGGTTCAAATTAACCTCTGTTCCAGCATGCATATATAAAATAAACAAATCTATTGCTTTATAGTTTATGGCTATATCTTAAATCCTTTTCTGCCGGATAACTTATTTCATTTTTATTGGAGAAGCAAAATATCGGCCCAGATGTACTCGCCCTGATAGGGCTGAATGTCCTTTAGCAGTTAACGGATCAAACAGCAAGGAAGGTTTTATGAAAATTGCGATGCCATCCTGGGTCAGCTACCATAATAAAATTGGTAAAATATACCAAATCCGTTTCAACTTTTCACACATACGGTAAAATTGAAGGGAGGTTTTGTGTATTTTAACCCTTATTCAGTTTGCTAGATTTTAAGCTGTTGTGTGTTGAGGCTTCTGTTTCAAGCAAGATTTACTTCAGTGTTGTGATAGTAATTCCCACATGTATTCAAAGGTTTCTGCCTGTGTATTAGTGTGTTATAAGTGTCTTTTATTTTTGTGTTTTACTTTCCATCAAGTTTTAATATGTATAACAGTGTCTTGTTGTTTCATCTCTATTATCTATGTTATTCTAATGGAAACTTTCATCTTGGTGTTTGCAGTTACAGTTAATAATCAAAAAAGGGTTATTTTCTTGTCCACCACTCGTGAACTTCATAATCTCCACTAGCAGCTTCCATTGCATTTGCTAAATACACATCCTCTTACTTTTACAACATTTAATGGCGTTTAATCCCTTACCCTTACCCTTTCATTTCAATTTCTTTGTTTGACAAAATTATTGGTTCATCATTGAGAAAATGAACTAAAAAACCTTCATGCTATGACCATCTCAACTTTATTTTCAGCATTACTTAACTACCTCCTCTACAAGCCCATAGGCCTCATAAATTCCTCACTTTTCTGATCCATTTCTATATGCTCTCATCTTTTTATTTTCGGTCATGGCCATTAAAATATTCAAGAAAGCAGCAGATTAAGAAAGTGAGATCCTACAATATCTGAAAGTCGTCAGTGAATGAAGCAGGAAAATGAAACATGCAACAGGAGAAAACTAATGCTGCATAATGTAAAGAAAAGTTGGTGAATATATGAAACTTATGAACAAAATATTTCTTGAGTGATGAGACTATTATATATATATATATATATATATATATATGTAATTACTATGTATAAAATATGTAATAATTGTTGTGGCCATGTTCAAGTTTGATAATTTTACAGGGTGGATGAACCAAATAGTCATTTTCTTCATCTTCTCATACTTCTAAAACATCCTTCCTAAAATATATATGTAAAAGATAAATTGTGTGGGAGTGTATGACATCAGAAAAGAGAACAAGAGCGTTGTACGTGTGTTACATGACAAGATAAAGAGTGTAGTGGCATGAGTGCTACGGCAGTGAAAAATGTTTTTTGCTGTGTTAAACCCAATAAAATCATATACCTCTTAAAGAATAACAGCTAAAGACGAAAGGATTACCAGAAGTGTGCTTGCCAAGACTAGACTCTGTGACGTTGAGGATATAAAATCATTATTGAATTTTTTTTGAAACAAAATTAAACTTTTGGGTTGAAATAGTTCTTGATGAGAAAATTTCAAGTTCTAAAAATAATTTAGAAGGGCAATTATCAACTTACCTCTGGTACTATATTAAACATATCAAGAATCACTTCTATCTGAAAGCTTATATTTTTAGATGAAAACATAGGAATGATTTTATATCAAACTTTTACAAGAGATATAAATATATGAAGGGGTTCAACTTCATTCCAATTTCTGAGCTCTTCGCAGTCAATCTATCCATAGCATTCTGGGAGATCTGCTCTTCTTTTCCACGTTTAATTCACCATTCCTCACCTGACCCTAACCTTACATGTTATCCTTTCATAAATTTATGTTATTTAATTGCAAATTTAAAGATACAAATCAGCCCCAAAAATGAACTTTTCTGCAAAGTATCCAATGCATCTCACAAGTAGTGCGTCTAAGACATTTCTTCATTTTCTTGTCCAATTTCTCTTGGTGGCGCTCAATGGGATAATACCTCCCCCTAACACATATTTTTATATGTAGGGTTATATGGAGCAGAGAAGGAACCTAGCCTCAAAAAACCGGATTTGAGTCCTCTTGTAATAAAACTCACTTTTAATTAGTTTCTATACCTTCAATATCAAACTTTCGAGATCGATCTAGCCCTAAACTGTATGAATCACAATAAATCTTATTTGACCCAAACACTTAGAGTGTGTTTGGATGGGGTATTTATAGAGTGTAATGTATTTATAGAGTGTATTTAAAATACAAATTTCAAATTACACTGTTTGTGTATACATGCTAATAAATATACCAAACTGTAACGATAAGTAAATACGGTTGGTGATAAGACCATGAGCCATAAACAATGACTTAAATGAATATATACTACTTTTATGGTTCAAGAGCTGAATTCCTAAGATCTTTTGTTTAGCAAACCACACCATGAACAAGGATCAGATCCAGATCCTTCTCTTTTTGACATAAAGAAGATAAGAATAAACAGTAATTCATCTGACCCATTCATAAATGATGGGAATTTTTTTATACTGGCAAGTACACCGAGTCACATAAGTAATATAATGATAAGTAAAATATCGTTCCCACGAGGATTAATGTTAGTAACTACAAATTTCACTAATAATGGTTCTATTTGGATAGATCGATGGTTTAAGAATGTTTGATAATTAAAGCTAGAAAATAAAGCAAGAACAATTTAATAACAATTAAACTAAGAAATTAACAATGAACAAAAGAAAGTTAGGGGTTGATTTCACTCGAATTTGACTCCGGTTACTTCATAGACAAAATAACCTTTGAATCACTGAAGAATAAGTTATTCTAAATACCAATCATTTGTTGTTGGCCAATTTCCCTAATTTGATTGAACCCAATCCCTTGGAGAAACAATCCTCCCTATCCCAACTAATTGCCCAATTCCTTAGTACAATTAACTTGTTTAGGTGATTAAGCTCTAAGAAATTTATTCAAGACCACATAAACTAAGTTATCTATTCCTAGATTAACTTGATTTATGGTAGAGATTACAAGGGCATACCCATATCTTACTATCCCTAGCATCAATATGAGCCAATAAATCATTCAAATGGTGGCCAAACGTTCAAAAGCATTAAGAACGGTAAAATCTACTCCAACAAATAGATTTGCATCAAAATAACATTATTCAACAACAAAGCTTCATCAAAATCCGAGTTACATCAATCCCCTAAACATAGAAATAACAGAGAAATAGAGTTCATAATGAGAGAGGAGAGTAAAAACTAGGAGAAATCCGAGTCCCAATCGTCAGCAATTGAGCTCCAGCTCTCTCCTCTTGCTTAGGGATGGCAATTTGCCCCAGACCCGATGGAGCCCTGGTTTTTTTACCCGTTCGGGTATGGGTATGGGGCAAAAAAAATGGGTATGGGGATGGGGATGGGGATGGGTAATTTGATAGGGGCGGGTCTGGGGATGGGGAAGCCCTACCCCACCCCGCACTGTATATATATATAATACATTACATAAATTTTTTTAAAAAAATTTCTTTACAAAACGGTGTCATTATGGCCTAAGGTTTTCCCACACTAAATCACCAACACACTGACCTGACCCTTCCTCCGTCAGTCCCTCGACCTTGAGTTCCATTTTACCCAAACCTAAATTTTTTTTCTTTTTTTTTGTTGGTTTTGTAGAATATGGAGAGTGGTTCAACTTCAACTAACATTAGAACTTCATAAATTGTAGTTATTTTAATTGCTTGGAGCCTTTTGTACTTATTATGATTTCTTATTGACTTTTATAATTGTTTAAGAACAATTTTTATAATCTTGTTTGAATATTATTTATGTTATTGTTGTTGCTTGAGGATATCTTGAATTCTTGATGATGTTATTTGAGCATTATTCATATTATCTTATTCGATTAAAGTTGAATTTCAATTAAAAATCGTGATCGATAGATTAAACTTATAAATTGTGTATATTTAAAAAAGTATGTTGTATGGGTAAATGGGGCGGGGCATGGGGCAGATGGGGATTTAGTGGGGCAGGGATGGGGATGCTGAAAAATCCCCGCCGGGGATGGGTCCGGGGATGGGGACGGGGACTGCTTGCCCCACCCCATCCCCGCCCCATTGCCATCCCTACTCTTGCTCCTTGACGGTGCCTCCTCTCTCTCTCTCTAACTCTCCCTTTCTTGCTTTTTATAGGTAGGTTAGCCCAAGAGAAATTATGAAAATACACATCAGCACCGATGCCAGCGCTGGGCGCTGCGAACCTGACGCTAGGCGCTGGCTTACTGGAGACGAGCTATCAAATCTGGTGGTTTGGCGCTGGGCGCTGGTGGGGCAGCATTGGGTGCTGGCTTCCTGACTTCCTTTAATCAACTTGATTTTTCACACTGAGTGTCCATCTTCAATCTCCTAATGCTCTAACCTGTAAAAACAATAAAAAGGGACTATTAATGAACTAAAAACATGCTAGGAAATTAATTAAAACTAAGAGATTGACATTAACTAAGTCTACAGAATAACTAAACAAAATGAGACAGATTCATGCAAAACTAACTTAAGAACTAGCTAACTTAAGGATAATTAGAGCTATAATAACTCTATTTTATAGAGTTATCAATAAACAATTAATGAAGTCAAGAAGGACAGAAAAATCCATTCCCATAAAATCCATAATCAACCATTACCAACCCTAGGACTACTAGACTTCACTGAATCTTAAACATCATAGAAAAATACACCCTAACATAAGTTACCCTCAAATGAATGTTGAATTACATCTTCTTTTTTTGGGCTAAGTGTTCCATTTCCATCTTTTCAAACAGACTTCCATCATAAACGGCTCGGACGGTGTCTTTGTGCAGTAAACCTTTCTTGTCTTTGCAAAGGACATAAAGGATCTTCCATTCTGAGTACACTGCAAGCCTATGAATCAAAATGTAGAAATTTAAGATCCATACATTTATCAGAAAATAATCAACATTAACAAATGCAATTAAATTAGTATAAGATATCACCAACATACCATCCTTTGAAATCCTTTTGCTGTCTATTACCCTTTCGCATCTCCATCAGTTCATCTGATGTTAAAGCATCTGGGTGAGTTCGTGCATGCTTTTCGAAAATGTCTTCAAACTGTGAAGGTACAAACCTATAAATGTCTATCATAAATTGTATTAAAATGAATCAGCTGCTGAAGAGCTACCAATTATGCAACAGAAAAAGCAAGAAATGACCATTTAGTTTATTTGTCAAGGAAGTTGTCATTCCATCAAATAAAATTTCTCACATTCTATTGTCCAACACTCAATTTTTTAATTGGCTTTAATAAGGCATGAGGAGAGTTAAGTTAAGTTTAATCTGGTTAAAACATTTTGTGATATTTAATATTTGAAAGTTGTAAACCACTCCTAAGCAACATCCATGGTCAAAGAAGGCATTGAACTTGAAGCGATAGGTTGCACTAGCAATATCAAATATACTAATGCCCTGTTTAGATGAGCTGTTAAAATAAGTACTTATAAGAAAAATGCTTTTTATCAAAATGCTCAAAAATTTGAACTAGTTTTTCAAATAATTGTATAAAAATTGAGTCTAGTAGAAAATATTTAAGTGAATTGTCTCGTTAAAGCATTAATGGGTTCAATTAAGCAAGAACTTTCCTAACTACAACAAATTTGGGTTAAGTAGTGTACAAAATAGTAATACTTTATAAGAACCAAAGTGAGTTTGTCTTAAAGAAGCATTCCAGTGGTTAAACACTTGGTATTCCATCATAAAACTCTCATGTTCATATTTCATTAAAAACGGGTGAGTGCAATTTTGGAAGGAAATAAGTTATCATTATTGTGAACCTCTAATTTCTTAACTGTATACAGTATCATACCCCATACCTTTGTAACCTTTTCCACAATCTAAATAATTCCATTGGATATTCACAAGTGTGTAGTTACTACTATTGCTAAAAAAACAAATGTAAATTTGGCCAAAAATAAACAATATAGTAATGACCAGTATAGACATTACAATCATTTGAAAAATGCGTTAAGTATTTATTACAAGTCTTATATATTATAAACTGAATACTTTTGTATGTTGATAAACTATATCTGATTCTCTTCCGAATATTATTGAAAACATATTTGAAATTAAAAATTATTAGTTTTCTTTTTATGAAACAAATTATCAGTTTAAATGCTCACTTTTAATGGTGATGTAAACACAAATAAATTAATAAGTTATTCACAAATTATACATGTAACAGGGTCTGCGTTAATAGAAATATTAACTCCCAACTTAGGTGCACCAATATCAGACTCTAAATTTACTGGATTTCCATTTGAAGCCTATTTTTTTTTTTTTTTCTAATATTAGGAAAATTCTCATAACATAAATATAACATTTTTATTAATAATCATAACAAGACCCTTAAATGAAAACAATAAAATCATTTATGTAGAAGGAAAATTAATCAAAAGAATGAACAATTGAAAATGATAGAGAGAATTATAGGGCGAGTTTTCTGACTGAAACCCAAATTGATGAAAACAGCATTGAAAATTGACAATCCAATGCCACACCCGAGTGCACGAAAACCTGCAATTAAGAACCAATCCCATTAATGAGAAAAAAGTAAATTAAACCCATCAAATTAATTTACATTTGTTTTTCCTTTTCTTTTTCTATCTAATTCCTGTTTGGTTACCAAGAAAAACAAATTGATGAGAGAACAAGAACGAAAGAAAACTTTGGAAAGTCTCCCAAGGGTAAATTATTCCATCCTTGTTTCTGTCAAAGAGCAAAACGTGCTTTTGCAGAATGTTTTGATCAAGTGGGAGTGGTTCCTCAGCAGTTGTTCCTTCTTCATTATTAAAATTAGAAACTTGAAAGTGAAAGAGAAAGAAATCGAAAGAATAAACCCAGATGGAAAATGAAGAAGAAGAAGAACACAAAAGGGATGGCGAATATTAAAAACCTTCTTGAAAGTTGATGGTTTTTGTGGGCGAAGAGGAAGCCATGGATGGGTGAGAGAGACAAACAGAGGAACAAAAAAGCAGTGTTTGTGGGATAGGAAATGCAGAGAAAAACTTCTAGAAATATTGTTAATGGTAATGGGAATGATGAGTGCTGTCGATGTTGTTGATTCTACGTCTACTCTCAGCTATATAAAGTGGCAAAACGTACTAAAACAACAAAAAGGAACAAGTGATTTAAATTATGTATATTTGATATTAATACAATTAATCACATTCAAATAAAACAAAGCGTACTAAATTTTGGGTTTTGAGCAATGAAATCGCAATTTGTGTCTAAATTCAAATATAGCTTTATTTTCAAATCTTCAATCATACAAATTTCTATCTTATTGATGAAAAGAGCACTGAAGATTGACAATCCAATCCTACATCCTATTGCACGAAAACCTGCAAGAGCCAATCACATTAATGAGAAAAAAAAAATTAAACCCATCAAATTAGGTAACATTTTTTTCCCTTTTCTTTTCTATCTTATTCTTGTTTGGTTACCGAGAAAATTAAATTGTTGAGAGAAACAAGAATGAAAGAAAACCTTGAAAGGTCTCCCAAGGATAATCACATTCAAATTAACAAAGCCTAATTAATTGCGGGTTTTAAGCAATAAATCGCAATTTGTGTCTAAATTCAAAAATATCATTATTTTCAATATTCAATCAATACAAATTCCTGTTAGACCGGCCATAATCAGAATTCCCAGTGAATTAATATTAATTATGAATTAAGAAAATTTTCATTTCAAATAGAATTAAATTTCAGAACTATGTTATTTTGATTGTCAATCAATTTGTGTGACTACATATTAATTTACAACGTTAAGGACAAAGTAACAATATGCTAACGACTAATTTAAACATCAATCTGAATGTATATGTATGGTAACAGAGAAGGTTCAAAACCAATTTGGAATGTTGTCTCGTGATCAAAACCAAAATACAGTCTCGCAGCCAACTACGGAGCAAATTTTGGGCCAAATAGCAATATATTTATAAATATAGCCCTATGAAATTTCAAAGTGATTTGAAGTTAATTATATCAAATAAATGAAAAAATTGAGGGGAAAGGTGATAAATATATTATTATTTCATAATGTTAGAGAACAACCGTTTTAAAAAATAAAATAATTAAACACAAGGTCAAATAAATTATAAATATCAATGAGATTTCGCAAAAGAAGCATGCACAATAATTCAAAATTAATTCCTATTACTCTCCAACACAGGGTCAATTTTTTTTTCCAGATTCAAATAGTGAATCCTGTTACTATAATAGGACATTGCACAAATTGAAAGTGAATATTAATATTGAACATGTGAATTAAGGAGTCATGATATATCATTTGAAAATTGATTCCTAACATTCCTACTACTCGGATTCAACTTTGATCTAATTTCAAATAATAAATCCTCTTATATAATAAGCACATTTTATTTTTGTTCCCTTATCCATTAGAAATTACACAATAATGGTAACTTATTTCCTTCTAAAATTGCACTCACCCACTTTTAATGAAATATAAACATGAGAGTTTTATGATGGAATACCACTGTAATGCTTCTTTAAGACAAACACAATTTGGTTCTTATAACGTATTACTATTTGTACACTACTTAACCCAAATTTGTTGTAGTTAGGAAAGTTCTTGCTTAATTGAACCCATTAATGCTTTCACGAGACAATTCACTTAAATATTTTCTACTAGACTCTAATTTATTTTTTATTTTTATAAAGAAATGGTATTGTGAGACTCATTAATGTTAAGGTAACATTATTTATATACAAATGAAAGTATAAAGACCCATTTAAAGGGAAACAAACTATAAGGACCTACTTAAATTTTTGCTCAGACTATAGAGACTCAGAGCATAATTAAACTAAAAATGAACTATACCATAAAAATATAATGTAAATATCTTGTCTCTACTAAAAAAAAAAATAATAACAACATAATTATTTCGAACTTGGAGATAGTGTACACCACCATACTAAAAATGTTTATCACTTTTACTAATCTTTATTAATCAAAATATAAAGGCTGTACCGAAAAAAACAATCAAAACATAAGGACTTCTATCACATAAAAATAAAAAAAAAAAAAAGATTTGTAGTCAAATGCTATTTTCTCATATTGGCAATTTGTCAAGCCAACCATCTTGGTTAATGAAAGACGACTTTGAAAAATCTTTTAGCTGTAAACGAACGCGCTTCTCCCAGTGGACACGCTTCGAAGTATTGGCCCCTGGCCCTTTACACTGAACCTCAGCATAGGTGAACTTACTCCTGCATAAATTCGTTTACAAACTAAATGAGAAAAGTTGCATAAAAATATAAAGCTGCTGCATGTACAAAATAACCCTTCAATCACTAAATTAAAATTCACAATATTTTGATGATAATAATTCTCAATATAGCAAATAATAACATACATATTCCCTATATATCATATAACCTTTTTCTTTTTTGGTCATTTTCCTCCATAAAAACATATACAACTTGCTATTAAGGCTATTAAAAAAGAAGGTTAAAATGATTATCAAGTCTCCATAGTTTGACTCAATTTTCAATCAAGTCGCTATATTATTTTTTCATTGATTGGGGTCCTTTAATTTTCAATTTGATTTAATTGCATTTATGTTGTCAACTCCAATTATAACACTATAAGTTTAGCAATGATGTAGTTTACGTTTTGGCTATGTGACAACAACTTTATCCAACGTGGTGCTAACATGGCAAATAATCCCCCAAATAATAATTCATAATATTATAATTAGGATAGATAGCAGGAAACCAATTAGATAAAATTAAAAAATACAATCAATAAAAAAAATATTATAAAGACCTAATTGAAATTTGAGTAAAACGTACTATAAAGACTTGAAACACATTTTAACCACACAAAAGAAAAGAAGAAAAGTGAAACTTACTCTTGTCCATTGTACTGCCAAGAATTCCATCCCTGAGGGTCAACCACAGCACCCAAGTATGTTCCATAAAATATAACTCTAGAATAAGGACCATAGGCTCTCCCTAGCAACACCTGATCAGTCCCAGTGCCACTCCCAACAACAGAACCCCTTTTGAATACAAAACCACTTGGGTCATTCTCGGAGCTACGGCCTTGGGCTGTTACAAAACCCGAAGACGTAACGTTGAGCAGACAATCCTACAACAAATGGAAAACCCACATCAAAATAAATGCTTGCTTTAGTTGCATTAAAAGAAAAAAAAAAAAACATACAGAAATTTCTCACTTAATGAAAAAAAAAAAAAGAGAAAATCTTATTCACGTATAGTATACCTCATAGTAGGATTGGCCACGGCCAAAAATGAAATCAATAGCACCTTGTATATTGCAATTTTTAAAGTAATGGCGTCCTAATGCATCCCACAATGTATCTTGAAAACCCATGAAACTACAATCAAAAAAGGCAGATTTGTCTCCATATATGGTTGCTGCCACTGCTTGTGTGATTGTGGCACTTCTCAATGTCCTATTATCCAAATCCAAAGCTGCTGGCAGATCAAACGAGTTCTGTTGCCACATTATATCATCAGAAACAAGTAGATAAGTACTGATAATGACGAATCTAGAAATAATTCAATAAGGGAACCAAACTATAAAAGGGCTATCGAAAGTTATCAAAACAATTTAGTAAAAAAAATTAAACGTGAAGGCCAGTGCCCCCTCCCCCTGGATTCGTCACTGTAAATACATACAAGAAAGAATATTGCTGTCGTGTTACTGTTAGTTGAATGTATTTATTTACCTTGAAGGTAATGCCCTTGGCAATCACATTGCCTGGGGATGAAATGAATGTGGCGGACTTATCTGTTTCTTGGCGGTCTCTGTATGTAATGGACGTGACTTCTCTGCCTTCGCCTTCTAAAAAGATGCATGGCTTTTCAACAGGAATATGGACCTTTTCCCTGCAACACAAACATAAAGCACGTATTTGCTTTGTTTCAACATGTAATAGCGTTTAAAAATAGGGGGGAAAAAAAAAAGAGTAGAATTGGCTTGTTAAAAACGTTACGTGTATATCCCAGGGTTTATGTGGATTTTGACCCATCCATTTTTGTTTTCTGGGATTGAATCAATGGCAGCTTGAACCGTTCTGAATTTTCCTTTACCAGACTGATCAACAATAATGGTATCTGCTACTTTCTGCCCACCACAATCTTCTGTTCTGCAGACCCAGAAACCGCAGCTAATAAACAGAATGAGAGAGAAGATAATTGGTCTAGCAAACAGCTCCATATTAGGGGTTGAGTGTTGAGTGGTGAGTGCTGGTTGGAAATGAAGGTTAGCACAAGCAACGATTAATATGCCTAATGCGATACTAGAGATGGGCTAGCTGGTTGGAAATGAAACGAGGCCCTTCATTTTATAGCTCCTGAATTTAATGGTCTTAAACATCTTTGCATCTGTTATGGGATTGCGTCAATTGGGTTGTAAATGCCTAAGCTTTGGTCATAAAGTCTATTAAACATGTTTTCCTTATAAGTCAAAAACAATCATAAAATTATAAGACGTAAAGAGAGAATGGGGGAGAGGATTACTAGATATTGAACAACTAAGAATCAATTATTAACATGATTATGGCAAAAAAAAAAGTATTTTAACTTGTTTTTCTCCTTAATTCCATCCTCTAATTATAGAAACTAAAATTATTGATGTCATAGGTTTTATTCTTGCGATATACTTCCTCTTTTACCAAATCAGTGTAATAAAAAAAAGGATATTTAAATCTGGCAATTTTTAATAGAATTTGTAAATTATTTTATTTTAGGCTGTGGCAATTTCCATAAATAGATTGGCTATAGCCACTGCCATACTAAAGCAAAAGATTTTTGTTGAATGATTTACCCTTTCATTGGTAACAATCGCTTTGATTAGAACCTGTCATAGTTTATATGTCTCTGCTTAATTATCTTTCATATTTTGCACATTATTTTGCGTAAACAACACTTGTAAAAGGCTAGTGCCAATATGTTCATGGGGACGCTTCTGTTAATATTTTTTCATCGTTAATCTGAAATGTTGAAACATATAAAAAATATTATGGAAAGTGGTAGATTCAAGACATACATACGTATACAGGGGGTAACAAATGTGCAGATTGACTTGCTAACTTGTGTCTTCGACTCTTCCATGCCTAGTGATGTACTGCTTAATTCTTTTTTTTTTTTTTTCTTTTTCTGGGTGTCTCTCTTTGACGTTGTTGTTGTACCAAAAGAAACTATTCCATGGAAAAGTAAAAGAAACAAAAAGTTACGGAAATCAATTAGTAATTACGTAAGAAGCACAGACACCGGACACGGGACACAGGACACGGGACATGGGACACGACACTACATGAGACATCGAACACGGAAAATTCTAAAAAATGGAAGATATATATATATATATATATATATATATATATAACAACACAAATAGAATTCTAAGTAGATTTATATTTTATAAAAAAAAAAAAAATTGAACATTTATGTCATATTCTCTCACCAAAAAAAGAGACATAAACTCCACCTATATGAAATATTAATATCCCTTCCAAAATAAATACAATTATAAGGGATATTACCAAGTCATTCTAATTAATCCCTTCACTACAAAAATAGTCAAGGGATATCACCTATTCATTCTAATTTATCAATTCCTTAACATATTTACTGCATACAAGCAAAAAGATTAAAGTCTGCTAATCTTGTTGATTGGCCTCAATAGCCTCTTCATGATAATTCGTATCTCCATCATTAATAAAAATCATGGCCTCCATTTCTAGTTCATCAAGTTATCTTTTTTTTTTTTTACTAAAAAAAAAGAAAAACAATTTTTTTCTAAAAAAAAAAAGGGAAAAAATGGCAAGCCATGTCCAAGTTGTGTCCTAGCCATGACCAAGACGTGTCCGAGCTATGTTAGCCTTGTGTCCAAGCCAAATAAAATTATTATTTTTATTTGGATGCGTCTATACGCATGTTAGACATGTGTCGTGATTATGTCTGTGTCCGCGGTGTGTCGGACATGGAGACACGGTAACAAACTATCGTGTCTATACCTTCTAGGTAATTATTGTTACTGTTATAAATCAAAGGGGATAAATTTGTCAAAAACAAATCTTTTCATTAATTAGGGTGTGGCTAATGGCTATAGTCATTTTGGCTGTAGCTACAACGTTGTTTCAAATGAAATAATTTATATAATAAAATACATTCATAGTTTAGCTTCCTAATTTTTTGGAGGAGGGTATGGGATACATGAAAATATGACCGCAAAAAGCAAAACTGCAGATAACGGGGGAAGGAAATGACAAGGCAACTAAACAAAAAGTGACGTGAAAATCTATAATGTTTAGTCAAATTATATATCAAAATTTTTAATGGAGTAAATTTTTGTTTCTTCTAAAAACAAAGGTTCATACTTGAAGAAAATATTGTTTTTCTTTAATCTGTTACTGCAGACTTCTGGAAGAGGGTGCCAATCAAAGATCCCTGGATACTGCAAACAAATAGACAGGAAGACTGATTAAGAGACATGGTGTGTGATTTTAAGTAAACTGTAACCTAATGAAATTGCTAACAAACAACAATATGATCAGACAAAAATATTACTATAATAAATAAGAATTTTAAAATAGTTTTAGGCATAATTACTCTCTTACTCAAGCAGCAAGTAAAAGAGACACTGCATTCAAATAAAGGCAGTAACCCAATGAAAAACGGCAGATTTAACTTTGAGAATCCGAGGGTTCATTCTTCTGGCATTGTAACAATAGCAGGACATGGAAAGTTTAGAAATGAAATACACAATTTCTAGATGGGGATGAATAGTGACAAGTCGACCACGAATGCTAACTAGTCCTTAAATCTCATCATGAATCACATGTTGCAAATCCAAGTAGAAGGCGCATTCTTCCCCACTATTGCATTCCTTGAGTGCCCATATACGTAGAGAATCCCTTGCACTCAAAGTAATCAATATGATTATTTCTAACCCCCACAGATATATTAACACCAGCCAATTTACACTCTATTGGGAGTTCAATTGACTTGGCTTGATCACCCATATCTCTTCGGCATTGACAAGAAATTTTAGCATATGACCCGAATTCAATACGTGAAATACAGCCCCTCAAGAGTAAACCGACTTTCTCTCCCATTTAGCTTTAGTAACCTGCTCTGGCAATTCATATTTGAAAGTCACCCAGCCATCACTTTCAGAGGTAAAGATTTTGATATAGCCAGTGCAACGAAACTGAACCATCCGGAAGAATCTTGATTCTGATGGGTGAGACGCCAATGCAACATATGAATATATCAGTTCTAGCATTTGGCTTGAGTATTGCTATGTAATATAAAAGATACAGAAGATAGGAAAATGCTTAATTGTATTCATTTTTTGCCTAAGCCACCCTTTTTCTTAGCAGGTTCTTTTCTTCTTATTTCTTTATTATTCATGGGACTATCTCCACGCATATGTCGTCCCAAGTCTTAATCTTAGAGTTTTCTAGAGAGAAGAACCACCTCAGTGTGGCTCCAGTCAAAGATTGCTGGAATATTTGAGCTATTAACTCTTTGGTGACTCCTAATGGATGCATCGCTCTCATATACATCTTGAGGTGAACTCTTGGGTCATCGGTTCCATCAAACTTGTCCATGGAAGGCATCTTAAAGTTTGGTGGGGCGCGAGCCTCGAGAAATAGCAATAGGGCTTGAATGTCGATCTCATTGCTATGCTTCTTGAGATGCTTGGCCATAGCTTCCATCATCTCCTTCTCCCACTTCGCATAACAAGAATTTGATTCTTCCAACATGAGGTCTTGGGCTTAGCGGGTCGTGCTTTCGAGTTGAACTAGATGAAAGAAAATAAAGGGACATTTAGAGGTTTAAAGTGGAAACTCTACAGTGATAAACAACGAATAGACATGAACAAGGAGTGGAAAAGACGATGAAGTGATAAAAGGATGAACAAAATGGTCTTGACACACGGGCTTAGAGTGAATCTCAATTTTAAAGGACTTTGGTTCAAAACTAATATTTTTGGTTTTTTGTTGCAACCATTTAGGCTAAAACATTTCACAAAGGAAAAAGTTAGGGTTCAAAAGAAATCCAAAGGTTGATGCCCCTTGTTAACCCAATGGGGGTAAGGTAGTTTTTGAAGGAAATGAAAGTTTGATTGTGTACTCTGGAGAGAGCTTGCAAGGTTGGATGAAGTTTGGAAAAGGCTTTCAAGGTTAGTGGATCCCATACTCATGGGAACTTGGGCCAAAAGTGGTGCTTTGGTTTGGAAACAATTTGTTCCTTTTGGAGTTTTGGAATTTCGGATATGTGAAAGGTTGGTGATTGGAAAAGAATGGATAGGGCAGAAAATGGGTTCATGCCCCTAGTTGGTCAAATGAATGGAGGCTTATTTTCAAAAAAGTTATAAGGTGTGGAAATCTCCCTTCTTTTTACAAGGGGAAGGATGTGGGCTATCAAATTGGGTTGGCTAGAGTTTGGGCTCATAGATCTTGGATTATTGAAAAGTTGATGGCAAAAAGATGAGTGAAATGGAAAGGAATCGAGATTTGATTAAGAATTGGATCAGCTAGTGTTTGGGCTCAAAGAATTCTCTTGGTCTTGGGTTTTGAAGAGTTGGTGACAAAAAGAAGGGTAAAATGGAAAGGAATTAAAATTTAATAACGAATTAGGTTTAGATAGTGCTTGGGCTCAAGGAATTTTTTTTTTTTTTGAATTTTTTGGATTATTCTTTTGGATCCTTGAAGGGTTGGTGACAAATGAAATAGGTATGGAGAAAAATTGGTCCAAAAAGAAAAGCTTAGCAAATGTGTATGAAGCTATCCAAAGCTCATCTTATATCCTTAGTTGGTTCGAGGAATTGCTCACATTTTTTTTTGAAAGTTCCTTGAGGAAACATGGGCATTGTTTTAAAAAATAATTTTCACCAACTTGAGATAAGAATTGTTCTTGAATTAATGAGGAGGAATCAATGATGAGGATTAGTTGCAATCTTTTAAAGAATGAATTGTCTTGGTTATGCTGCCGTAGGACCATAAGGTCTTGTAGAGATCATGCAGGCATTCACCTAGTTGGATGTAAGGTCAAGTAATAGGGTACCTTAGGTTGGTTTCTTTCACAGTCTTCAGTTTGGCTAGGACTTTGGCACCTAACGACATATGACACCATGAGTGCCACATCAGTCCAACAATGCGGCTCCATATGATATACCACAATGTGGTATGAGGCCTTAGGGTGCCATGATTCATGAATCTACCCATCAACTAGGAGGAGTGGGCGCGAGTCCAAATCATGGCGAGTATGTCTAAGTTTCAAGCCATCATGCAACCCTATGTTTTCTAGGCATGCAAGTTTAAGCATTCAAGCAAAGTAGTAAGTCAAGTTATAATTGATACATCATTGTTCAATGAGTCTAGTCCTCGAGTAGTCCTTAATGGAGTCAGCAGATTAAGAGTGTGCCATTTCGGTTGAGCGAAACGGGGGATCAGATTAGAGTTGATATCCTTCTCAAGAGATGACACTTCAAGGCTCTCGGTTGAGAAATGGAGTCACCATATTGTTTTACCCAAAACAAAGAAAATAAGGGTCTTGAACTAGAGATTGCATTCAGGAACTAAGTTAC
Source organism: Cercis canadensis (assembly GCA_003255065.1). Lineage (NCBI taxonomy): Eukaryota > Viridiplantae > Streptophyta > Magnoliopsida > Fabales > Fabaceae > Cercis > Cercis canadensis. The sequence goes on from QAOA01006709.1 coordinate 189,359, forward strand.
GAGTTAAGAAGTGGTTACACACCCTAACTCACCCAACCAATGGTTGGTCTCTAATGATGGATGGATTATCACTTGACTTATCAATCATGAACAATTGTATAATGGAATGTAAATGGTGCATGTATATAGGGGATTGCATTAAAGTAAATAGACTTGAAATAAATTACTTGAATTGAAATTAAAGGGAAAATGACTACATGCTTACTCATATGGTTTGGATTTGAGCCAAGGAACTCGCCTTCTTGGATGCCTACGTATCCTAGGTCACGGCCCAAGTATCAAAGCCCATGTAGTTCTAAGGGAGACCCATGCTAGGATTGCCATCTCTTAGAACATTTCAATTAATGAGATTTGTTCTTTGAAAATGATTTGATTGGAGAAAGGCTTTTCGTAAATTAGCTTGATAAGTAGTCATGAAAATGGTTTGCAAAAATAGAATGGTTTAAACAATTCTCATTGATTGATTGTGCTAAGGTGTCATTCCCTAGAATGGACCTCCCTTTATGTGATGCTATGTAATCCTCGATTAAGCAATTAATCTCTCTAGGAAACATAAAGCTAATAGGCAATGTTATCAAATGATTAAATCTAAGCTAGCTCACATATTTATCAAAATGACTAAGGCATGAAATTTAAAGAGCTAAAGCATAAAGTAAATGACTTGGTAAAAAATACCTAAAACATGCTCCTATAGAGGGAAAAGAGAACTTACCTAGGGGCGTGAGCACTCTCCTTTATCCCAAGTTTTGGCTCCTTACCTAGAAGACTGATAAGGCAATTTTATACCGTGGATCTCGTATTATTCTTGCTTGATTTTTATTCACTCTTGAGTATCTTAGGGTAGGTTTTCACAATTTAAGGCTCCTTTTGTAGGTTTATGCGTTGGAAGACCGTGGAAGCCATTTCGGTGCAATAAAGAAGTAAAATCATGCATTCTGGACTGAAGGCAGGGACTTGGGCGCCGCAATGTCCCAACATGATGATTAACAGAAGTCCAAAGAGTTGGGTGCCACAGTGCCTTGGAACATGAAGAGTTGTTGAAGAACCAAAGAAGAAAGCACCGCAGTGCCTCAAGGTCAGGAATTCACAGAATGAGGACAGAGAGTTGGGCGCCGCAGCGCCTAATACCAAGTGCCATAGCGCCCACTGGCAAGGACCAGGAGGCTGTAGTGCCCAAAACTAAGGTTGCAGCCCCTGATGGTCAACTCGGGATTTGACTTTCAAACTCCTTAATTTCATTAGGACTCTTACTTATTTTAATTCATTTTTCGCCTAAACTTCCTAGGACATATAAATAGGACTCTTAAAGTCTAAATTAGGGTTCGACACTTTTTTACACAATAGGCAAGAAGAGAAGAGAGATCAATCTTGAAGATTGGTGTTTTCTTCATCGAATCGTCACCTCCAATAGTTTATTTCTTTATCTCTCTTGTAACTGATGTTTAATCTGTGTGTGAGGTTATTTACTGCATTCATTATGAACTAATTTCACCATCTAGGGTGAAGATGTAGCCTAGTTAGGATGGATTGTAATTCCTATGTTTTGAATCAAAAGACCACCTAATTAATTTTAGATTATTCATAATTCACATAGGGATATAGTGAGTTTGTAATTTGGAATCACGTTTACTTGATCTTGAGAAAGGCTAGTGGGCAATTTAGGGTTCTTGGCTAGCAATTAAGAGGGCTGACTTTGGTCAATGAATGAGGAATAAAGATTCGGACTAGCTATGGTGAAATCGAAGCCCTAGATACTCTCTCACCATATTCTTACTCATTTTACAGTAATTATTCTTTGCTTACAGCTTGCATTTAATTATCATCATAATTCACTTATTCATTGTCTAGATAAAATTGGAATACACATAATTTTGGTACTTAGTAGCCATTGTCGCCTTGGGACGATACTTAACTCACAACTTTATTACTTGCTTACGACAAGTGCACTTGCGTACACTTTTTACGTAACAAAGACTCCTCCTTCAAATATTAAACTAGAGACCAAGCTTTTACTATTCCTCTAGAGTATTTTCTCTTGTGGAACCAAGCTAGCTAGTCTTTCTTTAGAGTACTCTTAGGTGCACTGGGTGTGATTTTCAAATGAATAGAAGATGGTATTTATATGAAAAGTTCTTGAGGAATTCCCTAGATCAGAGCGATGTGAGACTTCTATTTTCTAAGATAAAAATGGAATAAAATGAAGGGATAAATACAAATGGATAAAGACCTTCTATATGTTGAGCAAGGTAGGACTCTTAGTTAGCTTGGAGAAAATGGTAAGATGGGATAAAACTAGAGAAGATGGGGCTTATCGGATTGGGAACCCAGATTTTTGTCCTTTTCTTTATTTTGTGCCTTTCGGGCCTATTTTTTTTTTCTCTCCTTTTGATCTCTAAGATTAGCCCAAGAGAGTACTGGGTCAAAATGGGTTGTCTACAAGGGCATCTATTGGTTGAATAACTATAATAGATGATGAAATGTTTAGACAAGAAGACCACAATTTCAAAGTAAGGATGAATAATCACAAGTTGACGATGACCTATCCCTAAAACCACATTATTAAACCCATGTTACAAATCCCAATTGTAGGTATATCCTCCCCTACCATAGCATTTGTGAAGTACCCAAATACGTAGAAAATCCCCTCTACACAAAGGCTGCCTAGAGTTGTTCCACTCCTTGTCTCATCAATTTCTAAGCACAGAAATAGTCTGCCCATGAGTTCAGGATGGAGTGTGCTAACGGGTGCAATCATTGGTAAGTAGTTGAGAGTAATGAGTTGACACCAAGGCCTCGACATCGCCCTTTAAAGATTCTTTATAGGCAGCCTACAAAGCTTCTCTATCTTCTACATGTCTAGTAGATATTCATATAAGAATTTGTGAAATTTAATGGAATTGGAGGTGGTAGAGTTGCTGTTTTTGGAAGGATGATTTATACATTATCAATCTAAGTGAGCCAGATACACATTGCTCCGTGGACCTTATTAGTGATGTACATAGAGTGTTGAGGATTGAAAGAGAAATAGAGATGAAACTTAAAGGATCTATACGTACGTAAAATAGAATTATTGTGGCATCAAATCATGATTTGCTTAAATGGTTTGTACATAATTGATAGAAGGTAATTTCCAACTTCATAATTTGTTGAGTTTCTAAATCTAGTGATGCAAAGATTTGTTTAACTTATTACTAAGTGTCAATGACCGGTTTTGAGCAACCTGCAGGAGGGAGAAATACGGTCAGGGAAGGCCGGAGCCGGAGCTCTGGCGCCACCTCTGACGCTCAAGTTAGCAAGGTTGGGGAAGGGAGTGAGAGGAAAGCCAGAGAAAGAAGAAGCGTGAGCCCCCTTGTGTGTGTGCTCTGAAGAGATTATGTAGGAGATTGTACCTTAGCAGGGGTGCTATGGTCTTTTTACTGTAGCAATGGGTAATGAATTTACTGAGTATCAACACTAGGTAAAGGCAAGATTGGGATATTACAACACCCAATTAGGATTCATCAAGTTTTCTTCTATATAAGTTAGTACTAGGTATCCTTAACCCACAACAACAAAAAAAAAAAAAAATATGTAAAAAGAAACGCACACAAAAACACTAGTACCCTTAATCCCACACCATATATTTTTTTGGAAAAAGTCCAAAAAAACCCCTTCAACTATGCTCTATGTGTGATTTACCCCCAAAACTTCAAAAACTTAGAAAAGACTTCCTTCAACTTTTAAAATGTGCGTTTTACCCCCAAGACCTTGACGTCAATCCATTAATAGACAGAAATGAGCACGTGTCGTGTACATGATGTGATTAATTTGGGCCATAGTGCAATTTATAAGGGTATAAATAAAAATAAATTTATAAATTGTGGTAAAAAAGTAATATTCAAAAATTTTAGTGCCAAATGATAATATTCAAATTTGTCATCTTCAACCTCCAGTTGGTATCCATATCCAGAAGTCGACCCGTTTTCAAATCCATTCGGGTTCTCTTCATATCTCTCTCATTTCTCAACTAAAATTTATAAATTGCATACCAATTTAAAACTTGTGAAATTTGTAACAATATTTTGTTATTAGTTTTAAGATTGAAGCTTAAAATGAAGCACAAAAAGTAAGAGGCAGCAGCAACAACAACAACCCCTTATTCATCGGGTTCATGAAGGCTTAATCTCAAAAAACAACAATAGGCTCAAAAAACAACAACAATAGCTTCGAAATCTTTAGAGAATTGAAACCCCCAAGGTTATGCTCCCAATCTCTTATTCTATCTCCCTCTTCGATCTTCCAATCTCTTCTTTTGTCCATTAATGGACGATCGTCAGGGTCGTGGGGCTAAAGTGCACATTTTCAAAGTTCAAGGAAGTCTTTTCTATGTTTTTGAAGTTTTGGGTATAAACTGCACATAGGACATAGTTGAAGGGGGTTTTTTGGACTTTTTCCTATTTTTTTTTTTGAACAAAAAATTTAGGAACTGGCTAAGCTGCTCTACATCAAAGGAGGGCTCATGTGAAATGCCATACCAAGAGATTCTCATAGGCTTAAACCAAGTTGACCTTGATACATACTGCTTCACGGATCTTGTCAATGATGTGCATACATAGAAAGCTGAAGATTGAGAGGAGAAAATGATATCGTCATGCCTATCTATATTGTGGTGCATTGGAAGGATGGTTTTTACATTATGAAACAATTCAACACATATACAGATTGTTAGTGATGCACATAAAATGCTGAAGATTGACAAGGAAATAAAGTTGAATCTTGCAAGGATCTTTATGTGCGTAAATAGAATTATTGTGCCGTCAAATCATGATTTACTTGTATGGTTAGTGCATAACATATGGGAAGGTAATTTCCAATTGCATTTCTTTGTTAGTTTCTGAATCTAGTTATGCAACTAATTTATAATGATAAATTTGATTTTAATAAGGATGATCACAATAGCTCTGATGAATACACAAATGAGATTGATGGACTAATCTCATGTATCATCATCAAAGTAATTGTGATCATGTTGACTAAGATCACCAAGCTTAATGATGAGTGGATTATATATCCTCAAATTATACATCATTCACTTGATATTTAGTTAGTTTTTGAGGATTTAATCAGTCTTATGTTATTTTTTTGTGTTTATTTTGTAGGAAAAGAGAAAATGGCATACATATCTATGATTTGGTGGCACCTAGGAGTTGATAAGGGAAGAAAAGTTGTGCAAAAGTAGAAAGTGGAGAGCCTAGGTGCTCAACCAGCAAAGCCTAGGTGCCACTGTCACCAAAAACAAGCTCCAAGCTAGGTTCCTAGCTGCCCAAGAGCCAGTGCCTAGGCGCTACATAACGAAAAAAGTAGTCTTTAGGCTGGCGCCCAGATTCGTAAAAAAGCACAACTCTGATGTTTCCTAAAATGTTTCGTTATGGGCTTGCACTTCTCAAAGCCTATAAATATGATATTTTTGGATTCGAAAATAGAGTTCCTAGAGGAGAAAATCAAAGGAGATAAGAGCAAAGTGTGGAGAAGAAGACGGGTACGACATCAAATTCAACTCCAAATCGAGTTTCTCTTCTTATTCCTTTCTTTTGTCATGTTTAAGACAATTGTTAGAATGTTTATTGTTTTAATTATGAATTAATTTCTTTTTCTAGTGCTACGATGTAGCCTAACTATGAAGGTTTGGATTTTTCTATCAATTTAGTAAATGATTTATTTTCCTTTTATGAGTGTTCTTCACTTTACTTAATGCTTCTAATCAATTGGCAACTAATTAGATGATTTGTTAATCATATTGAAATCGGAAGGAGATTTGTGTCTTAGTTGTGTTGAATGCCATAAATAGCATGTAGGATAGAAATATACTTGCATGGTTTATATGAATGCAAAAACACAAGAGATTTTTCCTAAACTCCAGTCAACCATCAGCACGCTTCAACTGTTCTTCAAGAGAACTTGAGATGGAGTTTGTGCCTCTTGTAGGTGTTCTGTATGATTTTTGTGGAGTTTGGAAATTTGGATGCATTTGCTAGGAGGTTGGGTGTTAGAAATTGGGTTTCATTCAAACCTCACAAAAGGTGTTTGTGAAAAGTCTTGTGAGAGTTTGCACTTGTAATTATGAGTTGTGGTTTGTACTTTGGTAGGTGGCATTGATTTTTGTGGAAACTAGTTATGCTTTGTGAGTCATTAGAGTTTTAGAGTGATGGGATTGTTGCATGAATTATTACTTCCATCCCAAGGTGGTTTTGTTGGTGATAGGTGTTTGATTGTGCAATATGGCTCCAAAAAGACATAGAGCTTATTCTTCCACTACCCCATCTCAAGCTTTTGATGGAAGAAGATTTATTAGTTATGAAGCTTCTCAGCACTATCAAACATTTGTGGTTAAAAGAACCATAGTACCAAAGCACATGTTCAATGTGTCATACGGCTTAGCTTGTTCCGATAACTACTGAAATTGATGCTCACAATTAGCAAGAGTTCACAAAACAACCTAAAGCTTCTCTGGTTCCAGTGGTTCGAGAATTCTATGCTAATGCAGTTGAGCATGATGATTTCACGGTTATTATGCACGGCAAAAAGGTATCATTTGATCGTGCAACCATCAATTGGTTTTATCACTTGCCCAATATTGAGGATGATGGTTACTTGACAATTATCCATGAAGAATTAGATCTGGATCTAGTCATAAGAACCATTTGCAAACCTGGGGCGGAATGGAAAATGTCTTGGGAAGATGCCACCTCTTTCAAGCAAGACAACTTGGATACATATAGATCGAAAGACCTGGCATAGTTTCATTGTGGCTAGGCTTATGCCAGTAACTCATTTGAGTGATGTTGTCATAGAGCGGGCCATCTAGCTTTATGCCATTTGCACCGGTATGACAATTGACATAGGCAACATTATCTAGCAATCCATCATTCGCTCCATAAAAGCACCCACTATAAGAGGACTAGGTCACCCCTCTCTTATTACTGCTCAATCTCATGCCTTTGGTGTTACTTGGAGCCCAGATGAAGAATTGCAGCATCCAGTAAGTGCTATCAACGAAAGAATTATTACTAGTTACAAAAGTTGGGATGATGAGTGTAGACACCGCATTTTTTCTGGGTGTTTTTCGAGGCATAAAACAAAAAGAACAAAAAAGAGAAAATTGAGATATTACATTTTTGAAAATTTGAGGTCTTGCATCTTTTGATTTTTGCAAAATTACGCATAAAAAAATAATTTTTGAAAAAAGATGTAAATTCTAATTTTTTTTCATTTCTTTTTATATTTTATTTGGGCTTTTATAACAAAGTATATCCTAGCCTCATTACCTTAGCCTAGTCCATTTTCTTTTAAATCCAACCCAAATCGCCCATTTGGCCCACTTAGCCCATTTCCTTTTAGTGTTTTAAATTTTTGAAAATGAATAATAAAAAATAGAAAAATAAATAAATTTTTAAGAAGCTTTTTTTCTTGCATCACTAGATCTAAGATGATCAATGAGGGAACAATGAATGAATTTTCCTCATTTCCTATTAGTCCAAGTTGATGTATTTTATGTCCATTAAGTGAATAAACAAATAAAACAAACAAGAGAAAAGCAAATTAAAGCAAAAGAAAAGCTTGGGTGGTTAACAAAAAGGAAACAATGAGAAAATAGCAAAGGGGGATCAACAAAGAAAGAGAAAGAAAGAATAGGGGGAGAAAGAAAGAGGAGCTTGGGAGAAAGGAAGGGAACTAAAAGAGGAAGAAGGTTTGAATCTTCATCAAATTTATTCTACAAGGGTAATCTTTGCTCTAGTTCTTCCATCTTTATTATTGGGTTTTTTTATCCATGGTGATTAATCTGTCTATTTGTTGTTATGTGTTAACGATTATACTGAATTTTTAAATAATAGTATAGTTTGATGGAGTATGAGATTAATTCTTATGGTTCCAGGGTACCCATGGTGTTGTATTCTTAAATTTAAGTTCAATTTTTAATGTTGATATAAAAATAATTCTGATTTTAAGACTTTGAGTTGCTTCTTTGATTGATGATATTTGGTTTGGTTGTAGATTGTACATTTTTGGATCTGTCAGTCTTCTTTGGCAACCCTCAGTTTTTATTTTTTAGGTGGAGCTACAAAGCTCCCATTTGAATGATTATTGATTTGTTAAAACCAGGAGACACATGCCTCCTGTGTATACATTTTCATGGCTAAATTTCTTTTTTTCTACTCCCAGTGTTTATTTGAAGTTGATTATTTTTCTGCTATTTTGAGTCTATAAGTCTTCTTTGGCAACCCTCGATTTTTATTTTATAGATGGAGCTACAAAGCTCCAATTTGAGTGATTGTGCATAAGAGAGAGCCTAGGTGCTCTCTTCTCCAACTCGTCTCAAGTTCTCACCTCCAAATTCACTCAATCTTTCTCCCACCTCTTAAATCATCTTGTTTCTACACATTTTCCTCTTCACCCACCACCAATCATCCATCAAGATACAAGTGGTGATGTTCATTTTCTGCCAAAAGTAAGAAAAGAGAAAAACAAAAAGGGAGATGAATGAAAAGGAAAAGAGAAAAAAATGTTACACCCATTTTTCATTGAATAAAAAATAAGTTTAGGGTGTAGTACCTTAACCAAAGTACAAGCAAAAGAAACAAAAAACAAGAGAGACAAAAAAAGACAAGTAAACAAAGATGGATGACAAGTTGAAAGTTGAAAATTAGTTTTGGGGTATTACTTTGAGAAGTTGGTGCTCTTGCAAAAGGTTCCATAATGGTTGTGTGTTTTGGGTGATTTGAGCCATATTGATATTCTATATCCTCTCTTAACCCTAGCCACATGTTACAAGCTTAGAAAAAGTCCAATTGATCCTCATTGTTGTGATTAGTCTACATTAGTAGAGACTGACATGAAAAACAAGTCCATGAAATTCTAAACTTTCCTCATTTAGAGATAAATTTTTATGTGCTTGTTTGTATAAACCAATTTGAGTTGCGAAAGGGTTAGGTGTAAAGGGCTATACACTCACACACTCAAAGAATTTCAAGTGAGGTGAGATTTACACTTGAGTTAAAATTCTACACATTCATGATGTTTTGAGTTTTTCTTGAGTTATGATTATGTGATATCTTTTAGGCCTGTTTGGTTAGAAGAACCTTTTTGTCACCCAGTTGTTAAGTTATTGCTTGGCGTTTTAGCTTTCCTTCTTTCTTTTGCTCGAGGACTAGTAAAATGTTAAGTTTTGGGGAATTTGACGAGTGAATTTTATATCCGCAAATTATACACCATTTACTTGACATTTAGTTAGTTTTTAAGGATTTAATTAGTCTTATGTTTGTGTTTTTGTGTTTATTTTTTAGGAAAAGAGAAAATGGCTTACATCTATGATATTGTGGCACATAGGAGTTGATAAGTGAAGAAAAGTGGTGCACAAGAAGAAAGCAGAGCACCTAAGCGCTCAACCAATAGAGCCTAGGCACCACCGTCAACAAAAACAAGCTCCAGGCCAAAGCCCAGGAACCTAGGCGCCCAAGAGCTAGGGCCTAGTCGCTACAACCATTAGTGCGTAGGCGCTTGGACGAATAAAAATCTCCAACTTTGATGTATTCTTTCCTTAAACATTTCCTTATGGGCCTAGACTTCTCAAAGCCTATAAATAGGAGATTTTAGGATTCAAAAAGAGAGTTCCTAGAGGAGAAAATTGAAGGAGAGAAGAGCAATGTGGGAAAAAGAAGACGGCTACGACATCAAATTCAACTTCAAATCGAGTTTTTCCTTATTTTTTCCTTCCTTTCTTCATGTTTAAGACAATTGTTAGAATGTTTATTGTTTTAGTTATGAACTAATGTCTTTTTCTAGGGATACGATGTAGTATAACTATGAAGGTTTGGATTTTTCTATCAATTTAGTCAATGATTTATTTTCCTTAGTTGAGAATTCTTCATTGTGCTTAACGCTTCTAATCAATTGGGCCACTAATTAGATGGTTTGTTAATCATAATGAAACCAAAAGGAGATTAATGTGTCTTAATTCATTGTGTTTTATGTCATAAATGTAGGATAAGAATATACCTGCATGTTTTGTGTAGTTGCTAAATGAGATCCACAAAACTTAATGAATTCTTATTTGTTTTAATTCACATAAGAATATAGTGGGTTAGAAATTAAGGGTGTTTTTGTTAGCCCTTGTGAGAGGCTAGTGGAAAATTTAGAGATTCTCAACTATCAACTAGGAGAATAATTCTAGATTAATGAGATAGAAAATTCAATTCAGATTAGTTACGGTGAAATTGAAAACCTTAGGTTTTAATTCAGTAGTTAATCTTTGATTATTTTTGGTTTCTATTTAATTACAGTTTTCTTCTAATTTAATAGTCATTACTCTTACCTTTCGTTTGTTCAAATATGATTGGGGTTAACATAATTTCAATAATTAATAACAATTATTCCTTGTAGGATGATACTCTACTCACTCTTTATTACTTGTTAAACAATAGCATGCACTTGCCCACAAATCACACAACACTCACCATTATAAATGCTGTAGATTCAGAAACTCAATCAACAAACAAATGTATCATAAAATTACCTTCCCATCCATTATGTCTAAACCATTTAAGCAAATATGATGCCACATTGTTCCTATTCTGTGCAGGTAAAGATACTTCAAGTTTCAACTCTATTTCCCACTCAATCTTCATCATTTTATGTGCACCACTAACTGGGTCCATGAAGTAATATGTATCTGTGTTGACTTGCTTGATAATATAAAAATCTTCCTTCCAATGCGCCACAATATAGAAAGGCATCACACACTATCATTTCTTCCTCGAAGAAGATCTTGCCGACAGACTTTCCTTATATATATTGCCAGAACCAAGGGCTTCCATTTCTTCAGTAGCAAGACCTCACCCTCCTGTTTACCAACCTTAGAAACAAAAGCACCATTTCCATAAGCAAGTCGACCAATAGCATAAACAATAATACATTGGTTACATTGTGAATAACCTACATTTCCATTACTGAAAGGGAAAAATGATTAGCACTACTAACTGTAAAGTGAATTTAGATAAGATTGAAAAGTGTGAAGATCTAATAGGTTCCTACCCTTCAATCCCAGAAAGCAATATTTCAAAAAAATATATAATGATCTTACTAAATTTATGTGACTGAAAATTAAATCTTTCGACAAAGATTAGTTCTATATAGGAAAGATAAAAAGAAACATCTTAAAAACTTCAAAAATAATTGTGTTTCCTTTTGTCTGCACATGCTTAATATGATCCTTTTAAATTTATACCAATTATCCTTTTAATTCAATAACCATAAATATAGATGTTACAGTGAGCCTTGACATCTACGATGTACAACTCCTGCCAAGAGCAATATCCTGTGGGAACACAAAGAAGGAATACTCTGATATGTGACAGGGCCAAGATCTTGTCAGTGTTATAAGTAACACAAATTCAAAGAAAAAGATCATAGTCAGGAAAGTTCAAAGCAGTTGGGAAATATGATTAGCTATAATAACAACATCAACAATACCTAGAAACAAAGGAATAAGTTACTGCAATCAAATCTTCAAAAAAAAATTCCAGCTGCAAAACCAAGGTCTAAAATGCTTTTCTGCATATTTTAACCATTGCCTTTAATACAATCAACCTTGCTTGGTCCTGAGATTGCAAACATAAATTAAAGGATTCTCCTAAGCTGCATATATAAAAATGTACAAGGGGTGAAAACGTAAAGCTCTGAGGGGGATAAAAAGATAAAACATAAAGAAGCAATTCCATCAATTGAGGCACAAAAGACTCTGGCAATAGAGAGTGCAGATGCAAAGATTTGAGGAAAGAGATGGACGACATGCACATGAGGAAAACTTTTTAGCAGAAACAAAGAAAGTAAAGTCACCAACTGACCTGTTGTGACCAAATCTCATAACAGAGAAAGATTTAAATTAAATGAAAAGAATTATGGGCACATAGCTAATAGACAAGAATCAGTGATTGAAAGGATTAGATCAAGATTAGTAAGAAAGCTAGTGAAATCTCTCTGGGGTTTGGTTGTTTACCTGCAGCTCCTAGTGCTGCTGAAATCCACAAACCCAACCCTTCTATCACTTAAACGCAGGAAGTTGATTCCAATGGGGATCTCCATAAGGAAACAGAAGCATTTGAGAATATCTCAGTGCCCTTGTTCACAAAAGAAAAAGAAAAAGCATCTATAAAGGTGATTAGGCTGTATTTTGCAGTCAACAGGGGTCCACTTAGTGCAGAGAAACAGAACCAAAGACATGGTTAACCAGAATCTCCAAATACCTGTTTGTGGACATGAAGAGGGACAGTTAACCGGAACCGAAGTCATATTGTGCTGTGCCATAAGACAGAGGCTTATAAACCCTAGTTCAGAATAGGATGATATTTAGTTTAAAGAAAACGGTGTGTATGAGCCAATTAATTAGGTTTAAGAAAAGAGCAAAAATGAATGAGTTTAGATAAGGGTATATTTGGCAATTCGATAATCTAGATCAGCAAATGTAAAACTCACCAGTCGCTTCAGTGAAGATCGCCACCAACCTAGAGTTGTTTTATATCAACCTTGAAAGATCCTTCACAAGCAGCATGCGAAGAATCTGGTGATGTTGGAGGTGATAGGGGAGGTGTTGATGGTCTCCATAGAAACTAACAAAGTTGTTTGGTTCTGTGAGAAAGTGACAGAAGAGAAGATAGTATATACAAATGAATCCGCTAGGGTTCAATTTATAGGCAACACGTTTGTTTCTTTTTACACAAATTCCCACATAAGAGAAGGGAAACTAATTGAGGCGGATTTTATTGGATACTCTGCACTCAATTAATGCATGAATTTTCCAATCAAGTGAGGAAACAAATCATGAGGATAATGCATTGGGTGAAACAAATATGAAGAGGCTTTTTCTTACAAAAATTTAGAAGTCGTTGTCGCTAATATCCCTAATTTATAATTAGCTTGAACAGAAATGATGTATTGAGATAAAATTTTATAGGTTTTTGGATTATATGGTAAGCAAAATGTTAGTTAGCACAATATACATACTATGTATAGTGGTTTTTGTTGAGATTTTTTTTTTTTTTTTTATAGTTATATCTATATCAATATCTATCTCTATGTTCTTTTGGTGACAATCAATTTTGGAATTGACTATGCTGGGCCAAAACCAAAGGTGGGACTCACGTGGGATGCCTTACCAATGAATTCCAATGACCTTGAATCTAAGCCATTGAGGGAGGAGTCCAAGTTTTTCACTACTGAGCCAAGTGCCGATTGCCAGTATGTATCTATGTCTATATGTTATTTATTTATAGATAAAAGCATAAATGGCAGAAACATTTGTATTGGCAAAATTACCCCTTTGTAAATTTAAAATTAAAATGTTATTTAATCTTAATTAAAAAACATCGTTTTAGTCCAAAGCCATATCTTCTTATTTTTGTTCTTCTCCGGAGATGTCTGCCTTCTGACTTTTCTCACATCTCCTTTCTCTCCATTCTTTAACATGTAAATCCGTTTTTTAATTTCACTCACGAATCAAAATTACTCTAAATTACCATTAGTTGATCATTTTTAAAATTAATTATAATAATGTAAAAAGCTGAGTGAGAATTGCCATTATCATCGTTTTGTAAGAAAATGACTGAAATTTACGTACAATTATCAAAATATCTTCTATAGCATATTTCAAAGAGATAGATAAACACTTGGGCTATCTTCTAATTTAGAGGTTGGGGTCAAATCCTAGCAAGTAGTAGTCAAACATCCCATAATTTTCATCATCGGTCAATTTTGGCAAACAAAAAAAAAACTAATATAATAGTTGTTTACAAAAGTTTTAGGGAACTTTTATTTTCACATCTAATTTTGCTAATGTCACACTTTATTTAATGTTTAAATATAATATAAATTAATTTATTCTCATTTAATATAAAAAGTTTTTAATCAATTATAAAAATTCTCATTTATTATAGAAAATTTTTATTCAAAGTTAAAATCTTTTGATATTAATTGAGGTTAATTTAGTGTATATTATATTTAAACATTAAATAAGGTGTGATATTAGCAAAATATAGTGTGAAAATAACAGCTCCCAAATTTTATTGTAAAAGTTATATCAAAGAAGTTACATGAATAAAAGTTTTGCCTTCACAAGGCATGTATTGAAAAGAAATCATTTGGCAAACTTTTGTCAGAAAATATTATATGAACCAATTTGTTTGTGTAAAACATCTATTCAGCTCAACTGTCAATGAGTTATAAAAAAAAAAAAAAGTTTAATGAATTCCCACCAACGAAATTACCTTAGTCATATCCGAGTATGAAATAAAGCCTTATCTAATTTACGTATATGTAGGAAAATAATGAAGGATGCATATGATTTCATCATAATCCACAATAAATCTAGTAAAGATTTAGCTTATCCTACCTATTAATTCTAGTAAAATCTTTTGGATATTATGCTCTTCACATCTGCTGTTTCACCTAATGCACTATCAATTTTTTTCCTACTAACAAATGCATGTATCAATTATCTGCCGAAAAAAGTCTGCCACATTTTCCTTTCACAATCCAAAACTTTACCATTTTTTCATAGCACTTTGGCAGTTTGTTACAATGGAAACAAGCGCATCCACGGCAAATTGAAACAAACGAATCCCAAATGTCTCAAAGATAGAGATATTTACAAGGTTGCTATCGAAACACAATAAGTATGAAGCCATGGATATAATTTGGAATTTAAATTTACTATATTAAGTGTTTGATTTAATAAGAGAAATAAAAATAGGGTATGATAAATTAATTAATATGTACAATGCATATGAATGAGATATACACACTCATGCATTGTATGTTTTAATTTTTATGTCAAATTTCATTCCATGAATGAAAGCGTGCAATGTATATTAAAATAGGGTAAATAGTATGAATGAGATATAAATACCCCCATTACAAAAATTAAAATATTGCACCTAACCAGACATCTTGAAGTTGGTCTAATGGAAATGTCTGAGGCATATAGAGCCTGAAAGTGAAGTGCTGAACGTTCAGCTTTGGGTGGGTCTACTAAAAGATGAAGAAGATGTGCTTATTACGACTCACTCTCAATCATGGATCAAGTGCATATAACACTTGAACCTTGATTGGCAGCAAGTTGTGATAGGAGCATCTTTTTATCTTTTGTGACAGACAGCTCCACCCACAGCACTGGATCTTTAATGGTCAGCACTTCAATGGATATTTACCAAATTTTCACAAAATTATTTACATTTATACATATTTCGTAGGCTAATAAACGTGACATAGTTTCCCATGAAAATTGTAACCAAAATGACACACCCAACTCTTCAATGGATAAATTAACAAAACTTAACATAGTCTTCCGAGAAAAATTCCAGCCTGCAGACACATCCCTGATCCCACATTAAGTACACACTATCCTGCATCAACTAGTGCATCATTCTTAACAATCCATACATCAATCTAGCAAAACAATGACAGATGTCAGAACAATCTCTACCTAGAAGAATTGTCACCCATGTAATTCCATGAGGTTAGATGTATCTTTGTACAGAATATTTGTCAAGACAAATGGCTTTTCACTTTAAAAAAATTCCTCAAAAATTTACTTTTATTAATTTAGTTGAGTTAAAATAAAGTTTTGATAGAAATTACAACATATCCTTACCAAGATAACAGTTTGTATGCATTATCAGCTAACATTAACTAGAAGAGTACTTTATGTCAAGCTTTCTGAGAGAATCTAGCATGAAGGTATTCATAAATTATGTCTTGCTTCAAGCGGGTACTTGGAAATGGTCTTCGGAATCTCTTTATTTTCAGTGAATTATTTCCTATGTTTAGTTTTCTTCTCTTTAGCAAAGCAAGGGAACAATGAAGGTTATTTTCACTCAAATTTCGTGCTAGCCTAAGACCTTATTAATTATGATCAAGATTTTCAGTAGCTTCTAAAATCACATGTAGAATTCAGCTTTCAGGTTATGGAGGTATACATATATTCGAGTGTATTGTGGCTGGATATTTTGCAATAACAGCTTATTCTATAATTCAGAATCATTTTCAACTTGCTAAAATTTCACCTTAGAAAGAATTTAAATTTTCTTTCAGCATTTTAAATGTGCATTGTTATTAACTTGGAAATTATTTATTTGAGTTTTTGGTCATATTGATTTTAAATTCAACAACATTACGAGCATTTAGAAATCTAACATTCTTCATGAGTTATGGTAAGGTTTTTCTAAACCCCTTGGCTCATGGCTTTCATTTTTTTCCATTGTAGATTACCAGTTGATTCATGGCTTGGATTCGTTTAAGTAGCTGCTGTCTAGTCAAGGAGTATGGGCTATGTGCTAGTTATTTATAGAGTTGCTTCACTTTTGTTTTATGTAGACATTGTGGACTGCTTTACTTTAAAGACTTAAAGCCAGACTCTTTTAGAACTTTGTTTCAAACACAAATCATTAACGTTAGTCCTTGAAAGCCACTTCCAATCAAGAACTTGATTTTCTAATAGTAGTTTCATATATACTCAAAATCACTTGGCATCAAAATCTCTATAATCTATCAACCTCAACATCGATCCAAACCTGCTGCCTCCACAATAAAACATAGACTTAGGACTTAATGCTACATGAAGATGCATAAGGTTTGCAAGTTGAGTTACGGATTTTAAGCATAATAAAAAGTATTCGTATGCCCAAATATATAAGAAAAACATAAATATAATCCACATAAACATAAAAAATCTTAAAGTCCCTTATGAAATTATACTAAGCACTAACAGAACATGAAATCATTTCAAGTTATTGACAAACTGATTTAGATGTCAAATAAAAAAAAAAATGAGGACTCAAACTAACAAAGAATTACTAGGAATATGGGAAGGGAGCAAACCAATGGACAGGAAGTGATAAGGATCCACTTGAAGAAACCAAGCCAAATCCAATCCAAATTAGCCAAGGATCCCAAGTAAGGTCAAGTAACAGAAAATCAAGAAAAGATGAATGGAATTAGGTGAAAACCTTTGATTATCAAATTAGGCAACCTAGTTTCAGCAAAGCTTAACTAACCCTCCTTAATCCGAATAATCAACAATCAACATGAACAAGATGGAGAAGTGAATAAACCGCCACACTCTAGATTGGGGAAAGGGGAGAGTGATAAGGTTTAGGTCCACCATGCTAGGAATCCACTTAGATGGCTTAAGCTCTCCATGGAGAAAACAAGAGAGAAACTCTCAATTCAATTATCAAATTCTTAATTCTGATTACTAAAGACAAAGGCTTTAGCTCCTTAAATAGTTTAGGAGAAAAACTAATAAGTCTTAAAACAAAATGCTCCAAAAGCAAAATACAACTCGGAGTAGTCACTAGTGTGACAAGGCCTAAGGACACGGCCGTGTTCTTCAAGTTCCTGCCCGTGTTCTTCCTCCAGAGACGAAATAGGCCTCGGGTGACTTGACACGGCTTCAACACGCCCATGTTCGATTCTCATCTTGCCCGTGTTCGACTTCCAGTAACTCAGTCGCCTCTGCTTCTGCTACATGGCTAAGACACTACTTGGTTTCAATAGGGACACGGCCGTGTGCTTCAATCTGGGCAGAAACACAAGTGATCCACTTCTCATGGTTTGGCTCGCTGCTCTCTGAAGCTAAGCCATTTTCCTTGCATGCTTGTCTCATCAACGCTCCCACATGTAATTGGAGATGCTTTGCCCTAGACCTCGTGAAAGGTCCAACCAACTCCTCCTTGGACTCGGCTATGCCTCCTTGATCCTCATCAGGAAGGACGAAAAAACAGGAGATTATCAAAATGTTGATGGTGTAATGCTCATCACCAATGAACATTGTACTTGCTTATAGTTATAGTGATGGTGCTGTTGTGTCTGAGGCTGGTGAAAATGAGGGTATGGTTGTTGATGCGAAGGAATTGAAGCCCTTGGTGATGGCAGTTTAAATAATAATAAGGTGTAAGATCTTTGGGGAGACAACATTCTTAAAATGATTTGACCCTTGAGGCTCTTGATAGCACAGGCACTCAGGATTTCAATGGTGAAAATGCAAGTGAAATTGATGATGGAGTTGATGCTTTTGTTGGAATTCCTCTTAATTCTTAGATAGGGGTGGCAATGGGGGGGGGTGCGGGGAATGGTGCCCTGCTCCCCGACCCTGAGCGGGGACTTGTCCCACATCCGCGTCACTAGTGAGGGGGAAATTTCTCCACCGTCCCCAATCCCCGCGGGGAACGGGGACCCCGCGTGATCCGTTGGGATTTTTGCATGAGACCAAATTTTTGAAAAAAACAGCCACTAAGCATTCATTCAATAATAATCATATGAATGACATGAAATTCAAAGCAATTCAAAGTTGGTGGTAGTACATAAATACCAGAGGCAGTGAAGACGCTCGTCCGAGATGGAGGAAGACAGGTTCAGGTCTATGTTTGGGGGCTTTTGACTCAACCCTCTTCTCACACGACAATTATCAAACAGTTGGTGGGCAATCTAAGTCTAGTAGAACCTATGAAGTAAGAATGGCCGAGAAACCCCATTAAATAAAAGCAATTAGAAACAAATAGGAAACAGCAGGACACCAAATTCCAGAAACAAATTGCTCAAGGGGAAAAAGAAAAAGCACCAGAATTGATTCTTACCTACAAAGGCTGAACTGAAGAAGGGAAAAGGACCAAGAGAACAGCGGCATACGTGCTCCTGCTCCGGCGGTGGCGTCGAGCAAGAGAGAGGGAGAGAGACATGGAGCTCTCAATGGCCTTAGGACTACAACTGCAATGGAGACGAAAGGGATTGAAGCCGAGAATTGGTGGGGTCTACCAGAGGAGGTTGGACGGTGCGCTGGACGGAGGTTGACAAGAGAGAATCACTAGGAATCGAGACAGTGTTGAAGGCTTGAAGGGGAGACGAGTCAGCGGAGCTGTGTGACTATGAATGATGTAGCGATAGAGTTAGGGTTTCTTTCATTGTTTTTTTTATAACTTATATATAAAGTTACTAATTTATCCTTATATCTTATATTTTTTTTTTTATAAATCCATTACAAGAGTATTTTAATAATTTCCTAATTCGAGGATCCTCGTGGGAGGGATCCCTGAGCGTGACCGACCCAAATGATAAAGAAACAATAAAAGATAAGATGAACCAATTGTTGTTTTAGAAAATCACATAAGGTGTCAATTGAGCTGAATTTTTTAAAACAACAACTGGTTCACCTTATCTTTCGTTGTTTATTGATTATTTGGGTGGGTCATGCTTGCCTTTTGAACCAGGCAGTTTGCACCATCAAGAGCTGCAAGGGTCAAATCATTTTTAGAAAATCCATCTCCTCAAAGAGATCTTGATGGCACCGTATGATTATATAAATTGCCATGCCATAAGCAATGTCTTCAGCTTCTTCAGCAGGAAGACACCCTCACATTTTCACCATCGTTAGACACACAAGCGTCATTTCCATAAACAAGTCCAACAATAGCATATACAATTATACATTGGTTACCAAAAATTCAAAGCACTAACAAAATATGATTAGCTATAATAACAACACCAAAAATACCTAGATAAAAAGGAATGATTTACCGCAAACAAATCTTCAAAGCCCGTTCTTCAAATCCAAGGCCTAAAATGCTATTGCAGCAGCTATCAAGACTTTTTTGTTCTAGTTTCCTGTATCACTTGTTTCACCATTTATTGAGACTTCAGCTTTGAAAATTCAGTTTCATAACGTTCAACAATATTGTAGATAGCATGCATTACCATTTCTGAAAATGAAAAACAATTAGCACTACTAATAGTCAAATAAGTGTAGAAAACAAAAGAATGAAAAATGTGAAGAACTAAAATGCAATATTATAAAACATATTCATTTTGCATGACTGATAGAGAATCAACAAAGATTAATTTTATATATGTAAGATAATCAGAAAATTGATCATTTTGTGTTTCCCTAACTGTGCATATGCGTAATATGATCCTTTGAAATTTATATCAATTTCTAAAATATACAACTTCTAGATACAACATAAGTATATGATAAAAGCACAAAACAAAAGTGTATGGACTAAAATTCCTAGAAAACACAATCAGTTAACAATCGGATACAGCTTTTCTCCTTTTACATCAATAACCATAAATATGGATGAGTTATTGTCCAATGCAGCAAAATAATAACATAAGGCAAAACATCCCATTCTACAAAATGATTACACCATTAGCTTAAGGCAGAGTTTTTTCGTTTGTTTTTTCTTTTTTCTTTTTTTTTTCCCTCTTTTTTGGGGGAGGGGTGGGGAAGGGATGCAAGGGAAAAAAAATTGAGGTTACCTATTTTCCTCAGAAGAGAGAGAAAAGAAGGGAAAACGCTAAAGAAAATCTGGCTCCAAACTAATGTAGATATTGTCCACATAAATAACCCGTTGAAAGATTTATAAAATATCATTTTAGAATATAATCAGAAGACCAGTCCACAGAAGTTGCGGTGAGCCTAATGACACCTACAATGCACAAGTCCTACCTTGAGCAATATGCAGTGGGAACACATAGAAGGAATACTTTGATTAGTGACAAAGAGCTATCCTTGTTATATCTAACAAAAGTTCAAAGAAAAAAGCCACAGTCAGGCAAGTTCAAAGCACTCAGGAGATATGAGTAGCTATAATAACAACACCAACAATACCTAGACTGGAAAAAATAAGTTTTGGTAAACAAATCTTCAAAAAATCATTCTGCAAATCCAAGGTCTAAAATACTTTCCACATATTTTAACCATTGCTCTTCGTCTTGCCTTGCTTTGTTGGTCCTGACATTCCAAACGCAAAGTAAAGGATTCTCCTAAGCTAAATATCTAAAACCCTACAAGGGATTAAAACATAAAGCTCTGAAGGGGAAAAAACAAAGCATTCCCATCTGTCGACTTGAAGCACAAAATGCCTATCGCTCTAATTTGATGGCTTTATGGAAGCGGAGCAAAACAATGAGTTTTGTAAATTGGTTCTCATTAACCATAGATTATTTTTCATCTTTGTAAAGATTTAAGGAAATAAAAGGAGAGCAAACTCACCATCACCTATTGTTATCAAAGCACATAACAGAGAAATCAAAGATTTAAATTAAATGATAGGTGTAGACACCAACCGTATTTTGTCCGATGGCATTACACGTTTTTTTTAATATTTTTTTTTAAGTGGGAAATCTGATTTTAAGGTCATTAAGGTATATTTTAGCTTTTGGCTCAAAGTTTTGGTCTTTTAGCATTGACGCACTTCATTTTAACCTAAGATAGGAGGCCCTTTGACCCGTTTTCTTTAAATTTGAGTTTGGGTCCTCTTGGCCTATTTGATTTTCTTTAAATAAATTGTTTGGACATAAAAATTATAAGTTTTTTGGTTTTTAGTGATTTTGGGTCAAAATTCATATTTTGGGCTTGGCCCGTAAGACTAAAACCCTAGTTTAGGGGTCTTGGACCCACCCAATTTTTTGTTTTCCTAATGTTTTTGGTCAAAATAAATTATATGTATTTGTTGGACTATTTAATATGTTTGAAGTTTAATTTGGGACCAATTAGACTAAATTAGGTCTAAGGTTGAGCTCTTTGGGCTCATTTTGACCTAATTTGGCTAAATTGGCCTATTAGGGTATTGTGATTTTTATTTTTAATCAAAAAAATTAAATAAATTTGTTAAAAATCTGAAAAGATGTAAGCTAGGGTTTAAGGAATTTTTTCAAGCATAAGTGAAAAGATCTAGCTTTAAGGAAGCGTTATGGTCGTTGATTATGCAAGACACTTTTGGAAAAATTGCTAATAGGGGCTTCTTAACCTTATTGTTACATGAAAAATACAAATTAGAGTGGCTGAAATGTGTAATTCATTTAGGACATTTTGGAGAAGAATTATTGGATTTTTCACATGGCAAGGCTATAGGAATGTGGGAAGAAGGTACAAAAGGGTAAGAAATGACCAAACTACCCTCAACTTGCTCTCCAATTTGAGAGAGCTGATTGCTTAAGAGAAAAAAGAGGAGAGAGCCTCAAAAAAAAAATGCTCTCAAGGTGAAAATGAAAAAAGGAAGAGAGAGAACTTGAAAAAAAAATAGATCAAAGAGAGGAAAATTGAGAGAAAAGTTGTGTGTTCTTCATATTCTTGGAGAGAAACACATGAAACCAATAGTGTTTTGAGCTTCTTGGAGTTGGATTCTACACTTTTGAGCAAGTAAGAGAAGTTTTCTTGAAGAACACTAGGTAACTTTCACTCCTCTCTTGATTTCTTGTCATTTTTTGTTGTTTGTCTTTGTTTGAATCCATATGGAGTGCATGTTTTTCTTAGTTTTCCTCTTAAATACCTCCATTTCATTTTGATTCCATGAAACTCATTTCACTTGGACTCTTTTTCTTGTTGATTCAATTTGATTTACAAAAATTCCCCCTTGAACCCCTTCATTTTTGTGTTGATTTTACTTGATTTATTATTTTATATATTGTTTACCCTTTGTCTCCATTTTCAGTTTTGGGTCTATTTTAATTTTGTTTGGTTCTTTTGGTAGCATGCTTATTCTTTTGGTTTCTAAATGGTCATTCTCGGACCTGTCAGTCTAGCACTGGCAGTGTTTGATCTTTTGACCATAATTTGAGTTTTACAACTCCAAATTACATGGTTCTTGTTTTGGTAGAACCCTGAGATGCATTTCTTGAATGAATATAAATTTTATATTTTTTACATGTCGCATTTGCTCCCATTTTAATTTGAAAATGGATTTTTCTCTACACTATAGAATTGTTAGTTTATTCTGACAGTGTTTGGTTTTCGGCCCATAACTTGAGTTAGGAAGCTTATTTTTGTATGATTTTTTATGCTTTAGAACCCTAAGACGTTTTAATATGTCATGTAAAATTTTGGGGTCAAATCTCATTTACATGAATTCCTAGTTGACTTTACAAGTTTTTTTTTTCCTGTTTTATTTTTTTATTTTTCGTTTTTGTTGTTCTATCTTTCCTAATTATGCCTTGTGTTTAGTTGATGTCGTGTCTTCTTTTTTAGGACTATTTACATGCTATGATCTTCAATTTGTTTTATCTTTGTTTTGATTTTGATTTGTTTTACTGTTGAGCTCAATTCTTGATTTTCTCCTTCATGTTTAGCTTAGGGATTGCATGCTGATTAGGAGTGTATGTTGATTGCCCTATTTAACTAAATATGGTTGCCCTAGTTTGCATGCTATTTTCGTAATTTTATTTTGACTCTTAATGGCTGCTACATGTGCTTTAGTATTGAATGTCTTTTCACTATAAGTTGACATGTTCTTTGCTTTATCTTGTCATTTATTGTGATATGTGAGAGTGTAGGTATGCTCCTAGAATGAGGTGAATAGGAGATAAAAAAAAATTATAATGAGGAATTACACAAAAGTAGTACAGAGTTGATAGAACTCTCTCAAAGGTTTTACACAGAAGTAGTACAAAGTTAATTGATAGAAGAGATAGATAACTAGCTTTGCACACAAAGCTTTTTCTTTGATTGATTCAATGGATTCTCTCCTCTTCTTTTCCAGACCTTGGGTCTTTGAATTTTATAGCAGAAGGTTGAAGATGACCGTTGCCAATGGGCTGGGCTTTTGCTTGCTTGATTTGAGTTTTTAATGACTTTATTTGAGATCATATCTCTGATTGAGAAATAATTTAATCTTTTCAAATAATTTCCTTATATAGCATTTGTTTCCTTTCTTCTTGTTGATTCTTCTCTAATTCAAATTCCTCACATGGGCTTCCTTCCAACGTTTCTGAGGTCTAATAACTGGTTTAGACGAATTGGGCTTCAGCCTTGGTTGGTCCACGAAGTTTGAGGCTTTCAAAACAACATATAGATCAAACTCTTGAACTTCAAGCTGGTTCTTTGAACTAGGAAACTAGTTGTGCTTCAAACCCAAGTTTATCACCTAACATGTTCACTTAGAATAGACACTTGAACAAACATGTTAAGGTCAATGATAAGCAAGACTATTTGTTATCATCAAAACTTAGGGTTAAGAGAACCGTGGGGCCAAAAATCTCGCCCTTTTTGATGATGATAAATGCCTAGAAAGATCTCACCTAGAAATATGCTTACTTCTTAAATTAGTTTTACAACTAGTTTAGAAAGTAGTTTTCACAAGTAGTTTCATAATAGAGGGGTTTTTCGAATGCTTTTTAAGATAGTATCAGAGCAAAGAAGAAATCTTAAAATAATTCATCTAGACTATCTCAGTATCAGAGCATCAAAACAAAGAAATTCTAAATGATCTTTCCCAATCTTTCTCCCCCTTTGTCATATCAAAAAAGAGTGGGAGGAAAGAATCTGATACCAAAAAAATTGGTTCCTACAAAAAGCTTAGTAAACAGTGTTTAGCATAGGTAGTTTGATGCTAAATGCATATGTCATGAAATGCACATGTCAAATGTTTAAGATATAGACCCAAAGAACTAAAATCAAGTCAAAGGAATAAAATCTAAAATTTAACAAAAATAAAGAAATAACAGCATAGACAACTAGCTTGATGATGACTTCAAAGCAGCTAGCTCCATCTCTGCAGTAGCAAGCCTTTCTTCTGTTGTAGCTAGTTTGAGCTTAAGCTCAGCCATTGCAACATCTGCAACAGCAAGCCTGGTTAAGAACTGAATAATTTGGCTTTGCTGGTAGTTCAGCCTTTGACCTATTTGGTTTGCTAACTTAGCAGGGTTGATATCCTTCAGCCACTAGGTATAGTCTACAGCTTGAGAAGTTGCTATTGGTTTCTTACCAAAACTAATTTTGTGAGATTTCAAAGTAGCTAAAGAGGAAGCTACTTTGCACTTAGAACCTAAAGGCTGCTTGATAAAAGAGGGCATGTTGGAATCTTCTTGAGGCACAAACCCAGTGAGAGGTTGCCTAATGACCAGATGACTTGGCAGGGGTTCATCCTTGAATTGTGTTAAATTAACATTGAAATACCTGCAAAATCTGGGATCGTGGGTTCCTCTAATAATGCATGTCATGGTAGTAAGAATCAGCTTAGGAATGTTTAAGGGAAGCTTATTCTTGATGTGGTAAAGAAGGTAAAGATCTGAAGTAAAGAATTTAGATTGGCCAACCCTAGCAAGAAAATTGGTAGTTATGAACTTGACTAAGGTCCTAGTCCTAGAATTCATACAATGGATAGAGGGAACACTTCCATCCATGTTTTCAAGAAAATCGCACAAGTAGTGCATAGCTTCAGCAAATAGCACAAAATCAGCAGGTCTGGTCTTGTGGATATACCTCTCATCCCCCTCAGCAGGCACATCAAACAATTGATCAAACATATTTTCATTCAAGGTGATGTCAACTCTAGCCACATAGGATTTCAAATATATGGTACCAGAAACCACACCTTTAAAGGGTTGAAGATGAGCATAGAATAACTTTACTAGTTGTGGCAGAACTGGTTCTTCGATTTCCAGAAGCTGCTTCCATCCCATCACAACAACTGCTTCATCAATTGCCTTTGTGGTCTCAATTTCTTCAGTCCACTTCACCACAGAACCATGAACAACTTTTCTCAAGAAAAATTTCTTCTGAAAATGCTTTTTAATCTCTCTGGATTGAAAGAGATGTCCAAGAGCTCGAGGTGGAGCATACTTATGCACAAAAACTTGTTTTCTTGTTGTCATCTTTGTTCTTACAACCCTTAGCGTGCTGGATTTAGTAGGAATTTCCTCTAGTCTTTTTAGAGATTTAGGAGGAGTGGTGAGGTTGATTTCTGGGGTTTCTAGAATAGTATCCTTTTCGGGTTCATGCCATCCAGATACAACACAACCGGTGATCCCTCTAGAAGCTTGAAGCCTCCAACAGATTTGGGGGGAACTAGCTCTTCTTCATCTGCATTAGGTTTTGACTTAGCTTCTTGTGGGTCTGCCATGGATGCATCTTGATCTACATGTATGGGCTCATTGCTCTCTGCACTTGAGCCACCAAGCTTTGATCCTCTTTGCATGACTTGCTTGCAAGAAATTGTTGTTTCTTCAGAAGAAGATTCAAAAATAGTAATGACAGTTTTTGAAGTATTACTGGTAGTCTCTTTGCCTTTTCTTCCCATTCGCTGAGAGTGTCTGAGGCGGTTTTCACTTGACATTGTCTTTAAAGCTTACTTTATTGATAGTTTCAGAGATGTTAGAGGCGGTTTAAAGGTTAGATTGAAAATTGATTAAGGAAGTTTGCAAAGATTTGGAAGATAAGGAGCTCGATAATGGGATTAATGATAGAATTCTAAGGATTATGCAAGACTGGTTTAGGAAAGGAGAAGAATCAGGGAATTAAAATGTCAACTGGCAAAATGTTGCGTTTTATGCACATGAGGAGGAGAGATTTTAATGAAACGGTGAATTTTGGCTTAATGGATCAGTAGAAATGCAAAGGCCCAGTAGAGAAAAGCCCAAATGGATTTAAAATAGATCCAGCTTCATGGATAGGCCCAATCCATAGCAATGATCCAGATTTTAACAAAGAGGCCCAATCTTCAGCTTTCCAACATAAACAGTATAAAAGACAACAGGAACTAGCTTGCAACCAGCTTTGGTTCATAAATTAACACAGTTCTCAAGAAACTTGTTAGTTCATAGATTTAAATTAATTTGACAAGAAAATTTAGTCCTCAAGCTCATGCATGCTTATGATATGATATGCATCAAGAACCTAAGACAAACTCATCATCCGAAGTTCATGTCTTAGATAACAGAACATCTCTTTTGCTAATGCCTTAGTGAAGATATCAACAAGCTGTTCTTCGGTATTGACAAAAGCTAGTTCAATGTCACATTTTGGAACATGATCTTAAAGGAAATGGTGCTTGATATCTATATGCTATGTTCTAGAATGTTGAACAGGATTTTTAGCAATATTTATGGCACTAGTATTATCACATAGCATGGGGATTTTAGTAAGAATAATACCATAATCATCAAGTTGTTGCTTCATCCAAAGGATTTGAAAGCAACAATTTTCAACTGTCATATATTCAGCTTCAGCAGTGGATTGTGTTACAACATGATGCTTCTTGCACTGCTAGGGTACTAGAGCACTTCCTAAGAATTGACATCCTCCACTAGTACTTTTTTGATTTATGGTGCATCCAACATAATCTAAATCAGTATATGCAGCCAGCTTGAAAGAACTAGTTTTGCTGTACCATATTCCCACATTAGAAGTAGCTACCAAATATCTGAAAATTCTTTTCACAGTTGTAAGGTGGGATTCCTTTGGTGCAACTTGATATCTAGCACATGAGCACACGCTAAACATAATATCTAGTCTACTACCAGTGAGATATAGGAGAGAATTGATCATGCCTTAATACTTTTTCTTACAAACTAGTTTTCGCTTATCATCCAGATCCAACTTCGTAGATGGGCTCATAGGAGTAGCTATTCCTTTTGCATTTCCCATCCAAAATTTCTTTAGTAGTTCCTTTGTATACTTTGATTGATTAATAGGAATATGCCATCTAAAGTTTTCTTTACTTGAAATCCGAGAAAGAGTGTTAATTCTCCCACCATGCTCATTTCAAACTCTCCCTTCATTAGTTTCTCAAAACCCTTGTACAAAACTCATTAGCAGATCCAAAAATAATATCATCAACATAAATTTATATTATGAGTATATCATGCTTAGTGAAAAGAGTAGTATCC
Organism: Cercis canadensis; assembly: GCA_003255065.1. NCBI lineage: Eukaryota > Viridiplantae > Streptophyta > Magnoliopsida > Fabales > Fabaceae > Cercis > Cercis canadensis. The sequence goes on from QAOA01006709.1 coordinate 217,046, forward strand.
ACTTTTCCTCTTTTAAAATCATTTTGCAAAAGAAACTCACTACGTCTATCATACCAAGGTCTTGGAGCTTGTTTAAGACCATAAAGAACTTTAGAGAGTTTAAAACCATGGTTTGGATACTCTAAGCTTTCAAAACCGGTAGGTTGCATCATATATACTTCCTAAGTAATAAAACCATTTAAGAAAGCACTTTTCACATCCATTTGAAAGAGTTTGAAATCTTTATAACATGCAAAATCAATTAGCATTCTAATAACTTCTAATCTAGCTACTGGAGCAAAGGTTTCTTCGAAATCAATACCTTCTTGCTGGTTATAACCTTGTACTACCAAGCTAGCTTTATTTCTTACCACTTTACCATCTTCATCCAGTTTGTTCCGAAAGACCCACTTTGTCCCAATGATGCTAAGATCATCCGCGCAAGGCACAAGTGTCCAAACCTTGTTTCTTTCAAACTAGTTTAGCTCATCTTGCATTGCTACTATCCAAGCTTCAACTTGTAGAGCTTCTTTGATGTTAGATGGCTCTATGAATGAGAGGAAGACTAGATTTACATGAAAATCTCTAAGTGAAGCACAAATGCTTATTCCTCTATTAGGATCTCTAATAACTTTGTCAATTGGATGATTCCTTGTAGTTCTGATCTCTTTTAGAAGTAGCTCTTTGGCATTCTGACCTTATTTGGCCCAATTGGCCTATTAGAGTGTTGTGATTTTTATTTTTAATTAAAAAAATTAAATAATTTTTTTAAAAGTTTGAAAAGAGGTAAGCTAGAGTTTAAGGAATTTTGTCAAGCATAAGTGAAAAGATCTAGCCTTAAAGAAGCTTCATGGAAGTTGCTTGTGCAAGGTAATTTTGGGAAAATTGCTAATGGGGGCTTCTTAACCTTATTTTTGCATGAAAAAAAATACAAATTAAAGGGGTTGAAGTGTGCAATTTGTTTAGGGCATTTTGGAGAAGAGTTATTGGATTTTTCACAAGGCAAGACTATAAGAGAGTGAGAGTGATGCAGCGTACGTGATGAACTAGAACAAAATTCAACAATTCGTTGATTCCTAAGAATACCGAAAGACCAAATTCAAGAATTGAGAGAAATCTCAACTATTATTCAATCAAAAATTGTCCTTCAAAAGGTTTTACAAACACTTATAAAGGAAACTCTAAAACGAAATAGCAGAATTATGAAAAGGCCCAAACATAATAAAAATTACAAAAATTCCCCCAAAAATGATAAAATGTGTTTTGACCCCCGAAACATTGAAATTTGGCTAAAATCACGCGACATGCGAGATGTCTCGCATTTTGCTCAGAAGGCCATTTCCATATGAAAAAGTGAGGTCTTTTATAAAAAAACGAACATGGTTGACTTTTTTGGTCAACTTTGGATGCTCCCTTTGTGTCATGAATTCTAAGTCCTTCTGTACTACATCAGAAAGAAAGGTGCAAAAGGGGTAGAAAATGACCAAACTACCCTCAACTTGCTCTCCAAGTAGAGAGGGCTGATTTCTTAAAAAAAAAATAAAGAGGAGATAGCCTCATAAAAAAATATATGCTCTCAAGGTGAAAACAAAAAAGGAACAGAGAGAATTTGAAAAAAAAAAAAAAAGATCAAAGAGAGGAAAATTGAGAGAAAAGTCAACTGTTCTTCATATTCTTTGAGAGAAAAACAAGAAAGCAAGAGTGGTTTGAGCTTCTTGGAGTTGGGTTCTACACTTTTGAGCAAGGAAGAGGAGTTTTCTTGAAGACCACTAGGTAACCTTCACTCATCTCTTGATTTCTTGTCATTTTCTCGTTTGTCTTTGTTTGAATCTATATGGAGTGCAAGTTTTTCTTAGTTTTCCTCTTAAATGCCTCCATTTCATTTTTATTCTATGAATCTCATTTCACTTAGACTCTTTTTCTTATTGATTCAACTTGATTTATGAAAATTCCTCCCTTGAACCCCTTCATTTTTGTGTTGATTTTACTTGATTTATCATTTTATATATTGTTTACCCTTTGTCTCTATTTTTCGGTTTTGGGTCTATTTTGATTTTGTTTGGTTCTTTTGGTAGCATGTTTATTATTTTGTTTCTTTTGGTTTTTAAATGGTCTTTCTTGGACTTGTCAGTCCAGCACTGGCAGTATTCGATTTTTTGACCATAACTTGAGTTTTACAACTCCAAATTGCATGGTTATTGCTTTGTTAGAACTTTGAGATGCATATCTTGAAGGAGTAAAAAATTTCATATTTTTTGGATGCCACATTGCTCCTAGTTTTAATTTGAAAATGGCTATTTTCTCTACACTGTGGAATTGGTAGTTGATTTTGGTAGTGTTCGAGTTTTAGCCATAACTTGAGTTAGGGATCTCATTTTTGTATGATTTTGTATTCTTTATAACCCTAATACATTTTTCTATGTTGTATAAAATTTTGGGATCAAATCTCATTAACATGAATTCCCAATTGTCTTTACAAATTTTTTTCCCCGTTTTATGTTTTGTTTTCCGTTTTTGTTGTTTTTTCTTTCTTGATTTTGCCCTTTGTTTAGTTGTTGTGCTTGCTTCTTTTTTTGGACCACTTGCATGCTATGAGCTTCAATTTGTTTTATTTTTGTTTTGGTTTTGATTTGTTTGAATCTTGAGCTCAATTCTTGATTTTTCCCTTGATGTTTGGCTTAGGGATTGCATGCTAATTAGGAGTGTATGTAGATTGCTTTGTTTAACTAAATGTTGTTGCCCTAGTTTGCATGTTATTTGCATGATTTTATTTTGACTCTTAATAACAGCCACATGTGCTTTAGTATTGAATGCCTTTTAACTATAAGTTGACATGTTCCTTGCATTATCTTGTCATTTATTGTGATGTGTTGTAGCTACTCAATTGCTTATGCATATGTGACATTTAATTTCTTATTTTGAGCCAATTAATGTGTGTTCCATATGAGAGGGAGCCACAATTCTTGGGCCATTGGCAAAACCCTAAGATGATTAGGAGGCTCAGAGAGCTCTTGTTTATTTTGATTACATTTGCCAATTATGTACCATCCCCTATTGGACAAGGAAAATTGTTGTAATGTTTATACTCATACATTTGCATAGCATTTATGAATGTGATTGATTGATTAGCATTAATAGGCCCCTTACCTATCATGGAAGGATAGGATGATCCATCTGCATATCAGGTGGCCTACTCTATCATTCCTAAGTAAAGATAAGTGCCACCCTAGAGGACGCCATATGCAAGGAATGGGTAGAAGGATTTAGGGCATGCTAGTCACATGCATAGCACATTTAATCTCTTTAATTGCTCTTATTGCCATTCTTAGCATGTTAGATACTTTATTATTCGTATGCACAATTTGAATTATTATTTGAGAGCAATAGAAAATTAGAATGGTCCATTTTCGAAATCTTTATTTTCTTTTGGTTTCAAGTATTTATTTAATTTCTGCCCATGATTTAAATCAAAGAAAAGAACAAAAAGAAATGTGTATGAAGGAAGTTTTCTGAAAAGAAAAGTGTTTTCCTTGTTTTAAAAAAACTTTGTTTCTTTTGTTTTCTAAAAACGAACTACGAAGACTTTGATCCCTAATGAGGGTACGTAAGAGCTTGCAGAGGAAACAACTCAAGTCAAATTTCAAATAAATTCCTTGCTTCATTTTATTTCCTAAAAAGAAAAATGATCATTTCATTTCTAATTTTGTATTCTTTTAGATAGCATAGCCGCCCATTGGCTCACAAAGCTCCTTACTTCCGATAGGAAAGGCACTGAAGCTAGCTTGGGGCATTTTTTACATTCATTAGTTTTCTTATTTATATGTATATATATATGTTAATCGTTTAGGAATAATATAAATACACTGTTGGCCATAACTAATTTGCACAATTAATTTCGGGTAACTGTCTATTAGACAAGTGTTGTGGGGTGTCTAACACCTTTCTTACACACAATAGACTTCCAAACCCTCTTTGGTTCGCTAATCATTTTTAAATTCAAAACGGGATTGTTCAATTGTTCCCCATTTTTCTTAATATAATTGATGGAGACTCCAAGTTTTCTTTCAAAAATTAATCTTTGTAAAACTTCATCATTCGTGTCGTAGCAATATTCGGGTACGTTGTGACAATAGGTATGCGTTTATTTCATTGTACACAACTGCCATAAAAAAGACTGAAAAAATGGTTAAAATTCAAATGGGTTGGGTATGTTCAATTTAGATGACTTTGTTTTCTTTTACACATACTGCCATAAAAGTCTCTACAAAAATGGTTAGAAGTTTGGATTTTGTGGGCACACTGCACTGAAGAGAATGGTGCATTAGGTAAAACATATCTTTTTTTTTTATTTTTTCTTACCAGAATCTTAAAGCTATTATGGGTAATATACATCAGCCACAAAACAGTGGGTAATATCCAGAATTTATATTAGCTTGAACATATATAACAGCAGTGGGATCAAATTATCAGGGTTGTGGATTATAAGGTAAGCAAAATATGTGTCACTTAAAAATCATTGTTTTCCATAGCCACTCCTCTCATGTCTCTCTCACTTCTCGTCTTCAATCACCGTAGCTCCCTCTCTGTTTTCCTTTGGTTACACTAACACAGGCAAATTTTCTAGTAGTTTCTTTTTTCTCCAATACATATGGTAGATGGTCAATAAGAATTTGGATCCTCTAAGTTACTGGTACACTTTAAAGAATAAAGTGTAGGAGAATAGCAGTTGATTAAACAACAAACAGTTTAATTATTGTAAATTATATGCACTTAAATAACATTTGTAGATATTTCAGAGTCCACTCTATTAATTATTTTAATTAGTGGTTATCAAAGTGCACTTACTCTCAGAAAGTACATCCCTAATTGGATCCAAATCCTGAGTATTTACTCATAATGGCTTTAGATTTTGGTAAGAAAATTCATCTTCTCATCTTTTTCATCTAATGTATTACTTATGAATGTATACAATAATTGAGTTTAAAAAAAAAAAAAAAAGAATCCTCAGTATTTTAAAACAAATATTAAATGTACTAAACCCAATAAAAGTCTAATGGAGAGTGTGGTTCGCATAGTTTTCAAGAGCACGAGAGTATTAACTTCCGTGCCATTTTTTAATAAAAAAAATCTAATGAAATAGAAATTCATAAGAAGAATTAGATGATCGATCATTTTATGTTAATACAGATTAATATTTCTTTCCAAAATACTATTGTTCATTACACATTATTTTACAAAAAGAAAAAGCCAACCCCATTTTTCAAAAATATATAGCGCTGAATTTCCATAATATAATAACGTCATTGAATAATGATTTATATGCTAATATAATGGGGCTTGGTGTCTTTGAAGTTTTCATGTCTATAAAATGTAAAATTGACCAAAACATGAATATTATGAGTTAAAACCACTAAAAAAAAATACGAAAGGAAGTTGGGGGGCGCAAAATAAAACTTAACCTAATAATCATGGGTTTGTTACACCCATATATTTTTTTTAAGCATCTTCTATAGATGTATGGCTCATTTCCAACTTAAATCTCTAATTAGCCACCTCTTTCTTCGTTTCTTCCTAAATTACAATCATGGAATTGTGCATGTGTGTGTCCGTGAATGTATATATTCATAGATACATTAGAAGTAAAATAAATGGTAAATAATGGGTGTTTTATGCACAAAATGTAAAGCTTAGACAGTTGACTACACACTTTTGAACCTTAGAAGCTTTTTCCAACTTGGGCCAAAGTTGAAGGGGAAAGGAGAGGTTCCATAACAATTTTTCCTAAAATCAATATTAGAAAAGGGATCCAGAATAATTTCATGATTTACCTTAGTGCTGCCTACACCGGTTAAATAAAACTCTGGCACTAATATTTAAACAGAAAGCAAATACAATAGCCTGATGCATTTAATGTTCATAAGTTTTGCTCAGAAATCTAACAAAAGCTACTTATAAACCATAAGGCAAACAACATTCAATAGGAGCTTAGTACTTCTGCTGTTTCCTTGACATCCGATCCATTCCAGTTTTCAGTTCATTGCTACAATCCATCACGAAGCCGAACGGGATTCTCATCCTCTGCAATTGCAAGCAAAAATTGCATTAATTGCTCTTAGGATATCTTTTTTGCAGAACGGTATCACCCAAAAGAAAATGAATCCCATATAAATATTTACAGAGTTATTTTTTTCCTTGAGATAATTGACTTACAAGAGTAGCAGTGCAATTCAAACAATGATTTAAGTACATAAGTATGTAAGTATATATATATTCGAATGTTCTACTTTTTCATGTTCTTAATTTTTTTGAGGGTATGGGATAGAATAACATGAACATATGACCCCATAAAGCAACACTGCAGATAACGGGGGAATGAAATAACAAGGCAACAAAACAAAAAGTGACGTGAAAATATGCAATATTTAGTCAATTATATATCAAAGTTTTTAATTGAGAAATATATATATATATATATATGGTTTTCATTTAATCTGTTACCTGAAGAATTCTGGAATAGGAAACCACTCAAAGATCCCTAGATACTGCAAACAAATAGACAGGAAGAGTGATTAAGAGACATGGTGTGTGATTTTAAGAAAACTGTGACCTAATGAAATTGCCAACAAACAACAATATGATCAGATAAAAATATTACCATAAATAAGAACTTTAGAATACTTTTAGGCATAATTACCCTCCTACTCAAGCAGCAAGTGAAAGGGACAGTGCATTCAAGTAGAGGACATCCAAAGACAGTAACCCAATGAAAAACAGTAGATCTAACTTCCAGAATCTGGTGGTTCCACTACAACAAAAATGTGTATTAGTCACGGACTTTTCTCACGAACTAAAATTCCGTGAGAAACTCTAGCGATTTATCATGAATTTTCTCATAATCAAGATTGTCTGCGAGAAAATTTTGTGAGAAATCTTGTTCCAACTGTTCAATATGTTCACTTTTCTCACGGAAATGGTCAGTGAGAAACTTTAATATTTCTCCTGGACATTCTCGAGGACAATAAATCTATGAATATTTCTGTGAGAAAACCCGTGAGAAACGTCAACTCACCGTTTCACTTAAAATTTGAATTTTCTAGGGTTTTTCTTATGGAAAAAATCCTTGAGAAAACCTGTTATTCTTCTTCCTCGCGAACCTGCCACCGCCATTCTCCATTTTCAACATTTTCAAGCTTTTCTCTCTCTTCTTTCTTCCCTCTCTGCCTGAGGGCTTTTTGCACCATTCTTGGCAGCAGTAGTTGGGTTTTCCGATGGTCGACCTCAGCTTTCATCCTACCGAATTAGTTTTTCAATTTATAGCTCATTGACGTAGGTTCGGTATCCCTCTCTTGTTTGAGTTTTCTTTATTAAATTATTATCCATTTGTACCTCTAGCCTCTAGCTCTATTTTAGTCTAGTGTTGGACAAAATTAACCAGCTTTGGTTACTAAATTACCCTACCAAGCATTGGTTACACATTAATATGAAATATAATATCTAATCTAGTTTAACTCTAATGTTGCCAAATGTGTAGTATAAAGTAGTGTGAAGTAATGTGTAATTAGTAGAAATTTTTTTAGGTAAGGGGGTTTGGGGTTAGGGGTTAATATTAGGTTGGGGTTTTGTTATATGCTTGACGTGGAACGATTCTAGAATATTTTTTTTTTTTGAATTATTTGAATGGCGGTATAGAATTAGTTTTGTAATTTTTTCTTTATTGTCTAATTTTTACCTCTACTGCTATTTAATTTTTAGTGATGGAATAAATTGTAATTTTGTGATTGTGATTTTGTGTATTTATGTGAAATTTTGAATTCTTGGAATGGTCAAGTTTTAGGAAAGACTCTACTCAAATTTTTATTTATGGTTTAGGGTTAGGGTTTAGCAGTTATATTTAGATATTTTAGGGTTAAGGGGTTAGGGTTTAGGGTTTAAGGGTTAGTGTTTAGTGTTTAAGGGTTAGAATTTTAGGGTTTAGGGATTAGAGTTTTAGGGGTTTGGGATAGGGTTTTAGGGTTAAGGAATTAGGGTTTGGGGTTTTGGGCTTAGGGTTTGGCATTTAGCAATTTTGGAGTTAGGTTTAAGGCTTAGTGTTTTAGGGTTTAGGATTTGGGGTTTAAGTTTAGGGTTTAGGATGTAAGGGATCTAGGGTTAGGGTTTGGAGTTTAGGTTATGAATATTTAGGGGTTTAGGGTTAAGGGGTTAAGGTTTGGGAGTTTGGGGTTTGAGATTTAAGGGTTTAGGATTAATGATTTTAGGGTTTTAGGGTTAGGGTTTGGTATTTAGGGGTTTTGGGGTTAGAGTTTAAGGTTTTAAGGTTTAGAAAGTTAAGAGATCTAGGGTTAGGATTTGGGGTTTGATTTATGAAAATTTAGAATCCGTGATTTTATTGTATACATAATTGCCTTATTAATATTATTTTTTGTATGAAAGATGTCAGGCGATCATCAGCAGTCATCTCCAGCTTTTGAGCCATCCAGGAGGGACAAAGGCAAGGCTGTGACTCGACCTTCTCAGACCGACACGAACTTGTCCTTGTTTATGCCGACCCTGGGGTTGGCGCACACATTGTCGCCCAATGCGACACATGAGTGGAACTCATTAGCAGCCCCTACTCCGGGATCCACAACGTCGGCGGCTGCAGGGTCGTCGTGTGCTACTCCGAGTATTTCAGAGTCTCCATTGATCTTCTATTTTCTAATGCAAATGAGATGTATCTGGGACCCGTAGTTTGAGAGCCAGAGAACAGGGCGGTCTTGGAGCAGAACAAGAAGAACCGCTCCTTAGATCAGGGCCAGGCTTACCACAGGGGCAATTCGATCACCATCTATGAACACAAGAAGAGGCTGGTAAGTTTTTTTATTTAAAAACCTTCTTTCATTTAAGGTATGTTTAAAAATTAAGTTATTTCTATTTACTAACATTTTTTTTTTTTGTAAACGAAGGAGTTGGGGAGAGAGCCCAACGAACTGGAGGTCTTTCGTCACCTCTAGTATAGTGTCAATAGGAGCTAGGTCCATCCACAGGTTCAGTCTACTTATGTAAGTAAATTGGAAATTTTTTAAGAGGTTTAAATATCTTAATTATAAGTTTATTATTTCTTATTAACTTTATGCTTTTATCTATGTAGATTGAGTATGAAAGGCGCTAGTCTGACAGCCAGGTCCAGTTCTTTCGTCTTTTGTCAATGACAATGAGATATGGCTTGATGTCATTGGTGAGAAGAACAAGAAAGGCCGGGTTTATGGCACAGGGTTACCAGCCCTCCGACTCGACACCTCCTCAGATGTCGGAGGTTTTGTCCCAGATGGCAGCCATGTTGTAGGAGATGCAACAGCTCTACCAGTTGGTGCCATTGGTCCAAGCTCTCAGGGGATTTGGCACGTCGATAGAGCAACTGGCTACAATGTTATAACAGCTACTGCAACAAGGTCATAGTTAGACATATGATGCGGCCCCACAACCCCTAGCTGGCGATGATGATGACTTAGCTGAGGACTTAGGAGATGACGACAACATCAGAGATTAGGATTTAGTGTTTCTATTGTAGCGTAATTTTTCTTTCTTTCATTGTATAACATTTACAAATTGTAATTACATTTCATTAATAAAATTTAGTGGTTTTTATATGTAATGAATTTAATTGAAACTAATAGTTAATTATTTTAAAAAATTACACATTTATGAGCTTAAAAAAACTTGCAAATTTTATCATGGAAAAAAATCTGTGACAAAATTTTTTACAATTTTTCTCACACCAAAAGCAAGTCCATGAGAAATGCTTTGAGAAATTCCGTGAGAACTTTTCTCACGGAATAAGATTCCATGAGAAATTTTGTTTGTCAAGTGGGTTTTTCTCACAGATTTTTGGCTATTTTTTCATTGATTTTGTACATGAGAAAATACCTTTTTTTATTGTAGTGTTCACTCTTCTGGCATTGTAACAATAACTATGACCCCGATTACAAAATAAGAATAGCAAGTTGCAATAGTGGAGCAGCATTTCTAACCAAAATCTGAAAGCCATTATGGATAATGTAAAAAATGTTTTATTATCATGAAAAGATAGAATGTATCCATTTCCAAATCAAATTTATCTTGTATGTGAATTATATTGGAAGCAAAATGTTGATCATCACAATACAATACATACCATGTAGTATGGTTGTTGTTAAGATTTTTTTATACATTAAGCTTGAATGTAATAAAACATTTCTTCTTCTTTTTTTAATCTTTTATGACTGTAACTGAAATTTCAATTTTGTCTCCAAAATACATAAGCACTATTTTCAACACACTAAAGATATTTTATATTTCCCAAAGGTGCCAACAATAGGAGTTGGATTACTAAGTAAGGATCGAAATGCTTCGCTTGTAAAGCATAAGTAGTTCGACCCACACGGTCAACAATCATCTTATGATAGGTGATATGTAATTGTCACAGTAAGCTATGAGGCTTTCGGCATATGTCTTGGCCATAGAATATCATAGCTTCCCCTTATCCAAAATTTCAGTATACAAAAAAATAAAATAAAATAAAATTGTACAAGCAACTTAACTTATATAATTTTACTAATCAGCATTTCAAAGAAATTATCTTAACGATGATATATATTTGAATATTTTATAGGCTTTGACTATTTTCACAGCCGCTTTATTGTAAAAATATTTTTAATAGACCCAAATAATACCCTCATTAAATAAGATAAAATTAAATTAAACCCAATTTGAATATTCTCATTGTAGCTCTTAAATGTGGTTTCCCCTTATTACAAGAAGTATTTCTACTATTATTCTTAAATGGTAAGTCTATCTTTTCCCAATTTTAATAATTTTGTTAACTCTTGAAGATTTTATTCCTTTTTCTTTTTTTTCTAATGTGAACTTTATATATACTTCTTTATTTCCCGTTGGTTTTGTGAGATTGATTGATAAGACTTTATTCCTTGATAAAGAAGCAAGAATTATAATAAAAAGTTTAAAAGAATAGATAGAGAAGACAAACGCAACTTAACCTGTAATTGAAGAGGTTGAAGTATTTAACAATATTTTCACCAAATAAACCTAGACAACAATATTTCTTTAAGTATTGAAATGAATAGAAGGAAAAAAGTTAGAATCAGTTAAGACGTGATTAAGGAAAGTTATATGAAGTATATGGTTAAATTTTTTTTATACAGGTCAAATTTTCTACACCTCTATGCTTGATATGAAACACCATTTCTCTTGCATAAATACTCATCACAACTTACATGTAACAATTCTAATGTGTATATAACATGTAGAAGCCCTCTATAACCTACCCACAGCTATCGGACCTACAAAGTTAATAGTGTAAATGGAAAGGCCTACCAAAAAAACAAGATGACGTTTAGATTAGCTTTTGTCTCTTTACGAAATTGTTTCTTATACCAAAAAACTGATTTTGGGGGATGAAAACCACTTGTGTGGTCAAAATTTTAAAAATCATTTCACAAGTTTCAAAACATAAGAAAAAGCTATTTGGTAGAATCTCTTTAAGGCTTTTGATTCTTAGAAAAATAGATTCTTGAACTGTTTATACCATATTGTCCTTAATTTAACACAATATTTAAATCACTTCAAACCCTTCTTAATAATTTGAAACCTAAAAATTACTTTTCTGAGATGCAAACAAAAATTGATTATGGTAAAACCTACTCTCAAATAACATATCTCGATATAAATTTAATTCTTTCAAAGTTTATTCTTTCACAATCAATTCTATTCTTAATCAGTTCCTTATAAAATTGTAACCTAAACAATGGTCATACAAATCTTAGAGTTAAATTAAAATCACATATGAAACTATAATGAGTTCAACTGAACCAAGTGAAGCACCATATGAATAAATTCGAAAGCAAAGTAGACACACAAACAAATATATTTAAACTTTTGGACCAATTAGTCAAACATGCTTGAAAAGATGGTTTGACAGGTTTAATAGTATGGTAGTGTTGAGTGGGTTCTATATCCACTCTTTAGATCTCTTTTACTTAATTATTTGGTTGTTTATTGAGATTAATCATATCTAATGTGATGTTTTATGTTAAATTGTAGGTTTCATCGGTTAGAATGAAGAATTGAAGAATTGTGAAGTTTCTAGACCAGAATTCAAGCGCTGTAGTGCCCAAGACCCAGAGCTGTGACGCCTGGAGCATGAAATTTAAAAGCGGGACAGCAACTCAGCGCTGCAGCGCTCGCACGCGGAGAAAATTGGTGTTTTTTGGCAAAGAGGCAGCGCCACGGCGCCCAAAATCCAGAGCCGCGGCGCCCGTGCGATTTTTCTAAACACGTGTCCTTTTTCCTTAGTTTCCTTAAGGCTTTTAGAGAGAGTATAAATAGGAAATTTGAGGGATTCTTTGGGAGATTCTTTTTTGGACTTTTTGGAGGCAAGAAGGAGAGCAAAAACAAGGATTGGAGAAGGGCACAACAAGATTGGGGCTTCTCTTCAGAGTTTTTATTCTTCTTCCCTTTGAACCATGTCTAGATTTAATTTTACCTTGTTCTTCCTTTTTGCTATGAACTAAATTCCCTTCTAGGGCTATGATGTAGCCTTGCTAGGATGATTTGTTATTTTCTATTTGTTTAATTCAAGAACTCCTTTATTAAATTGTCTTCTTCTTCTCAAAGCTTCATGCTTCTAATTGCTTGATCACCAATTAGTTGATTAGATAATTACAATGAGACTGGGAAGTAATTTGTAATTAAAGATCATAGAGATTAAGAACATAGGTTGCATGTAGGATAGGAATATACCTCCGTGGCCTGTGTAGCTATTTAAAAAGAACCATAGAATTAAGTGAATTTCTAGGTTGTTCGCAATTCACATAGGAATATCGTGGGTTCATAACTTAGAAATACTTTTGTTTGACCTTGGGAGAGGCTAATAAATAATTTAGGGTTCTTGGCTAGCAATTAGGAAGAGTGTTCTTGGTTAATGAATTAGGAATAACAAATTAGAATAGCTATGGTGAAATCAAAAGCCCTAGATGTTTTCTCTCTTGATAACTCTATCATTTTGCTGGTTTAGATTGTTAGTTTTCTGGTTTAAGTTTGTTTTCATTTTATTTTAGTTGTTTCTTGAAAATCTCTCCATATTGATTGATTAGATAAAATTAAGGTTAACCAAATTTCGGTAGTTGATACATTAGTCCTCATGGAAACGATAACTCACTCTCATTTTATTACTTGGAAACGATAATGTACACTTGCGTTAAGATTTCTCACAACAAGTTTTTGGCGCCGTTACCGGGGACTAATTTTTTATCAATATCGATACTCAGTGATCTTGATTTTAGTCTAATCGTTTATTTTCACAGATCTATTTAATTGTTTTATTGTTTGAGACTTTCAGGAGTTTTCTTTTGGTGTATGAGAAATTTTGGAAGCAGCTCTCTAATCCCACTTGATTCTGAGATAGAGAAGACCTGTCGAAAGAATAGAAAGGAAAAAAGAGAGTCTACCAGAGTTTTGACAGACACAATGGCAGAAGAAAACCCTCCCAAGGCACTCTGTGATTATGCTCTACCTTCTATCACGGATACCAATTCGGGTATAAGGCGACCAGCTATTGAAGCAAATTCTTTTGAGATTAAACCAGCTATAATCCGCATGGTTCAATCAGCCTCGTTCAGTGGATTAGAGAGTGAAGACCCTCATGCTCATATTTCCGGGTTTGTGGAGATATGCAATACTTTCAAGCACAACGGGGTTGGTAATGATGCTATTTGCCTCCGCCTATTTCCTTTCTCATTACGAGATAAAGCCAAGGCTTGGCTTCAGTCATTGCCAACAGGGACCATCACCACATGGGATACTTTGGCCCAAAAATTCTTGGTAAAATTTTTCCCACCAGCTAAGACCACCAAGCTTCGAAATGACATTGCAACATTTTATCAATTGGAGAATGAGTCACTTCAGGAGGCTTGGGAAAGGTACAAGGAGTTGCTTCGTCGATGTCCCCACCATGGACTCCCTGATTGGTTGCAGTTACAGACATTTTATAATGGTTTGTTGAACTCCACCAAGACCCTAGTTGATGCCGCTACTGGTGGATCTTTGATAAGGAAGACATATGAGGTTGCCAATGACTTGCTAGAGGAGATGGCTACCAATGCCTATCAGTGGCCTACTGAGAAGTCCACTTCACGTAAGGTACTTGGGGTGCATGAGGTTGATGCCTTCACTGCTTTATCTGCTAAAATAGATTCTCTGGCTAAGCAGTTAACCATCTGGAACGTCAATGCCATTCAGTCACCTCCTGAGAATTGTGACCATTGTGGCGGTCCTCATGTTAGTACAGATTGTCAGGTGGGCAACCCATTCTCTACATCTCAGGCTGAGGAAGCAAAATATGTGGGGAATCAAAATAGGCAGAATGACCCCTATTTGAACACTTATAATCTGGGGTGGAGAAATCATCCAAACTACTCTTGGAAAAACAACCAAAACACTGCTCAATCTCCTGTTCAAGCAAAGGTTTCTTTGGAGGATGCTCTAACCCAATTGACCATGAATACAAGTCAATTCATGGCCCGAACAGATGCCTCCATTCGTAACCTAGAGATGCAAGTGGGTCAACTCTCCACCATGCTCACTAATAGACAGTAGGGATCATTGCCAAGTGATACATAAGTGAATCCTAAAGAGCATGTCATGGCCATAACTCTTCGGAATGGTAAGACTTTGGATGAACCATTTGAAATTCCCAAGAAGGTGCCCAGTAAGCCAGTTGAGCCTGAGGTAAAAGAAGACACTCCAGTGGAAACTCCTGTGACACCTGTGGGGGTAACATCTAAGTTATTCCCAGACAATCCTCCACCGTATGTTCCACCTGTTCCGTTTCCTCAAAGATTTCAAAAGAAGAAGTTGGATAACCAATTCTCTAAATTTTTGGAGGTGTTCAAGAAGCTGCACATCAACATCCCATTTGCAGATGCTTTGGAGCAAATGCCTAGCTACGTGAAATTTATGAAGGAGATTCTCTCAAATAAAAGAAAGCTAGCGGATTATGAGATTGTGGCACTTACTGAGGAGTGCAGTGCAAGCTTACAAAAGAAATTGCCACCAAAATTAACAGATCCAGGGAGTTTCAATATTCCTTGTTCTATTGGCAATATATCTTTTGGTAAGGCACTTTGTGATCTTGGTGCTAGTATTAACCTTATGCCTCTTTCTGTTTTCAAGAAATTGGGTATAGGAGAAATAAAGCTAACTTCCATCTCATTGACATTAGCGGATAGATCAATCAAGTATCCAAGGGGAATCCTGGAGGATGTATTGGTGAAAGTGGACAAGTTCATCTTCCCAGCAGACTTCGTTGTGCTTGACATGGAGGAGGACCAAGAAATCCCAATTATTCTTGGTCATCCATTTTTAGCAAGTGGGAAAACTCTTATTGATGTGCAAAAGGGCCAACTTACTCTGAGAGTGCAAGGTGATCAAGTGTCCTTCAAGGTCTTCAAAGAAAGAAAGCATCCAGATGAAGTGAGTGTTTGTTGTAAAATTGACACTACAAGTGGAAGCACTAAATCACAAGACCCAATTGAAGCTCGCACCAAGGGAACGAAAAACAAGGAGAAGCCTCCTAACTTAGAGGTCAAAGATGATAAAATCTCAAAGAAGCCAATGACTGGACCAGTGCCTATAGTTGAATCTCACAAGAAAAACAAGAAAAAGAAGCCATCATTCCAAAAGATTCTTTTGGAGCATCTTAGAAAATCTGCTTGTTTTGGAGATGGAAATAAAGTTTGGAGCTTACAAGAGACTGACTAACAATCCAAAGCTCAAAGAAATAGTGGATTAAAATTCCAAAAGTCCTCCACTACTATTTTTGATCCTGGTTAAGATATTTCAGAGACAGTCCGGCTAAAGACTATAAATTTAGCGCTTTTTGGGAGGCAACCCAATCTTTTTAACCCTTTCTCTTAATTTTTGTTTAGTTGTTTTAATTTTATTTTCATTCTTGTGTGTTTAATTTTTTTTTTTTTATGTTTCAGGTATAAAATCCATAACTTTTATTCCCCTCAGTAGCTCTACCTAATGAAGATGCAAAGTGATCCATCTCCATTTCAGGGAAGTCCTCACATCTTTTTCTTCTTTGCTTTAAACATTGAGGACAATGTTTCCTTTAAGTTTGGGGGTGGGAAATTATTTTCTGAGCTACTATTTTGACCTTAGTAGAATATAGTGAAATTTTATTGTTTAACCTTAGGCTAATGATAAAACTGATTTTCACTGTTTACAACTCTAGAAAAATGATAGGTTTTGTGTTTGTGTTTCTGATTAACTCTTGTGTTAATTTTTGTCTGACTGGAATTTCTTGAATTACTGAGCACATAGCCCTGCTTGCTTGAAATATGCATTGCTTAAAGATGATTATGTGAACTAAGCCATTTCAAAATCTCACGAATGCTAGAACTTGCTTGATTGTCAGTCGAGGCGAAATCCTAGGCTGCGCAATATTAGGGAGATGATTTAGGCTATTTTTGTTTCGTTTGAGCCTTTCTAGCTATCCCTCTGTATGATATTTTATCCCTAGCATACCACTTTGAGCCTAAATTAGCCTTTTCTTTGTCACCTACACTGATCCTAGCCCTTTGTTTGATATTTGGACTTAAACCTTTCACCTAAAATGTATTTTCAGTCTTAAGAGCATTTAGAGCTAGGAAAATTAAGGAGAATTGGTGAAGAAAAGAAAATGAAGATCTCAATGAAATGGCCACCAAAGAATGAAAATTCAAGAGCTACATCCCTGATGTAAAGAANAAAAAAAAAAAAAAAAAAAAAAAAAGAATAGTTTGCAATGAAAGGAAAAGACAATTGTGCAAATATTGAAAAGAAACAAAATGGAAAAAAAGAATGTCTTAGAAAGCATTGAATATGGGATGTTGACGGGTGCCGAACCGTACAAAATTAAACTACTAATTGCAACTAAATTGTAGTATAGGATGCAACCAGTGTCGTCTCCCAAGGATTCACCAGAACAACTAATCTTTTAAGAACTTAAGCAAGAACAGAATAAGGGGGGGTTTTGTGTTGAATGCAATATACTAAGAATTAAGAAAGCAGTAAATTGAATTTATCAAATAAGAGAAAACGCAATCAACTCAAGCAGGCAACCAAACTCTAATCCATCCTTGTTCACTAAAGATAACCTAGATCTGATTTAATTCTTGGTTAAGTGTTACCTGGAACCCCTAACAATAACACTTAGAATTCCTACTGATTTACCAATCAGGATTCAATTAATCATGGAATTAAGACTCTAGGCAACCGCTCTATATCACTAAATCCAGATTAATTTAATAACCGAATTATCCAAGTTAACCATATATTAAAGACCTTTAAAGTATGATTATCAATCTGATTACTGTTATGAATCTAATCAACCGATTTAAATTCATACAACTCATGGAATCAAAGTACCATTCAATCACATGAAGAAGGGGAGAAGCAGTAATTCAAATTAAATTAAATCAAACCCGGTTGAAGCACAGGAACTCTGGATTGTCAAGTTTGGCTCCTCTTGAATTGATTACAAACGAACTTAGCCTTCCATGGAAGACTTGAACACAAAGCAAAGGGGAAAAACGAACTAAGCAAAGGAGGCAGCAGCAGCTCAAGGAATTTCGTATCTCTTCTGATTGTGTATATTTGCCTCAACAACTTGAGAATATATACTAGCTGGCTGCCTCCTCTAGGTTTCCTAATGGTTTCCTAATTACAAAATAAACCTAGTTTCCTAAATTATTAATGGTAAAAACATGATCAAGCCCTAGTGTCATGTGTGCTGGCCAAAAACAGATGTTGGCCCAAATAAACATGCTCTGGTCCAATAGGCAGCCCTAAGGAAAGGAATCAGTCAATGCTGGGCGGAGTGCTGGGCGGAGCAGAAAATCTGGACTGCTTGCACGCAAATTTCAGTTATCCAGACGCGAGAATCAGCTTCTGGGCTCTTCATATGAAATGTGGAATTTTCTGTCAGCTTTCCAACGAAACTGGAATCACATCAATCGGACATCTATAGCAAAAGATATGGTGAAAAACGTAAGCAGTGCCAGAATTTAACAGTTAAGCAATTAAAATCTACAAGCACCAACAAATCCAAATCTACAAAACATGTCTAAAAGCCAGAAAAATCACTAGAAACACACACTAAAAGACTAAGTATAAGAGAAACAAATAGTATAAAATAATGTGTTATCAGATGTAGTGGCCCAAAAGTAAGAATTCTATTGGTGGATGGCAAAGTAAAGAAGTAAATAAGTTTGGAGGAGTTAGAAGTGAAAAGAAAGAAGGGTGCCCTTCAAATTCGCTCTAAACTAAATTTGTGTGATGGGTGAGTTAAGCCACATGTTTATCCATCATCTTACCCTTAACCCAGCCACACATTACAAGCTTATAAAAGTCCTTTTGATCTTCAATATTGTGAACTGCCTACATTAGTGGAGATTGACATGAAAAGCAAGCGTATGGGGTTATGAGAGAATAAAAGTGGAGAATATGTGTTTATGAGCTTATTTGCATAATCTTATTTAAGTGAAGAGAGTAGGGTAAGCAAGGGCTATACTTACACACACAAGAAATTTTAGTAAGATTGTGAGATTAACTTTGGGTTGAAATTATACACATTCATGCTATCTTGAAAATTTTCTAGGAGTTGTGTTTAATAGAGACCTTTGAGGCCTGTATGGTTAGCAAATAAATTTTTCACTTTGTTAGTTAGTTGTTAAGTTTAATTTAATTTTTCTCTTTCTTTGCTCGAGGACAAGCAAATGTTAAGTTTGGGGTTATTTGTTGAGTGGGTTTTATATCTACTCTTTAGATCTCTTTTACTTAATTATTTGGTTGTTTATTGAGATTAATCATCATCTAATGGGATGTTTTATGTTAAATTGTAGGTTTCATCAGTTAGAATGAAGAATTAAAGAATTGGGAAGTTTCTAGACCAGAATTCAAGCGCTGCGGCGCCCAAAACCCAAAGCTGTGGCGCCTGGAGCATGAAATTTAAAAGCGGGACAGCAACTCAGCGCTGCGGCGCTCGCATGCAGAGAAAATTGGTGTTTTTTGGCAAAGAGGCAGCACCGCGGCGCCCGTGTGATTTTTCTGAACACGTGCCCTTTTTCCTTAGTTTCCTTAGGGCTTTTAGAGAGAGTATAAATAGTAAATTTGAGGGATTCTTTGGGAGATTCTTTTTTGGACTTTTTGGAGGCAAGAAGGAGAGCAAAAACAAGGCTTGGAGAAGGGCACAACAAGATTGGGGCTTCTCTTCAGAGTTTTTATTCTTCTTCCCTTTGAACCATGTCTAGATTTAATTTTAAGTTTAATTCTATGGCGGATTGACATGAAAAATTAAATAGATATATCAACTAGTGTTTTGGGTTGGGGCTAAGCTTCATCTTGTAGATACAAATCATATGAGATTCAAATGTCATCCAAAGGCCAAACACTCACATGAGAAAGCATATGATTTAGAGGTTGGGGTCAATTCCTACCTAGAAGTAGTCAAATCCACCAAAAAAAAAAAAAAACTCTTATGGTCGTTGTTTTTAAGAGTTTACTGTCAAAATTATATCAGAAATGCTGCTTGGACAAAACTTTTTCCTTCACAACCCATGTATTGAAAAGGAATCCTTTTGTAAATTTTTGTTAGAAAATATTATTTGAACCGTGTGCTGCTTGTGTAGAACATTTATAACTCAACTGTAAATGAGTTAAAAAATAAAAACCTAAGATTTATTTTTTCTCTTTAGTACGTCAAAAAGTTAATTAAGTCAATTCCACGTCTTTAACCAATCCAAACCAACCACAAATACCTTAGTCATACCCAAGTGACAAAATAAATCCTAATCTAATTTATTTATGTATAGGAAAACAGTGAAGGATATATATGATTTCAACATGATCCACCGTAAGTATGATAAAGATTTTGCTTACCTATCAATTAATGCTATTAAACTCTTTTGGATATTATATCCTCTTCACATCTGTTTCACCTAACGCACTATCAATTTTTTCCTATTCACAAATGCATGCATCAATTAAGTGCCTAATAAAATCCGTCCCATTTTACTTTGTTGCAATCCATACTTAACCATTTTTACATAGCTCTTTCGGCAGTTAGTTACATAGGAAACAAATGCATCCCTAGCAAACTAAAATACATTTAGTATGATCTTATCTCCTCTTCTCTATCTTCCATGGGATAACTGTGGAATACAATACTATGAATCTGTGGCTATGAATGCATTTTAAATTTGCTGTATTAAATATTTGACTAAATGATGAGAGAAATTGAAACAGGAAATGAATGACTTAATGAAAGTGTGAAATGTACATGAATCAGATATACATACTTGTACATAGTATGTGAGAAATAAATTTAGTATGATCTTATCGCTTCTTCCCTCTAGATATTTTTTGCATGGTGACTATGGAACACAATACTATGAAGCTGTCGCTATGAATTGATCTCAAATTTGCTATATTAAGTATTTGACTAAATGATGAGAGAAAAAAAAAGCAGGTAATGAATTAATTAATTACTGAAATTGTGCAATGTATATGAATCAAATATACATACTTGACCATTGTATGTTTTGATTTCTATTTCAGATTTCATTCCATGAGTGAAGGTGTGCAATGTACATTAACATAGGGTACATTACATGAACGAGATATAAATATCCCATCACAAAAGAACAAAATACTGCAGCAAAGTAGACAACAACTATCACAGTTATTTTTCTTCATGCTGCTTCCATGGAGATATCCAGCGATATAGTGACTAAAAGTGAAATGCTGAGCATTAAACACCCGGTGCTGTGGGTGGAGCTGCCTATTGCAAATATGAAGAAGATGTGCATATGGATACTCACTATCAATCAAGGTTCAAGTGGGATATATGCAACAGAATATTTCCATCTTGCCGACCACTTCACCGGCATAGAGCAAAGCAGAACAAGGATCGGAGCAAAGAAGACAACAGAGTCCAACATAATGACAGCAGTGATATCAACAGTGATGCAATGGAAGATGAGAAAGGAAATCCATGTCCATACTCCATACTGCTTGAAAGTGTTGATAATGGGTTAAGCACTCGAGGCATAAGAAAATTCATTTTTCTTATGCTGGCCCCGGTAATGTTAAAGAGGCTTCTATTTAACAATCAAGACCCACCTTGGATCTTAATTTGCCAGCTCCTGAAGAAGAGGAAGAGGTCAGCTGCAGTGAACTTTCAACTGTGTCTAACAAGGACTGAGCAGTTTGGATTTTTGGAAAAAACATGGCAGGTAGAACGTTACAAACTTTTCAATCTGTATATACTTTTGCTTAAATCTGAAACATTTGGGTTAGGTTATCGTTTTGAACATGTTCAAAAATCAGGGTTTGAACCTTACAAACATGGTCAAAATGATAATCTAACCCAAATGTTTTAGATTTTCAGCCCAAGAATACAGATTGAGAAGTCTGTAACCTTCTACTTCCCCTAGTTTTTACAAAAACCCAAACTGCTAAGTCTTTGCTGGACACAGTTAAAAGATCAATGTAGCTGACCTCTTCCTCTCTTTTAGAAGCTGGTAAATTAGGATCAAAGGTGGGTCATAATGATATTTCTATGCCTCTCAAGTGCTTGATCCTTTTACAACACTCTGAAGCAGTTTGGGCACGGATTTTCTTTTTCATGGTCCATAGCATCACCGTGGCGGCTCCTACTGTAATTATCTTCAAATACTCGATTGTCTTCTTTGCTCTGAACCTTCTTAGACTTTGCTCTATGTCCGCCAACGCCAATGTTTGCATATATCACACTTGAACCTTGATTGACAGTGAGTAGCAATAGGCACAATTTCTTTATCTTTCATGATAGGCAGCTCCAGCCACAGCACTAGGTGTTTAACGGTCAGCACTTCATCACCTACCAACTATATTTCCTTGAAGTTGGTTTCTATTTCAGCGTTGGCAAAACTGCAGTGTGTTCTTTTTTTTTTTTTTTTTTTTTTTTTTTTTNTTTTTTTTTTTTTTTTAAATAAGAAAACTGCATTCCAGGAATTCAAACTGTGTTCTTGAACATAGTTACTGGGTTTGTTACACACCTCGAGGGTGGAGAGTGATTTATTCCTTTTATTTTCTTTTACTCTGAAATCACATATATCGAGGTATCTTTGAGTTGCTTTCCATTTCCGGAAGTGTGAAGGTAACTGATTAAACAAACACTCTCCTTTAAATATAGTTTTTTATTATAAACTTTGACTTGTAATTGGATAAGTATTTTAGATTTCTTCCTCGATATTTCTTAACCACATTGTATTTTCATCTTCATTGTTGTTAGATGGAGCCATACTTACATTTCCTTCCTCAATTGATTGCTTTGTAAAGCTTCCACTACTTCGATTGTATCTACTAGCATCTTCCATAGCAATGGTGCTGTGGCGAATGATACTTGATGGATAGAAAATAGGAAGTTTCCTGAGTTCTTGTGCTACGGGAAGCTAAATATTGTGCAGGGGTATATAGCCAAGCATGGAGACTGTCATTATAAGCATAATTATAAGTTTTACAATGTGGAACTTCTTATCTGATTTCAACTTGATTCTGTTATATCTTGCGGTATACTTCCGTTTTTCACGTTCTTGAAGTCTGAGCCTTACTAAGGTTTTTTTTATTTGGTTACCCACCGGTGTCCGGACTTCGCCTGACTAATCCAGTTTCGAGCCGGGAAGGACCACAAGGGCGATAAAGCTCTCCCCATAGACGCAGCTGCATTCCCAAGAGCTCGAACCCAAGACTCTTGGTTAAGCTAGAACAACCCCTCACCAACTGATTTACACGCTTGTTGGTGAGCCTTACTAAGGTTTGATGTTATGCAAAGTGATGTAATATGTGAATTTTGTTGTATTTGGTTGTTTCAATCTTCTACTTTATAATAGGATTCACAAGCTAACTTTATAGCGGATTTTCTGGTGCCTCTTAAAGCATATGCCTTCAAGGTACCATAGAATTATCCAAATTTTTCAACTTGCAATTGAGTAAAAATTTTATATTCAGGTTGTTAATTAATCCATGTTCAACTAGGTCATGAGCTTTATCCAACCATGCTTGATCCAAATTAAAGAGTTTGATCAAATAAACTCCAGCTCGACTCAAACCCCCACATTCATTACTAGTCTAGTTGCGCACATCATTGAATGGCTTAGATTTGCTCACCACCACTTTCAAACTTTTAGAGACATTTCTCTATCTTCCAAAATTACAATCAAGGAATTTTCCCTGGATAATGGAAGGACATTCATATAAATAGAAAAAAAAAAAAAAAAAAAAAAAAAAAAAAAANAAAAAAAAAAAAAAAAAACACACACACATTTGCACACATACATACATACATATAATAAATTTAGAGAGCCACCATTTCACACCCTCGTTTGCTAAGTATATTTTTTAATACTTAAATATGATATAGACTAAATTACTCTTCTTAAAAATGAAAAGTTTTTAAAATTGACTAATTATATATTCTCTTTCTAACTAAAAAATGAGCTACAATTAATAAAAGTTAGAAATAATATTATAATAAGACAAATTTTAAACATTTTCTAATTTTGAATGAGGGTAATTTAGCTTATATCATATTTAAACATTAAAGATGATGTATCATTAACAAATTAGAGTGTGAAAATAATAGCTCCTGAAATTTACGTTGGTTATAGGATTTATAATTATAATAATAATAGAGCCTGTTAAGGAGGATTTCAAAATTACCACCCCTATGACAAAACAGGAATAGCCGGTTGCAGTAGTCGGTTAGCTTTTCTCTTGAGTCCATGATTCTGCACTGCATCATTGTGGAGCACCAATCAAGTTGCTAAATGAGATCGTTGTAAGGATCACCGGTGGTTCCAGCGAATAAGGCCATGGTCCCTAGAGTTATTGCATTCCTAGTCTCATCAGTTTCCAAACAGAGAAGTGTTAGACTACAAACAGATCATGGATGACGTGTTCATTAAGTTGACATGTCATTTCAGTATTAGGCATTCTGTTATAAGCATTATAGCTGTCATTAGACAGCTGTCATAGAAGTTACTTCTTTTTCTGTTATCAGTAATAGCTTCTAGAGAAAGGCTGAGTAGGATCCGTCCTCTATATATTCGGATAGCTACGCATTGTATTATTCAATTTATTTCCTTACGAAGTCAATACAGAGAAGATTCTCTTCAATTCATTTTTTCCTTTTTCTTCTGATATGTTCATTCTGCAGAACATCTTCTGTTCTGCATAATCTGTGGTTTCTCTTCTTGATTTCTTTCTTTCTTAATTCATCTTGTGTGACTTATTAATTCCTGATCACTCATAGTTTTACATGGTATCAGAAATGCTTTAATGGCAAATCAAAGTGCAAATTCTAGATTGTCATTTCGTGAATTCGAGAATCCCACTCTTCCAACATTTGGTTAGGCTTTGATAGTCAAACTCGATCATGGAAATTATCTGATCTGGAGAAATCAATTACTGAATATAGTCATAGCAAATGGTTATGAAGGGATCCTTGATGGATCACAATCATGTCCTCCAATATTCATTCGAGATTCATCATCAGGTGAAGGAAATTTGATGCCAAATCCAAATTTCATTTTCTAGAAGAGAAAGAATTGCTTGGTGATGAGTTGGCTCTATGCTTCCCTAACTAAGCCAATCATGGCACAAATCATGGCGTATAATACAACCTTTAACATTTGGAAATCTCTAGCATAAAGTTTTGCTTGCACCTCCAGGGCAAGAATCATGGAACTCAAGCTGAAACTACAGACTACCAGAAAAGGTAATCTTGGACTCTAGGAATACATGTTGAAAATCAGCAATATCTGTGATAATCTTTGAGCAATAGGAGAAAATGTCACTGAAGATGATCAGATCATAGATATTCTCAGTGGTCTAGGACCTAAGTATAACTCAGTTGTCACTCTTCTCAGCTTTGCAACAATTTCTATAGAAACTTTGCAAAGTCATCTTCTTAGTTTTGAAGGAAGATTAGAGAGACAGAGGTCTGTGGATGAACAAATCCTAGTTTAGGCCAATGTAGCAACGTTTAATTAAGTTGTAGGAAAGAAAAGATTCATGGGTAATTCTAGTTCTCATGCTGGGAATGGAAATGTACCAACAAGGCATTTTTCAATCCAAGGTGGCCAATTCAGAAAGAACAGAAATGGCAATGGATCAAACCAAAAATCCTTTTGTCAAATCTGTCATAAGCCAAGACATGTAGCAATGGATTGTTGGCATCGTTTTGACAACAATTACCAGCCCCTACTCCAATGGTCAGTAGTCAAGTTTTATCCATTTTTTATGGGACCTTGTTATCTCAACCACTGGTTTACAGAAGTTTGCTAGGTGCTCTTCAGTATTGCACCATCACTAGGCCTAATATTGCCTATTCAATAAACAAGATTTGCCAATTTTTGAGTGCTCCCACTGATTTACATCTCTAGGCTACAAAACGTGTGTTGAAGTATCTCAAAGGGACACTGACTTATGGTCTCATCATTCCCAAGTCACAACAACTGCCCTTGGTTGCATATTCTGATTCAGACTAGGCTGGCTGTCCTGATGACAGACACAGCACCAGTGGATATGCTATTTTTCTTGGTTCTAGCCTTATTTCTTGGACTTCAGGCAAACAAAAGGTGGTGGCTCGCTCAAGTACTGAGGTTGAGTACAAGGCTTTAGCCAATGCCACCTTTGAATTACTTTGGTTGCAATCTCTACTTCAGGAACTCAGGTTGCCTCTGCCTTCTCATCTTCTGCTGCTATGTGATAATCTGAGTGCAACCTTCCTTGCAGTTAATCCTATCTTGTATGCAAGGACAAAGCATATTGAGATTCATTGCCATTTTGTCCAAGAACGAGTGCTCAACAAAACTCTCAAGTTGTGTCATGTTGTTCCCTCTTCAGATCAGCTGGCAGACATCCTCACCAAGCCTTTGTCCACCAAGCTTTTTCTGTCCAATCGCAACAAACTCAATGTGCTACCTCGCACCTTGTATTTGAGGGGGCATGTTAGACTATAAATAGATCATGGATGACGTGTCATTTCAGTTATAGGCATTCTGTTATAAGCATTATAGCTGTCATTAGACAACTTTCATAGAAGTTAGTTATTTTTTTGTTATCAGTAATAGCTTCTAGAGAAAGGCTGAGTAGAATCCAGCCTCTATATATTCTGATAGCTAGGCATTGTATTATTCAATTCATTTCCATACAAAGTCAATACAGAGAAGATTCTCTTCAGTTCATTCTTTCCTTTTTCTTCTGATATGTTCATTCTGCCGAACATCTTCTATTCTGCATAATCTGTGGTTTCTCTTCTTCTTGATTCCTTTCTTAATTCATCTTGTGTGGCTTATCAATTCCTTATCACATAGAGTTTTACAAGAAGCAATGCATAAAATTGTTGCGTAAATGTTGCAATCTTGGGTAAGCAACTCCTAATGACAAGTTGATAACAAGAGTTTGAAAAGCACATTACCCTTGAAAGATCCTTCAAAGACAGCCTGCAAAAGATGTCAATCTTCAATTCTTCTGGGAGATATTCAAATAAGAATTTTAGAGGGCAGGTGGTGTTGGTGGTCACCATGGAAACTAGCAAAGTTGTCTGGTTGTGTAAAAAGATACAGAAGAAAAGAGAAGATAGGAAATACAAATGAGCTTGCCTGAGTTCAATTTAAAGACATGCAGTTTGTTTCCTTTTACACCCCCGCAGAATAGAAGACTCAAAGAAAATGGTTTGAGTTTATATTGTAAAAAGGGAAATTAATTAGCATTGGTTTTGTTGAATACTCTGCACTCAATTAATCCATATATTTTTAAAGGAGTTTGTTGTCCTACCTCACCCATATTAGGCGGGGTAAAAATAGAAATTTTTATTTTATTTTTATCCCACCTATATGAGTGAGGTAGGATAAAGTCCCCTATTTTCAAATCAAGAGAAGGAAATAAATCATGAGAAATTAAGACTTGTGCCGGAGGTGAAATAGCTCTAGAGAGGTTTTTTCGTACCAAAATCTGAAACGCATTTTAGAATAGAGTAAAATATATTTTTAGTCATTAAATTTTTATTTAAATATCTCTTAATTTTATATTTATTTTTTTGTATCAATTTGGTTCTTAAATTATGATTCCATTGATCAAATTAGTATTCCGTTAACACCATTTAATTAAAGTGGACAGAGAATTCTACATGGCTAATTAAATGATTATGCAGTTTGTTAAGTGATGATGTGATGTGTCTAATGAGAATTGTTGGCACACTCAATATTAAAACTACTCCTTTTTAAACCTTTCGAAAAACAAAAATTAAATCCTTTAGGTTCCCTTTCGTTTGCTCCATCACCTCCCAGCTCCTTCCTGACCTTACCCAACCTCTATGATTGCCAGAGTGAGCTAACCGCCAGTTCTTCCGATCCCTACTCTTAATATACCGTAACCAGGGAAAAAAGAAATCTCAAATGCATCATAAATAAAATTCAACCAGAGAAAAGCACATGAAACAGAAACAAACAGATCCATGGTTGAACAATGAATTCTCTAGCATAAGGACATAGCTAATGAGAAAATGTTTTGATTCAGCTACAGGAACTGAATTGTAAGCTTGATGGAGATGCCGCGCGTTGCAGCATGTGGAATTCCTATAGAGAAGAAGATTGGTGGTCTGAACAATCGCTGTTTTCTAGTCATGATTCTGGTGTCCTTTTGCCGAGATCAGGTCACTAGATTGGAGAGAGGAAGGGGAGAAACAGCCTCCGAGTTTCCTCGACAATGAGAACCCTTTTCCAGTGAACCAAGAATGCAAATTTCTGCATCCATTGCTGTAATTACACTTGCCCAGAGGCCAATACTTGCAGATTTCATGCTTATGAGTTGAATCCACCCCGTTTGGCTGTGTAAATTTGTTTCGAGTAATTTTATTTTATTATTTTTCTGCCAAAGAAGACGAAGACACAGAAGCATGAGCAGGACACAGGACTATGCTGTCTTTTACTTTTTAGGGATTTCTATTTTTTAAAAAAAAAAAAATTTGAGTTAAAACGACATAGTAACCCACACAAATTTTTTTTTTTTTTTTGTGTGTAAATATTACAATTTATGTTTGGTTGACATAAAATATTTTTAAGAATATGAGACAATATTTTCTATCACCATGTTTGGTTCAAATGCTATTTTTCAAGGAATCTTATTTATTTTTCTAAAGAAACCCCTTTGCCAAAATTTTGTGAGAAATAAAATAATAAGTTTAATGTAGATAAAATTGGTTATCTTTGCAACACCAAACTAGTAGTTAGAAATTAAGGAAAAAGATGTTTGTTTTTTTGAAAAAAAAATTAAGAAGAAGTATTATTATATTACATCCTAAATTCCTAATTTAATTAATCCTTAAAAAAAAAAACAAAAGAACATATCAAAAAGAAAAAAAAAAAACAAACAAACAAACAAACAAAAGAAGATGGACTCAGAACTAGAAAGACCATCAATGGGGGTGGTGAGAAGGCACCATGGGAAAAAAGCAAGAGGGAGAGCCAAAGTGTTGGGTTTTCTATGAGAAACATCCCAATGGTAGGAAAAAGATGAACCATGAGAGGGAGCAGAAGAATCTGTGAGAGAGAGCCATGGTGGTCAGTGACAAAGTTCATTTGAACATATGCAGAGGAAAACAAATAATAGAATCAGGACCGAATTGGTTACTTTTAATATTGCTTAAACATCGTTAATCCTCGGCAACGGCGCCAAAAACTTGATGGGACTTTTTCTGGCAAGTATACCGGGTCACAAAAGTAATATAATGATAAGTAAAATATTGTTCCCATGAGGATTAAGGCTAGCAACTACCAATTTCACCAATACTAGTTCTATTTGGAAGATATAACACTTTGGATTGAAGGCAGCTTAAAAATGATTGTTGTAATTAACTAAGTAACAAAACTCAAACGATTATGTAAACAACTTTAAATAGAAATTTAAATGTGAGGTTGATGATAAGAATGAGAAAGGTTAGGGGTTGACTTCATTCACTTACAAATTCGGTTACTTCATAGACAAAGTAACCTCGGGATCAATATTGAACTACTTATTCCAGTTACAATTCCTTTGTTGTTGGTTTCTTTCCCTAATGTGATTGAACCCAATCCCTTGGTGAAACAATCCTCCCTATACCAATTGATTGTCCAATTCCTTGACATAATTAACTAGTCTAGGTGATTAAGCTCTAGGAAATTAATTTAAGACCACCTAAACTAAGTTATTTATTCCTAGACTAACTCAATTTAGGATAGAATTCACAGAGCACATTCGGATCTTACTATTCCTGTCATCGAAACGAATCTTTAACTGTTCAAATGGAGGCCAGTCATTTAAATGCATTAATAACAGTAAATTTCATTCAACAAGAAAAGTTGTACTAAAACAACTTCATTCAGTCTTGAAACCTGATTACAACTGAATTACATCAAACCCTTAACACTAAGAGTTTAGTTGCTCATAACTGAATTCAATAAAAGTAAATAGATGAAATTAAACATAAGATGAGAAGAAGAAGAAACTAGATGAGGATCGAGTCCTAATTGCTCCTTTCCGTGCTCTAGCTCGTCCCTTCTTTTCTTCCCAAGTACGGCCTCCTTTATCCCATGCGTCAGATTCCTATTTATACTTCTGTGAAATTAGGTCTTCTTACCAGAAATAGCTCGAACACGGCTATGACACAGTCGTGTTCTATTTTTGGACTTGGGCGTGTCACTTAAGGTGCTTCCCTGGTCATTGAACACGGGCCCAGACACGACCGTGTTCTTCTCTGGTCTCAACCCGTGTTTCTCAGATATGACCTGTGTGTCTCAGACATGGCCCGTGTTCTATATTTGCACACTCTACCTGATCAACACGGCCTCACACACGGCCGTGTCTGATCTTGTCTTGACCGTGTTTGTCCATCAGCTTGAGCAGCAACTTCTGGATGCTAGACACAGGGGAAACACAGCCGTGTTCCTGCCCGTGTCCTCATGAAAACTTGGTATGAGACTGGTTTCCTTGCCATTTGTTTCATGGATTGCTTCCAACTTCTTCCTTTTTCATGATTAAATATCTTGGTACCTGACAACACCAATTCAAGGATTAAGTACCATGTTTAATGAGGATTTGCTCACAATGCAGGTATGAATTCAGTATTCAAACATGGTTTTTATAGTCCTAAAAGACAAGTATCATTAGTCTAAATAATTAATGTTGAATATGATTATTTCCCATGTGGCCCTTTTAACAGACAGTCAAGCCTCACAAATTTACGCACACGATTTTATACACAACAATTTCAATTCTCATGTAAAAAGTATACAGAAGATAAATTTCCATCAAATGATTAAAATTTCCCCATTTGTTGGGGTCCACATGCGACATTACTTATAGAAATCAAACCATATGTAGGATGCAAATCATTAAGAACCTGCACAAAAACGTTAACTATATGTCTATCTCATGATTTGATGAATAATATTAGTGACATGATATAAATTCTATGAAAATTACTAATTACAAAAAATTTATTGAGTCATATATTCAAAAAATTTACAAGCAATGTAACCTCCAAGGTCAACAATTACAATAAGACAAATATATCAACAATTATGACTCTCCTCTGTTCATGGCCACACAAAAATCTAATGAAGTGAAATATATATATCTATCAAAATTCAGTTGAACTATTATCCTGCATAAAAAGTCAGACACTTATATTAGTTAGTCAAAGATGAAGAGGCAACTTGGTAGGGGACTGATGCATTATATCAAGAAATATTTTTGACTTCATAATAACTTCTTGTCACTTGTAGTTATACTCACCCAGGACTAGTTGCAAAGCAAGCTTCATCCTAGCATAATCAAGCACAGACTGCATATACAATAGGGAAGAGAATAATTCAGAACATGGTGATTTAATAAAGTATCATACATGCAATATAAATAAATACATACTACAATTTTCTCTTACTCCAATAGCATACTCAGCTCATGCATGACCTTCACTCATCCAAGTGCTTACCCAAATCCCATAATCATCTCTATAATTGAAATATAAACATAGAGTAACTTCAATAAGTTTTCTATATTACAATGAGAAATAATCAACATAGAAGATATAAAAAAAAAAATTTGTTAATAGTACTCATTCAGCTGAACATTCGCTTCATCGGATGCATGATGATTATTTCCAGCCACTAATGTGAATGCATGTAGCTTAGGTGAGTCATAACACTTCGTTTTATAAATTCTTTTATCCCTCAGCATTAACCTCTATAAAATGTGTCTGCCCATATAATAAAATCACCATGTACTTGAACTTAGCAACAGAATATACATTGTCTTACATTTCATTACTCAAAGTCAACAAATATCAATGATTGGCACAAATACTCACAATCTTGTTGATTTGGTAGTATCTAGTTGACTTCCTATCCCATGAAAGAAGAGAGTCAAGATAAATCATCTTCTCTTCATCCAAGTTAATAATTAATAAATACTAATGATTGCCATCTTCATTGATTGGAATGTAGATCTGATAATTTTCAGTGCAAAGTTAACTTCTATAGTACAAGTTGCTAATATTATTCACATCAAATGAAGAGGAGAGCATTGATATACCTTGGATAGACTGTCAATGAAACTCATATAGATAGGCCCATACTTATTTATTGCATCCTTCACACAATTATTTGTTGTGAAGGATGTCAACTATCAAAATTCAATTGAACTACTATCCTGCATAAAAAGTCAGAA
The DNA here is from genome assembly GCA_003255065.1 of Cercis canadensis. Classification (NCBI taxonomy): domain Eukaryota; kingdom Viridiplantae; phylum Streptophyta; class Magnoliopsida; order Fabales; family Fabaceae; genus Cercis; species Cercis canadensis. The sequence goes on from QAOA01006709.1 coordinate 248,852, forward strand.
ATTTATATTAGTTAGTCAAAGATGAAGAGGCAACTTGGTAGGGGACTGATGCATTATGTCAAGAAATATTTTTGACTTCATAATAACTTCTTGTCACTTGTAGTTTTAGTCACCCAGGATTAGTTGCAAAGCAAGCTTCATCCTATCATAATCAAGCATAGACTGCATATACAATAAGGAAGAGAATAATTCAGAATATGGTGATTTAATAAAGTATCATACATGCAATATAAATAAATACATACTACAATTTTCTCTTACTCCAATAGCATACTTAGCTCATGCATGGCCTTCACTCATCCAAGTGCTTACCCAAATCTCATAATCATCTCTATAATTGAAATATAAACATAAAGTAACTTCAATAAGTTTTCTGTATTATAATGAGAAATAATCAACATAGAAGATATAAAATAAAAAATTTGATAATAGTACTCATTCAGCTGAACATTCGCTTCATCGGATGCATGATGATTATTTCCAACCACTAATGTGAATGCATGTAGCTTAGGTGAGTCATAACATTTCATTTTATAAATTCTTTTATCCCTCAGCATTAACCTCTATAAAATGTGTCTGCCCATATAATAAAATCACCATGTATTTGAACTCAACAACAAAATATACATTGTCTTACATTTCATTACTCAAAGTCAACAAATATTAATGATTGACACAGATACTCACAATCTTATTAATTTGGTAGTATCTAGTTGACTTCCTATCCCATGAAGGAAGAGAGTCAAGATAAATCATATTCTCTTCATCCAAGTTAATAATTTGGCTTAATTACAATTTTGGTCCCCCTATTTTAACCACTTGAACGTTTTGGTCCTCCATCTTTAAAAATAAATTATTGAGTCCCTCTATATTCATAAAATATACAAGTTTAGTCCATTTATCTTTAAGTCAAAATTCTTAGGTTTATTTCAAGGTGTAAAATTTTCTGATTCATAATCTCACCGTTCAGATTGAAGAGCTACGTCTTGTGAATCTTTCCATTAAATTTCAGCTCGATCTAACGTTGAATAAGTCTAAATTTTTGGTTAGATGAAAACTTATAATTTTTATATTTTGGGCTGAGTTTCACCATTAGATCGAGCTCAAATTTTAGTGAGAATGTTCACAAGATGTAGCTCTTCAATCTGAAGGTGGGATTATGAATCATAGAACTTTACACCTTGAAATAAACCTAAGAATTTTGACTTAAAGATAAATTGACTAAACTTGTACATTTTATGAATATAAAGGGACTCAATAGTTCATTTTTAAAAAAGGGGGACCAAAACGTTCAAGTGGTTAAAATAGGGGGACCAAAATTGTAATTAAGCCTAATAATTAATAAATACTAATAATTGCCATCATCATTGATTGGAATGTAGATCTGATAATTTTCAGTGCAAAGTTAACATCTATAGTACAAGTTGCTAATATTATTCACATCAAATGAATGGGAGAGCATTGATATACCTTGGATAGACTGTCAATGAAACTCATATAGATAAGCCCATACTTATTTATTGCATCATCCACACCATTATTTGTTGTGAAGGATATCATTACATGTTGCTACGTTATGAACATGGATATAGTCAAATAAAGTATTGATAGTACATGCACTGAGTCAACCTATAACAAATAATATGCTTAGTTTATATTTTTCACCAAAAAATATGGAGGCATGCACCAAACCGTAGTATTCTCTCCATTTCTTGCATTTTTTGTCAATTAACATGCAAGCAACAATAAAATCTGTATCATGAGTAAGACATTATAAGATATATTAGTCACTTTATATGATGGTCCATGCATAATTAAATGGTCTGTAATTACTATAATATAAACGGAGAAATTGATTTACATCACTATCAACCTAGTTTTCAGGCTTTAGGCACTGAAATGTAGACATGTCAGCATAACCTCCATCACATTCAACCAGTATTTTCCTACAATATAGAATTCAGTTATACTCAAAATTAAATTTGGACTATTTGTCTATTATGCTAATATCTTGCAAAGATTAATTTTCATAATTTAAGTGTACTTATTATTTTGCAGGAATTCAGCTACATCCACAAATATATATGCCGCAATAGTCAATTCTTGCGGTGTTAATGACATGAAGTTTTGCGGGATAAATGTAAACTTCAGACCTTGTCATATTGTCATCAATAAGAATGAACACATTACACTACTTATAGAAATAACCATAATTAAGGTATTAATTGTTTTTACCTTAGGAATAAAGTTCTCAACTAATGATGCTTGTGAATGGACGTTGGATATGTGTTCATCACTAGATTTCTTCTCCCAATTGCTTTGTCTTAAGTCCTGTTCCTTACAAATGTGGCCTTCTCATATAGTTCTTGGACTTTTCTTTTCCCTCCAATTTTCTTTTCATTGTTACCAGTTTTGTGCTTCCCATTAGTTATATTCCCCTAAAAATTATATGTGTTTGCAATTAACAAATTAAGTTAGTAGAATAATATAAATGATTTAACATAATCCCACAGAGACAAAAATGGTGAGTTTATGGCATTTTGACATTAACCAAAGAAATAAAATATTTTGCCAAGAAATAAATAAATTGGAATAGAGACCAAGACTATGATACAGATGCCTCACTTTCAGAATCATACTGAACACCAAACAACTAACAATTACCATGTTTTATAGATAGTAAATCTGTGAAGAGTACTTTACATAGTGTCTCCTTCACAAAACCAGCATCAGCGTATGCCAACAGAGGTTCCTCATCTATCCAATGAGGTTTTATTCTCTTATGTTACCCATGTTAATAAAATTGTATTTAAAAACAATAAGGACATGTATATAAAATAAAGATTGCACAGTTGATGTCCAAAACAACTCTCAAACAGACTATCATATCATGTGGAAACTTCAAATGAACCTACATAAAAAGTTGACTTTTGTGCTCATAGTAGATAACTCACTTCTCTTTCTCTGTTTGTTCATACATGATGACAAAAACTGTCTTAAAATGGGTAAAGATCATGTGTGACCATTGAATAAAAATTAATACATAATATAAATACAAATTATTACTAAAATACACTACAAGGTACACCACATACCTGAAAAGACTCTTACATTTATGAAGTTTGATACTGGTAGACAACTTCAATTGAAACAAAGTAGAACAAAATACAATACCAACATACCATATGTCATACATAAGTATTAAACTCATTGACAAAGACATCATTATCATCATACAGAGTACACACAGAAGTACAAACACAATTTGCAACTACTTCATTTTGCACCAGCAAGGGATGTTAAAAACCCAATACATACAATGAGAAAGAAAATCCCTCAAAAGCACAAACTAGTAAGAATTAGTCCCTCATTTTAAATAGCACATTCGTAAAGAAAGAGCCATTATACCAAATTAATTTATAATGCATACCACAAATAAATAATCAACTATAACGCCCCAAACTAGAACAATAAGCATCATATGGTGAATAAGGACTTTCACTCAAAAAGGATGAGCCCATGATTTTCTTCGAAGGAGTAATAAAATATTTCTTGTCTTTGTTATCTTCAACTCCTAAAGTTGGCACACATTTCTTCCTCTTCTTCAAAGTACTTTCTAATGCAGGAGTAGAGCAGTGTATGACCTCTACATCATCCTCCTCTGCACCTTCAGCTCCATATTTTAACCCAAACTTATCATTACCACTTTCGGTAGTGGTCATTCTTGACTTCTTGTTATTTTCATGTGTTGGGGTTGTGATAGTTAATACATCCCACAAGTTATCTATCTCTTTACATAAGAAATTTATTGTCTCATTTTGCCTTGTCAATATTGCCATCACCTCATCCTAGTGTTACAAATAAAGAAATAATTTTTTTCATCATATGCTTCCTTACGAAACTCATTTCAACATTAAAGCTACATGGCATGAGATGGAAGATAAACTAAAGTATTGAGCATACCAGTCGGCATTCACTATTGTGGTTTGAAGTTTGAGTTGAAGGAAAGCTGGTTGCATGTTCAGCAGCTGAATCTTCAGTGTCAATCATATTTAAGAAGTTGCTATAAAAAAATTTCAAATACAAATCAAATATGGTTGATAAATTTAAGTGGAAGCAAGAATATGAAGAATAAAATAACCATTAAGGAAAACTCATAACTATTCTTCAATGGCAGCATTCTTGGACCTATGTAGAGTGGCAGCATCAATGGAACTTCTATTGTCAGGGGGAGTAGCCATAGAAATGGAAGCCTTGTACATTTTACGTTCTGGCTTTGTTTGAAGAAGGTTATGGGTTACTTCTTGAAAAAAGGAAATAATGTACGGCCCCCCTCCCTTGTAAGTGATAGACTGAGGTGCAAATAGACTGAAATGATATATTTTTCCCTCGAATTTTGTGCCACACAAAATGGGCTCAAGTGCTTTTAGAGGGAAAATGATCAACGATTAGGATGGATTCTATCTACCCTTGATATAAACCATGTTCGTGGTCCAATGGTTGGACATCTACTAAATACTTATGGCATTAAAACAATTATGAAATCAAAAACCATAGCACCCCCTTAACAGTAAGTAGCATGCATATACTAAGTTTAATTTTTGGTTACAATTTTTTAGAGAGTGAAATGTCAATGCTCTCTCATTCGCAAGTGGCATATCATGCATATACCACAATTTTTGTTTTAATGGTAACTAGCACATAAAATTATAAACTGTTATATTAATAATATCATAACTTTGCAAAGTTTACTTCATGTTGACCAAGAAATATATGATCTGACGTTTCTGGTGTCCTCATTGAAAAGATAAATATTAATCTACTAAATCTAAAAATTGAAATATCATATAACAATGACAAAAATGGTAGTCCAAGTACATAATTAGAGGAATTATATTTAACAAAGATTTAGGGTCGTGATTTTTAGTAGTAATACCTATGATTATTAGAAGAATGAAGATTATTTGTTACTTGTTTTATAGTATTAGGAATAGTAATGAATGGAATTGGTTGATTGGTCATAAGTTGGTACGTTTACATTAGGCTATTATTTAGGGTGAAGGAGGCGATAATATGGATGTGATTTTGTTAAGGTTACATGCACTTAAACATGATGTCCATTGTGAACATGTTTGACCCATATGAGTCCTCTCATATGGTAGGCAAAGGTTGCCATCATACCAACTACAAGTAGAAAGATTTGGAATGCTTTACTTTAAAATGATAGATGGGGCGTCGTTTTGTAATTACGATAACTTTATAGCAAAATATGTGATTACCTAATATGCTAGTTCAGGCTAATATGTAATTTACATATAATCTGATTTATGAGAATTCACGACTCGTATGTTACCAGACTCTGTTTGTGGCCCTATTTTATTGTCAAGTTAAACAAAACCAGAGACATGACTTCTACCTTCTACAACTATTCCTAAAAATCCTCCTACTATTACTCCTAACTCCTCTATCAAACCCGATAATATGGGAAACAAAGCTGGTACATGCAGTGTTGCTGGTTTTGGGCATATGTGACTCAGCTAGACTGAGTCAACTCGGGGTTGCTGGTTTCTTGCATGATGGCCACTGATACATGCAGATAATTACGTATGTACATATTTAGCTTAATAGCCAACTTGTCGTTTGAATGCCTATATTTGTTGACCTTGTTTTCCATACTTCTTTGACCTGACAGAGCAGCTTCTCATTATCTTCTAGTATACATTTTGCAGTCCACATTATGTTCATAAAGGACATGCTGGTGAAAGTCAGAGAATTCTCCGTGAGGCTTTTGCAGAGTATAATGGCAAGATGAATTGTTTTCTCTTTGGGTGAGAAAAGTATCACACTTTGAATGCAAGAATACCTAACTTCCATTAACAAAAGCATTGGTTGCTTTAAATAAGCAAACCCACGTGCAAATCAAACTAACCAGTAACCAGTAAAACAGAGCATGGAATTTTCCAAGGGAAGGATGGATCGAGGTCAATTCAGATGGCTCTTGGTTTGGGTCTTCCTTTTCTGTAGAGTGAGGAGGTTTGGTTAGAGATACGAATGGTTATTTTATAGTTGGGTTTATGTGCAACATGGGTTAGTAGTCAATCACCCTTGCAGAGCTTTGGGGTCTGGTGCATGGTCTCCACCTTGGTTGGGAGTTGGCTATTACGAAAGTTCAGGCAGAGATAGAGTGGAAGTGTGTTGTGCAACTTTTAGTTAACTGCAGTAGCAGGTGTCATCCTTGTTACAACTTAGTTCAATAAGTTCGTGACATGAAGAATTGTGGTTGGGCTCTTGATATCAAGCATGTGTATAGGGAGAGCAATAAGTGTGCTCATGCTCTAGCTAGTCAAGGGCACGAGCTTTCTTTCTGTCTTGCGAAGTTTTTTGACCCTCCTCTTGTTATTAGGGAGTTTCTGTCTAAGGTTGTGCATGGGTGTCTTGATGGCCAGATCAATCCATGTGTAGTGTTTTTCGGCATTTTTCTTGTTGGGCTTTTGCCCCGTTTGCCAACCAAAACAAAATAAAACCAACAATTGGAGAAGACGCAATAAGTACATATATTCTTTTATTATATATATAATGAATTTCTAACTTATTAAGTAAAAGTGGACCCCACCACAACTATCTTACTCTTCTATAAAACTGGCTTTCGTTCAGTGAGAACCTCTACGGTGAACTTATAGTAGTTTTCATAACTAAGGCTCACGATGAGGGCAATGGGCAGAGGGAAGCAAAAATTTTATGTTGTGTTTTCAGGTAGAGAACCAGGAATTTATCCCAGTTAGGGAGAGGCACACTTGAAAGTTAATAGTTTTTGTGGTGCCTCGTACCAAGCTTTCAACAGTAGGGAGGAGGCTGAAGCTACTTGGGCACTTTATGGGCCACGTTGGCACCTACCGCCACCACGTGGGGAGGACCCCCCTGCAGCAGCGGCTGGACCTCACCCACAAATGGCAGCAAACATTACTCACCCGGTGGCCATAGGGCATCCCCAACCTTAGTTGGAATTTGTTGGCCTTGATGGACCAGCACCAGATCAACCAATCCTTAATGTAGAACAACATTTTCTTCGCGATGGTAGCAATGGTGGGGATAGACTTCTGGAGGGAATAATTATTTGTTTTTTATTGACAGTGCTAGCAATGTTTGTGAGTAGGTTTTTCATGTAGTTGAAAATCATGTACATTTTATTAACCCAATTATGTATCTTATTTATGTTACATCTCTATTGGTAATTTCTTAATTCTGAAATGGGTGAGTGAAAAAAAATGGGCACTGGTGCAAAGTCTATTGATGGAATGTTCGATTTCATTTGATAGTCCACATTGTGTTTAGTGTTACCTAAAGAATTAGTTTTAAGGAATGCAGCAATGTAACCTAGTCTTTTTATTAAATTATGCATTGACCGCAGATAATAAATAAATAAATAAAGATTTAAGGGGAACTAAGTTTCTAATGAGAAAATTACCTATTCTAAATGTGTTACATTGGAAGTTTATGTATAAATTAGGCATTTTTCTAGCTCTTATTTATTTTATAAAATTTACATTCTAATTAAGAATAAATTTTTAATTAGTGGCATGTATATCTTAAGTCACAATGATTAACAATTTATAACTTTGTTATTATTATCAACATCACATTTCATTTCTGATAAAATCCTTTAGTAATAGACCTAATGTAAAAAAAATGCATTAATTTAATATGATGTATTATTCATAACCATCATTGCTATTATCAAAATGACATTCAATTTAAATAAAATTCTTAATTACTGACTTGATGTAAAAAACAATGCTAATTTGTCTCACATATATAATAATCACTTGAATATATAAATGCTACACTACATCCAAATGACTAATATACTACTATGTGTTAGTCCCTATCACTATGTCATCCACTAATTAATTAATAAATTTTGTGCGTATTAATCCAAGGTACATATAAAAAAATAAGTCAATGAAGCATATCTAATATGATATGGGAATGGATTAATTCGTTAACCCTATCCAAAGCTTAAGCAATGTTACATTACATGTAATAACTACTTCACTTCTATGTCATATGTTTTATCATTAATTATTACACTAATTAATTCATATATCCTTTCTATCTTAATATAAGTAACCAAAAAAAGAAAACTAATGATATATGCACTAATATACATAATTAAAGTTAATTCATTTGCCCTAGTTGAAGTTTGAAGCAATGCTACATTTCATCTAATGACTACTTGACCAGTGCACTATTATGTTTACATTCCCTATCACTTATCCATCCACTAATGATCTATAGTTAATATGAGTAAAGAATTGTGTCAAAAACCGTAATTAAAGCTTAAGCAAAACTTGCTCCATGACTAGTGCACAATTATGTCTTGCTCCCTATCACTAATAACTAATTACTATTCACTAATCACTAATTAAATCTTGTTCATATTAATTTAAGTTGCACCAAAATGTATTGAAGTGGGGTATAGCCATGGTGAACAATTATTTAGTTCTTACTAGAAGCATGCTGTATAATCATCTTGCTACATTATATTTGTAGTGTGTATATTTCGAGAGAATTATTATTTTGATCCTATCATTTTCAATTTAACTGATTAAGGTGGCATTTTATTTAAGGAGTAATAAAAAAAAAATAGCAATTAGTCTACCATCCAATACATTTTCAAATTAGTTCACTCCCTCATAGTTTAATTGTTAATTAACAAAATATTTTCAATTACCGTAATTGTTAATTAACATAAATGGGTATTAACATAATTTTTCATTACTTAATATTTTATTGATGAAAAAGTCCATATTTATTGTACAGCTGGCCGAAATGGAAATTAAATTAGTAATATTTCCATCACACCACATGTGGGAACAACATTTCCGTCGTTGTCATGAGGGGGGAGTACTTTCAGAAGGTTGCTCCTACATTTGGTGAGGATTGAACAACTACACCCTAAAACACCAACTACTTGATTCTTCACGTGGGGTGCACTATCTTTGCACCTTTTCCTCCTTAATATATTGGCTTTTCATCTGAATTTCACAGATTAAAGTGAACTTGTATAATATCACCTATGCCAATCTTAGGAACCGTGGCAGAAAATAAATATGTAACCAGTATTTTTCTTCCACGGAAATATAAATAGTCAAACTTTTTTAAAAATTGCATACTATGTCTCAATATTGAATACGGTCAAATAAGAAGTTCACTAAATCTAAACTAAATACAACAAAACCAAAAATTAAATTAATAAGAAAGTAAAGAATCTGGAAACTTGGCAATTATAAGTATGCTTCATAAATGACAATGTCAAAAGCTACAAAATGAATAAGACTTAATTTTTTGCATTTACTTAATTTTTATGTAAGGTATTAATAACATGCAATAACATTTACCTAATTTTTTCCTTTATTTTTTGTGAGATTGAAATAATATAATCAGACCATTATTAGAAGTCATTAGAAGATAACAACAGTGTCATCAACCATCAAATCTCACTAACATTCTACAATTTCAGCACAAAACAAAAACCCACTCTTAGCCAACTCACACTTTTTGTTTTTCTAAAATGACCGCTTAAGGTCTCACCACCACTCAATAGCTATCTCTCTTTCTCAGTTGCTATGTTGTGCGTACAGAAGACCACTCACACACTGTATCTGTTTCTCCCTCACTATAGAGTAGAAAAATCACTGAATAGTTTATGTGAGATAGACAAGACAACACATTTTTAGGTGGAGTACTTGTATGTTACCCTATGCCTGCCCATCCCAACCCTAACTATATGCATCTTCCATATCACGGGGACAGAGAATATTATCATCATTAAAAAAAAAATATTGACTACAAAACTAGAATTATCAAAACTTGGAAATGGGTGCAAAGATGAGTAAAAGGGTTTCCGTTTGAGTTTGTATTTGGTAAAAGGGTTTCCACGATTTGGTATATTTCTAAACTAGTTTGATTAACTGCCTAATATATATTGTTAAATTGTTTTTCTTAAATTTAGCTGCCTTATATACATTGTTAACTTGTTAATCTGAAATAGGGTGTCTTTTCTTGCATATATGTACGCGAGCTATTGGTATGGGTCCTTCATAGCTGGTCCCAATAAAGCAAGCACATGTATGATCCACTTTGGCCTCGAAATTGATATTCTTTCTGATATGTCACATCTCAACCTCACATGCAGTGGTAACTTGATTGAGAAAAGATCATGTACTCCATTCAAGAAAAGTACAATCTTTTTAATTTATTTTTTCTAATAAAGCAAGCACATAGAAGAAAGTTGCAATCAAGAAAGTTACTGAATTTAAATACCTACTTGTTTAGTATGTAAATTCAAATAATACCTTAACATAATTAAAATTAAATTGGGTCAAACGGGCAAAAAGTTAGGTTTAGTTTAAATATATATTTGGTCACATCTTATACATATTATGTATGATTTTGCAAGACTTAATAAATTTGTTAATTGACCTATTAATTAACAATGACAGAAACATAGTTTGGAGGCATGATGGTGTGTCCTATTTGTTGACAATCCATTGGATGTTGGATATATAGTATTAGAAGAGTTTTATAGTACACAAACTCTTGAAAATAATTAACCAACTTCCCTCCTCCTTACAATATGACGCATAGTCAATACAGGAATCTCACAACAGGCATTGGAAGTGACATGTCAGAGACAAGGGAGATGAGGGGTTGGGTTGGACTGGGTGGTGATGAGAATCATATCCTATATGGATACGGTTTCAGACCTAAGGTCCAAACTAGCTACTCGGGAAGTAGTACATCACTTCTAATGACATTCACAAAATAAAATTTAACAAGTACTCCCCCCCCCCCCCCCNCCCCCCCCCCCCCCCTCCTATATATTGACTCTAAAACCCACGGAAGGCAACCTTCCAAACAAAAGCCACCATAAGATACTCACAAGCAGTTGCCCGTTTACCTCATTCAAAACAATTTATTTTGACACTCCTGCTCTATCAGTTTACAATGGCTTCATTATCCAGAAGGCCAGGGGAAATAGATATTGAACTCTTTACTAAAGAGTTTAATATACCAATATTGGGTCTGACAAATGTACCACATATCATTTCTAACAGAGTGGTAAGTAAAATGTCATTATTTAACTATATTTTTATATAATTGTCATGTTATGTTAGATTAACTTTTCCTCGTTCATTTACTAATTATATGAATATTGGCCAATTTTTTTTTATAGGAGTTACTTAAACAATTTCTAACGAGATGGGCTCATGAACTTGGTCCAGAAGCTAAATTAATAGATCCTGTAGGATCAGAATGGATTGTAAAAGTGTTAAAAAACTCAGATAATCATTTTTATTTGAGCCGAGGGTGGGACAAAATTAAGAGACACTATAATATTCATCATGGTGTCTCAGTAACATTTACCTATATACATAACTCAACTTTCATCTTTAAAATTTATGATTCATCTGGAAATTTATTTAATTACAATACACTCCAACGCGGAAATGATGAGGAAATGTGGGAGCAGAAACCTAATATTCAAGATCTTCCCGAAGCTCACCCTCACAATGGAGATCTTATCGTGCAGGTAAACACTACTAACAAGAAGAAAATAAATATTTCAATTTTCAGGCATGACGGAGAATATTTGATTTAAGTCTATTTTTTATTGTTTTTCTTTTTTATAGTTCGGTTAAATTAGTTTATCTTTATGTACTAATTGTATCTATACTATGCATTAATAAAGTTGTCTAAATTTCAAAGTGTTATTGCAATCGTATATTATTGACTCAAACATTGAAAATTGTGCTATGACAATTATCGTATATTCGACGACTTCCTCCACTTACACTAGTGGGCGTCATGATGCCAATTTGCAGGCGTCACGACCCCAGAACATAGCTGAACCCTAGATTTTCTTAATAATATTCATAAAAGGGAGGAGAATCCGACATCAGTTAAGGGGGATTGATCTGCTACAATGGCTACTGCTTTGCCATTTGGTTCACTGCACGTAATGGACAAAAGGGTACCATTGTATGGATGGCAAATCGCGACCAACCCCTCAATGGAAAGCGCTAAACCCTAGCCCTCCTTAATACAAGCACCCAGCTGATAATGGATCCTTCTTCGACGACGTTCAGAGAGGAGCTGAAAGGAAAATCCAAAATATTTGCCATGACCTGGACGTGAAGAACATTGCATGCATGAAGAGGTATATGCATTAGGTGGGTCATGATAGGTCCCAGTCAGAGTTGCACTAATATTTTGATGAGTGAAGTCAATATTCTTCTTAGGGTGAGAATATACCACAGACGTGTTTGATTGGAAATAAGCTTGCCTTATTGATAACTCTTGAAGAATTTAAATACAAAAGAAATTTAACAACTACTCCTACTTCTCAGCTCATATCCTAAGAAACAATACACTAACAGCTAATGCCAAGACAACAACTGCACTTATTTAATTGAAATAACTACTTCACCTATTCTTCACCAAGCTTGTTGAACACAATCAGTAACAGGTTCAAGTATTTCGCCATGAGTTCTGTTTTCACGTGGAGTGCATGCCCAAGTACCCATTCTCTTCATGACTGAGTTAACTCATCCTGAGTTACATGTGCCCCTTCACTGAGTTGACTCAGTTTACATGTACCCCTTCCCTTCCTCTTCTCCATGCATGCAACCGCCCTCCACGTTCTCCCTCTTAGCCAAAACACTTGGGATTTGGCTTAGGCAACTTTCATGAAGTGCATGTCCAAGTACCTTGGGTTCTTTGTGTGTACCCTTTGGGATCTACGTGGTGGCTTATCATGTCAACTTAGTAAGGGTATATGCAACTCGGTGGGTCAACTCAATTGGGGTACATGTAACTTGTGGTTTCTGTTGCACTTTTCCAGCTACCATTAGTAAACTTGTGGTTTGTGGTGAATATGAAATCAGAAAATGGGTATCCGTAGTTGCGAGTTTTACGTCATTTTGACTTCATTTATTATGCTCTGTTTTGCTTGTTAGTTGTTACTGTACGCTCTATTTTACTGCACGCTCTGTTTTACTGCTTAGTGGTTAGTTTCTCTTTATTTCGGTTCATTTGTACGTGGCTTTCCTTATTTAAAGCAGCCAATGCTTTTGTTAATGGAAGTTCAGTATTATTGCATTCAAACTGTGGTACTTTTCTCACCCTAAGAGAAAACAATTCATCTTACCAGTATACTCTCTCACTGGGACCTATCAATCATAAACTTCTGCAGTTTCGACCTGCTCTTGGATTTCTTCTTCATCGACAACTTCTTGTTCCCACGCTTCTTCTTCCTGAGTATCATCATCTACAGCCATGGTTTCAGGTCCATGGGGCTCTTGCTCCTGGGTTACACCACCATTGGGGTTGTTCGTCCACTGTTTCTTAGGGGATTTGCTCCTCTTGTGGTGGCTCCTGCGGTGGGGGTTGCCATTCTACTGGTTTGGTACTTTCAGGTTCAGAAGAACGAAGCTTTTGCTTCTTGGACATGGTCATGGAGTTGAATCAGAGATTGTTGTGCCTGAGTAGGAAGAGGATCTAGGGTTTGGAAATGCAGATAGAGGGAAAATTTGATTGCTCTATTTTGCGCCAGAAAAGGTTTGAACAACCTCCTTGTCCAAATTATAATGCTTGCGATTTCACTCACCTGACCTAGCTGGCTGTCTACTATCACCATCGAGTGCGACTATATGTCAATGGGCCGGATCTGTTTCGACCCATTATCCAACTCTTACAACTGGCCTTAAACCTTTTTTTTTTTAATGGGCCAGATCTATTATGCTTCTTGTCAAAAAATAAATAACGAAGTGACAAAACGGTATCTGGCCAAGTTGTTTTTTGCATTACTGGCTTAATGAAACCTTCTTAAAACGATGTAGTTTTACTTCCTCAATTAACTCACACGTTACACCTGCAATTGACAGTCACATCAGATATTTAACGCGGAAGTTCCGTAAACTTTCTATAATGATATCTCACAAAATAAGACTAAATTGATGGATAGATTGATTTTTTACACATTAAAATGATATTAAAAATTATTTAAGGACTAATTTATTCTTTTCAAATCACTGTTAATAGTCAATATAAGCAACGATCAAATTATTGTGAAAAACTTATTTGTGAATCAAAGTTTCTTAAACCAATCAATTAGCTTTGGTATCATTGCCACGTTGAGCCAATCCTGTCCGTCCAGCACGTACCCCCCCCCCCCTCCCCAAAGTCTCCAACCCTTGCTAAAATCCTACTTTCCTCAACACGTCCAATTAACCACTCCTCTAGTTTATACCAACTCTTCTTCGACAATGATAATGTTCTTCATCATCTCCAAGCCTGGCCCTCATGTTTCAAACACATACAAAATCCTTGCCTTTTGATCAAAGAACAACATATAATAGTACTAGGGTTTTGACCCTATTTTTCATGGACCAAAAAAACCACTTTGTCGTGAGTTTTGCAAATAACTCGTTTAATTAATTAAGATAGTCCAATCCTAATATCGAAACACAACAGTAAGTTTAAAAGAAAATCTTTCTGTACTTTGACAATAATATTATTGTAAACACAAAAATGTATGAGTCACATAAAATATTTGTTCGAGGATTCTACATATCACATAATCATATCATACTACATTAACGTAACAAACATACATTATTTTGATATTTTATTAAATATAAATATAAAGTATCTTTTTTTTTTTAGTAAAATTAAAAACAGTTCACATGTATCTTACTCTCATATAATATGGCATACTGTATAAATATCAAAATTATATAATAAAATTTTATTTTGTTTTTTTATCCTACAAAGAATGCCTTTTTATGTTGGCTGGACATTTTAATGCTTCAACCAATAGAAAAGCTAGCTACATAGCCTAGAACGCTAAATCATTGTTGGGTTTGGTTTCAAATAATCTCCTGACTAATAATACCCAACCCTACGTTTCAGACCCATAATTGAAAACCAATTGAATGGAAAAAGGCCCAATGTCAATTTCCCCATTCGTCCCTCCCAGTTTTTGGGAATCTTATATGGGACTAAGTCCTAAGTTTCCATTACTATTTTGTTTATAAGTACTTATTTTTTTCCTACCAAATAGTGTAATATTTTATTTTAATAGTTGGTTGTAACTTGTACGACAACGGTATTTCCTATGTCTAGCCATAGCAAAAATACCGTAAGCTTAGAACTTGAATAAATAAATATCCCAATGCCAGTTTAGGGTAAGCTTAAAAATTGACGTCACCGTTATACCGTTCACTTTTGTTCAACTAGAAAGATGTACTTGTACAAAACATTACTCAGTCACAAATGTTCACATGATCAATCCCATTGTTATAATATTATTATCTCTCAATTTCTCGCATAAGATGAACATAGCTCACACGCAATTTGTGTTCTGCTTCACTTTAGCCATGTTGAGGTCAAGTTGTCCTTTTGTGAAATGTTAATGGAAACAACTCCCAATTATAAATGAATTGGAGAATTACTAAAAATAAATAAATCAACCAACTTAAAAGAATCTCATTTTAAAAAAAGGAAAAAGACCATATCCTATAGAATGCTCATTTCTTATTTGGCAGCTGCCATTTCCTTAACAATATAGCTAATGTCTCCTAAATTCTCTCCATTTCTCTTCTTTGTTTTCCCTTTCTGAGACAGAAGGGAACAAAACAATTATTAATCTATCTATGGGAGATCTATGGGAGAAAGAAGAACACAATAATTACAACACAACGTCAACCCATTTAAACTAAATTCCAAACATACTCCAATCCTAATCTCCCTTTTTAAAAACCCCCAAGCTTCTGCTGATCCTAATTATTGCCCTTTAACATCCTCAAGGGCCACTTTAACTCACTTTACCAATATTTTATTTTTCTAAGTCCTCCTAACAGCCAAATAATAATATGAACAATTGGGCCCTTGACTTGTAATGTCTGCCGTTACACTAACTGGCTTTGAACCTCATTTGATAAAGAGTTTGTTAGGTCAAGTAAGTCATGAAATTGATGAGCAAAGAGTAATAGAAGGCTTCTAGCCTTTTATCGGGAAATTGTATGAAGCACAATTTAAACTAAAATATATTCGCACCCTATATATATATGCATGCCATGAAATTTAGTTACACAACCAATTACCACGAATTAAAGCTACCTCACATCAATTTCACTATTCTCACTACACTTCAAACACATTGGCTACAACATAACAAAAAATACTTTGGCAACGTTAAAAAAAACACACAGAATAGAAGAAAACATAATAATACTACTTATACCTAACAATTATTATTATATTATAACTACATAATAGTAATCAAATAGATACTTGTACACACTCTCAACCTTCATAACAACACACTCACTCATTGTAATCTAATCTATCTAATATGCAATTATAGGGTCAAGAAATAAAATCCTCCAAACTTTTATAAAGACTATTATCCCATACATTTCACACAAACTATTTATCATCACACACAGTTCTTTATTGCACCATAGCATAAAACTTACAACCTAGTAACGTACATCACTAAAATAAATTCATTTTAAAATAATTATACAACTACTAATGTACGATGTTGGTCATTCAATTACTCCTCTATGGCTTCTCGAAATAGCTACTTCCTTGTTCTCTACAATTTAAGTCCAACATTAAGGTCAATCATAACTAACAAATGGGGTATTCATAGAAATAATCATTTTTATCATTACAAAAATTATATCCAAACTTACCTTTACTCGACTTTTAAAAGATTTACGCTCTCTAATACAGAAGGAAATAAAATTCATAGCCTTCTTCTTCTTCTTCTTCTTTTCAGCCTTCCTACATCTCTTAAAAATGTCTCCCGTACAACCTTTTCCAAAATTGCAACTTTCTTTATCCCTCCCACATCTCCACCTCCATTCCTCTTGCAAAATTGTCACCTCACCCTTCAAATATGCCAGCATGTCCTCTAACACCTCCACTCTATCCGCAAGAACCTTTTGTTTGGTGAATTCACATCCAATTATTAATAATTATTTTCATAATACCAACAACACATTTACTCTACTATAAACAATAAATAGACTGGTGTAATACCTTCACTGCTCCATCAAGCATCTGCAACAAATACATATAGACAATTGTAGTCAATTATAATTTTTTCACTCCAACATGCTGTTTATTTAATTCCAAGAAAAATTTCCCCCTTCATTTATCCTATCTCAATATATTACCCCTTCATATATGTCACTTGATCAACAATATCTTTATATATTAATTAATCCCCATTTTTAACCTCCTAATCCTATTTTGGGCCTATTTGATTGGGCTTGGGTCATATTTCATTAATTAGGTTCAAATTAGGCTTAAGTGTGTTTTTCAGCATTATTAGGGTTTTGACACTATTCTGTATTTCGGATATATCTTTAGTTCTGTGTGTCTAAAAATTGTGATTCTTACATTGTAGGAAAGATAAGAGGATTATATACAACTTTCATTCAGACCTCCAAGGCCAATTTAGACGTTACATGGGTCAAATTTAACCCGGAAGTCAGAGTAGAGTTGCTGCCGCTGGATCCTGACCCTCATGCAGTTTTTGGACCATAACTTGTTCTGTACATGTCTTATGGACTTGAAACTGGTCCCATTGGAAAGATAAGACGTAGGGCTTCAATTGTTATGAAGGACGGTTCAATAAATTATGAAGTTAAGATAGTCTTATTTCCTGTAGAAAATGACTAATTAGTCCAGAGACCTATATGGACCTAGATGGACTTAAATGGGCTTAACTTCCTCAATTCAGGAGCAATTAGGCCCAAACCGGAGCCCATTTGAAGCTGACGTCCAGAGGTTTAAACTAGGTTAGGGGTAAATTGGGTGTGCATGAAAATTAGGAAGTTATAATCAGAGAAAGGAGGCAGACGAGTTATCAATTCTAGACTAGACAGTTTTAGTTTTCTCTCTTGTATTTGCTGGAACTTATTGAACTATGGTTTTCTTTCCTCATTGGAGCTTGGATATCATGACCATGGAGGAGTAGAACTCTTGTAACCAAGTTAGAATTCTGATTAAATTCGGTTTTGTTCTTGAGGTTATGTACTTAATTTGATTAAGCTTAATGCAATTTCGTTTTTCATTGGATTCTGATTGTCTGGATATTTTATATGGATCATGGAGATCTTTGTGATTTATATGGATGTTTAGGTGTGAAATAGAATTTAGATTGATTAATCTTTAATTCTGTGCATGAATCCTTTGAAGAATTGCTAATTGAGTTTCGGTTTTCAGATTAGCCACTAATTGCTTAATCATTGTGATTACAAGATTAGTAATTGAATGAGGTTAATCAAATTCTAAGTGATAACTTAGTAGGAATAATTAGTCATAATTAGAGATTTCGGTTATGATTAAACTCAATTAGCATTGCTGCATTAGGACTTAATCACTCATGTTAATCAATGATGGATCAAATCGGTTTATGGATGAATGTCTAGCTAGGTTACGTTTTAATCAACTTAATTAATCCTATTTCAATTCTGCTTTTTACAATCTAGAAATACAATTCTGTTTTACAATCCCCTATTTTTAACTTGAAATTATTGATTACACATTGCATTCTTTGTGAGACAAACCCGGATTATGCCCTCTATTGCATTCTAATTAGGGGATTCGGTTTAATTTAATTGGTTAAGCGACAAATCCAATCATCACTCCTTCTATGCCTACTCTCATTATGCTGAATGAGTTTTGACATCAGTTGAGCATATCAATCTTCTCCGTTTAAATTATAACATTAGCTACAACAAGTGTAATATGCATATGCCTGCTAAACTATGTTGACCAAGATAAGAAAAACCAATGGTATCACAATAGTAGCAATTCTTATGGAAAAAGATTTTGAAATCATAGTAAAATTACACAATAATTAATGTAGTTTCACAAACTTAAACTACCTACGTAGTAGGTTCAAGAATGAGAAGAGATTTAATTCATTATAAAATCTGTGCATTTAGAAACTCTCAACTCTTCATCCCACAACCATCTAAACATAGATTATACTATTTTGACTATTAGTAAGATTAGCTAAGAGAAGACAACCAAGCTCATAGACACATGACCCTACCCATTTTTTACCATCTTATTTATGTATAGTAGACAAACTGAAACTAGAGGCACAACATTGTCCCTGAGGCCCTCACAACAAGGGCTCTTTCAAATATTTCAAACTACAACCGGATGTGTATGCCAAGAAATAACCTCAAGTAAAAAGGTTTCACTTCTTTGGCATGTGGTCAAGAAAGAAGCAAGGGAATACCAAAACAACTGTTGTGCAAAGAAACAGAGGAAGGCAGAGGCTTAATTCAGTATTTTGAGTCATCGTTTGCTATGGATAACTTAATAAATGATGCTTATTGTAGTTTACACAATCACATAAGGTTGCCTGACAATCCAAATGGTCCACAAATCTCAACAAACAGTAATATCTTCCACAGAAGAGGAATATGTTAAAAAATTAAAAACTGTTTTCAGAGTTTAATTAAGAACTGAAACACCTCCATCAAAGTCTCACATACTCTATCAAACCAACCCATATATCATAATAAAAACTGTTGACTGGTCATACAGCTGTATTAATACTTTACAAAGGTGCAATACGTATTCCCCTTTTTCCGTTAAATATTGAAACTTTACATAAGTGCAATAGTTGTAGTTTAGAATGAATAGGTTAATAGTTCCACTAGCTTAAATTACTAAAATTAGACTTTCAACATCTACATGCTAGGCATTCTCTCATTCTCTCACAGAAACGCAGCACGGGCTTTGGATAAAAGACCAAATCTCATGATTTAAACCGTCCGCCAATTACTGGGAAACAAAACCCTAATCTAATTACACAACATATTACCCCTCATGTTAAGACAACCCCAGATCGCTAAAATTAATTGAAGGCAAAGGGAACGGATGGAGGGACAGAGAGACAAATGACTGACTAATAAAATACAAAGAGACATGATTACCTTGTTGAAGTCCCACTTCTTCTCGTCTTCAAGTTGAGAATTCAAGAAATCTTTAAGAATTCTGAAATGAAATCAGAGAGTCCGCCATTGATGACAGGGAAACAGGGAGCGAAAGAGAGTGTTCGATATTACAGAAAATCATAAAAAAAACAAGCCCACTTACAGCTGGAGAAGGAGATGTGGTGCCAGATGTGGAGTTCTGCCGGTTCTGGCTACGTCAGGGAGGAGAGGAGGTGCGGATGTGGTTCGGACACTTAGGGATTTTGCAAATGTTAAGGCTCACCAGTGAAGAGGAAGAGAAAGAAGTAAAGAAAGACAATGCGACGTTGTTCAAGCACTGGGCAGCTTTTTTTCTGTTTCATACAAAACGCACATTTTGTATGCAATGGGTAAGTTTCTTAATTAGAAAAGTTTAGTACCACTTTTATAATTTCCAAATCCTGCCTATACATGTTCCCTTTCCCATTCCTACAGACACAACCTGCAAAAATCAGAAAAAAAAAAAAAAAAAAAANAAAAAAAAAAAAAAAAAAAAAAAAAAAAAAGGTGAACAAGTCACGATCAGGGGGGTGTAGTATAGCACCCCCCCCCTATAATTATAATAATAATAGAGCCTATTAAGTAGGATTTCAGAATTACCACCTCTATGACAAAATAGGAATATCCGATTGTAGTAGTCGGTTAGCTTTTCTCCTGAGTCTATGAATCTACACTGCATCATTGTGGAGGACCAATCAAATTGTTGAATGAGATCATTGTAAGGATCACTGGTGGTTCCAGCAAATAAGGCCATGGTCCCTGGAATTATTGCACTCCTAGTCTCATCAGTTTCCAAACAGAGAAGCAGTGCATAAAATTGTCACGTAAATGTTGGAATCTTGGGTAAGCAACTGCTAATGACAAGTTGATAACAAGAGTTTGAAATGAACATTACCCTTGAAAGATCCTTCACAGACAGCCTGCAAAAGATGTCGATCTTCAATTCTTCTGGGAGATATTCAAATAAGAATTTTGGAGGGCAGGTGGTGTTGGTGGTCACCATTGAAACTAGCAAAGTTGTCTAGTTGTGTAAAAAGATACAGAAGAAAAGAGAAGATAGGAAATACAAATGAGCCTGCCTGAGTTCAATTTAAAGACATGCAGCTGGTTTCCTTTTACACCTGCGGAGAATAGAAGACTCAGAGAAAATGGTTTAAGTTTATATTGTAAAAAGGGAAATTAATTAGCATTGGTTTTGTTGGATACTCTGCACTCAATTAATGCATATATTTTCAAAGGTGTTTGCTGTCCTACCTCACCCATATTGGGTGGTTAAAAATAGAAATTTTTTTTCTATTTTTTACCCCACCCATATGAGTGAGGTAGGATAAAGTCTCCCATTTTCAAATCAAGGGGAGAAAACAAATCATGAGAAATTGAGAATTGTGCATTAGGTGAAACAGCTCTAAAGAGGTTTTTTCTTACCAAAATCTGAAAGACATTCTCAAAAAAAGTAAAATATATTTGGTCATTGAATTTTTGTTCAAATATCTCTTTATTTATTAATTTATTTTTTGTGTCATTTTAATTTTTAAATTATCATTCCATTGATCAAATTAGTACTCCGTTAGCACCATTTAATTAAAGTTTATAGAAAATTTCACATGGCTAATTAAATGATGACGTAGCTTGTAAGTGATGATGTGATGTGTCTAATTGAAATTGTTGGCACACTCAATATTAAAACTACACCTTTTTAAACCTTTCAAAAACAAAACAAAAAAACAAAAAAACATAAAAAAAATCCCGTAGGTTCCCTTTTGTTTGCTCCATCACCTCCCAGCTCCTTCCAAACCTTATGTGCTAATTGAATTTCATAAAATGAAGAAGAAGGGGGAAGGACCTCGTGAGGAAGAAGACGGAGGTAGAGAAGAAGAAGGGGAATGGACCTCGTGAGGAAGAACACTACAAGAAGAAGGCTATTTTCTAACGGAAAATTCCAACGGAACAAAATACCATTGGAATATTCTAAAAATTCCAACGAAAACTCCAACGGAAGAAATTTTGTTGAAATTTCAACGGTAATGTAATTTGTCAAAATTACCGTTAGAATTATTTTTTCAATTTTTTTGTTGATTCCCATGGAAATTCTTACGGTAATTTCTATAATAGTACCGTTGGAATTTTTTAGGCTATTTTAGCTTTCCCCCTTCCCCCTTTCACATTTCAGACTTCCCCCTTTTCGCATTTCAGACTTCCCCCTTTATGCTTTCACCAAGACCTAGCTCGATCCCTTCTCCATTTGCTGGGTTTTGGGTTTGCTGGGATGAATATTGTCATAATCGTTGTCAAATAGTTTTGAGCACAAGTTCTCAAAATGGTGATATTCGGTCCTGTAACTCCTGGTCAGGTACGTGTTCGAGCTTCTTCTGCTATTAGATCTTGCACTGGTTTGTGTATTTCAGTGGTGTTTACTTAGTAGTGCTTGATTTGAAGCTTCATAGCAGTGGATTTTGATGTGTTTGTGTTTTGGTTAGTGTCATTAGCTAGTTATCTATGTCTATTGCTTGCAGGCTTCGTTCTTGCTCAAAATCATTCCAGTCATTGCGGCATGGATTTATTCAGAGATATTGGAGTATTGGAAGAATTCAATCTCTTCGAAAGTGTGAGTTTGATTTATTACTCCTTTTCCGCATAAACTTTAGTTGCACCAGCAGGTGGAATTTTCACATTTTACAAGGAATTTAGCGTCTACTACTACTGACTTTTCTTTTTTGTTTCTTGAGAGAGTTGCTATATATACTGAGTAGAATTAGAGCACTTGGCTATGACTTCAATATGATTAAGAGCCGTATGATTTGTAATGTTTGCCATAATGCTCTTGTACGTTTCGTACATCTGCAATTGATTTTTTCTAATACCATATCTAGAGTTGAATTTTTCACATTATAAAAATTTGCTAAGTAGCAGCATTACACCAAACAATCTCAAAATTTATTTGTTTTCATTATCTAGCAAGTCTTTTTGAAGAGAAAAAAATTTCTTAGATGATTGACTAGAAATGTTAGTTCATGAAAAATCAAGAACTTGTGACTAGTGTTCCTCATGGAAGTTATTTGATCCTACTAGTAGGCATTCAGACGTTAATTTGGTTGAAATGGGCAATGATGCTGTCAAAGAAGAAGATAGAGCAGTTTTAATAGAGGGGGGAACTCTACAATCAGCCTCCCGAAAAGGTCGAAGCTTAATTGGCTCATTCCCAATCATCAGGTTTGTAAACATGCTCCTCTTGTTCTTATTTTCTTAAGTTATGGGTAAGTAAGACTTACGTATTTTGGCCTTTTTATTTATTTCTTCAGATTCCTTTTGATGGATGAATATTTCTTGATTGAAAACCGTTTGACACTTAGAGCAATGTAAGTGAATTATTTGATTTAAGAAATAAATTATGTAAGCCAATCAAAATATTGACTTCTATTTCCGTAACTCTTTCTCTTGTTACAGATCCGAATTCAAAATCCTTTTAGCTTACTATTATTTGTGTTGTCTCACAGATTTCTTTGGATCATCGAAAAAGGTAACCATAATTCGTTGCCTCCTTTGTATACCACTGCTTATTGCTTTTGCTTGGTCCTCTTTGATTTTGTGATTGGAGAGACTCTTCCGGATGCAACATATTGCAGCTTGTTTGTGTGTCTCTTTAGCTTGATCCTGTTCGTTATCTTCAAATAGTGTTTCACCATAATTATTTTCTAGAAGCTTTTATATGTTTTTCTGTCATCAGTGTACCCACTGACCCTTCCATGGTTTTCCTTTATTTAACTAAGTATGAAAAAGATGAAGCCTTTATTAGCATTTTTATGATAATGCTTCCTAAATATTCATTATGGTTGAGGAACTTTATGATCTTTTGTCATACTCCACATAGAACATTTGCAAATGGTTACCAATGATAAAATTCCGTGTTTGTACTGTAAAAATTAATGGCAGATTAAGTAAAATCTCATTGGCGTTCAGTATTGTTTGTTTTGTCATTTACCTACTATCCATTACTGATATTTTTCGGTGAACATTATCTGTTTCTGCAAAGTTACAATAGGTATCTCTTCTTATTTCTCTATTTCCTTCTCATCATAGTTTCAGCAATGACTTCTTTTACAATACATCATGACAAGTCACCATTCTCTGGGAAATCCATACTTTTTTCAATAGGCACCAGATTGAAGAATGGAGAGGCTGGATGTAGGTTGCTCTTATCTTCAAATGGTGTATATAAGTATTCTCTATAATTTTACAATGGAAAACCTGTGACTTGAAACTCCTGGATCATGCAAGTTAAAATCCAGCATGAATGCATTTAATATAAACGTGATCGCAATTCAAGTCTCGTTTGAACTATTTTGTCTGATGTGATTATTCAACCTCTTATGGTGCATGTTAAGATTATTAAATTCTTGATGTTATTGCTTCCGCATTGCTACCATTTGAAATCTGGTATTTTTCTTCTCACAGTTTCTCTGTTCCAGGTTTTGTTTTTGATGTACCATTACTTTGCTGCAACTGAAATCTATAACGCTATTCGTCTGTTCATTGTTGCATATATCTGGATGACTGGATTTGGGAACTTCTCATATTATTATGTTCGTAAAGATTTTAGCCTAGCAAGGTTTGCTCAGGTATTCCATCTCCCAGAACTATAAGCATACTTTTGTATATTTGGTCTGTCCTGACTGCGATATCTTTCCCTCCTTTTTTGGTTAAACAAATGATGTGGTGGCATAATTTCTTGGTGTTGTTCTGCTGTATTGTAACATATTCCTGTCAAATAGGTGTTGTAACATATATTAATTGTGTAATGTTGAGAATCTTGATGGAAACTTGGTTTTTGTGAAACAAGTCTTGCAGTTTCGCTTATGTTGTTCTCTTTCGAGGTAATCTTTTCTCTGTCCCCTACTCGTTGTTAATTCTTGGGATTCCAATTGTTTTAAAAGTATCAACTTGTTTAGAGTTCAGGTAGTTGTCCACTTCTGAAATTGAAATCTGTGTCTGCTGCTGATGTCTCAATTTCCCAATTTTCTGCTGACCAACCAGCACAACGAGATAACTTTATAAAATCTGGTTGGCTGAATACTAAGACATATAGTCCTAAAAACTTGTCACTTAAACCAGCTATGATCTGCGATAGTTTATTATGTGACCCTGATAATCTGTTTTATATTCTAGATAAGTTTGGTGATTATAATTTGGACAAGTTGCAACTCACTGCTTTTGTGAATTTTGTGGTTTCCCATTGTTACATGGTAGCATTGCTTGCTTCTAATTGCTGTTAAGCCTCTCATGCTCTCTCATGTTTACTCATGTTGTCTACCAGTTATAGAGAAAAGCGCACTAGTCATATTTTCTCATGTTGCTTTTTTTTCTTGCTTGTAGGAGTCTAGGTTGGGGTTTGGATGTGGGAGTCTTTCTAGAATATTAAATGCTCTTTTATCCTTTGAAGCTGGGTGTTCACTTATAAAGGAAACTTTTCAACGAGTTATCACCTTCTTTGATACAGCAGATGTCTATGGAGATAATCATCATAATAAGATCATGGTTGGCAAGGTGCTGGATATCTCTCAAGTACTCAGAATGAATTTTATTTGCCCTAAGAAGGTTATTGTGTGCTGTATACCATTCAGTTTTTGAATGATGCTAGCCCCAAGGCCAAGAGGGAAAAAGGTGACTGATAGGAATACTAGGCAGTAACTCTTAATTATTAGCGAGAGAAGCTCTTGGAAATTTTATGTAATTTGTTCCTTAGATTCCATTGATAATATGTGTATCCGAAACTCTTTAGAATATGCTACTTTTGCCCAATCAACTTTGTTAATTTTACTTCTATTGTCCATTTCTGTTTATTGTGTAAAAGAAAATATTATGTTGGGTGTTATTTGTCATTGAATTTGCCAAAAATGGCTAATAAGTAGCATTAAAGTGAAAATTTTAAACAAAATATTAAAAAGATAATAATCATAATAATAAATAAGAAATTCTAACGTTAATTTTAAAAAAAAAAATTTCTAAACAAAATTTAAAAAAAAAAANAAAAAACCTTAGAAAATTCCAACAGAAATTTTTTTCCTTTGGAATTTCAAAAAATAAAAATTAATTTTTTAGTTTTTAAAAAAATAATTTTTTTTAAATATATTAAAAATTCCAATGGAAAATTCCGTTGAAATTTTTATTAAAATTCTTTTTTAAAAACTGAATTCCAATGGTAAAATTCTGTTAGAATTTCCGTTGAAATTTGTAATTTCAACGGCTTTTTTCCAACAACCCAAATTTCGTTGGAATCTAGGAATTTTTTTGTAGTGGAAGATGCATTTTTTTTTTTGGGTAAAACAATTGTGTTTTACTAGATATAGTAGTCGTATTTTTGAAAAAAAAAATTACTAAGATTACTAAGAAAGTTTTATTTAAACCAAACATAGAAATGAAATATTCATATGAAACATTATCTAACATTCACATGAATGTTTAAAGCCAACTAAACACATTTGTAATATTCTTGAAAATCATCATTCTCAATGATTATGATTCCTAAGAACAAAAAAAGAATTCGTCTCTCAAACGCCCCCTTATATTGTCCTTTATTTCTTTCTTTTGAACAATTGTAGATTTTGGTCAAAATCAGCTAATGCCTATTGTGTTGTTAATATTTATAAAAAGAAAAAAGAAAATACCATAAGCAGCATCAATTAAATATTTATTGGTAAGGCATCTCAAATGAGTTTTTACTTTTGTTCTCGTACAGTCTAATCAGTTTCTAAAATTTTGCAGAACAAAAACAGATCTCCTTGCACACTAGGCACATAATAAATTGTGAAACACGGCCTTCCTTTCTCTAATTATGTTTTTCTAAACAAATTCTTCATTAGTTTCTTGCTCTATTCTTAATTTTCGTTTTATGGGTTTCTTTGTTCAATTAATTGTGGGAAAAACGCTAGCTATCTGCACTATTGACCGAGATAACAAAGCACACAAAGTTAATGATCACAGATTTAGAAAGATAACTCAATTAATAGAAATATCACTTTATTTATTATATAGATTATAAGAAAATCTCTTCACTTAGGATGTAGATAGTTATCCAACACAACTATGGTTGAAACAACACAACCAGAGATACGCACCATCAACTTAGACCTTATTCAATAAAGGATAACATGTGTCCTATAAGTAGATAGTAGTAGTATATAGTTTCTCACGTTCGGATTAGCTGTGAGATGCTCAGATTGTCCACAGAAAGCAACAGAGTAGATTTTGATTTTACGAGCTTTCCACAAATAAACCAACAGGCACATAGATTGAGAAATTTTTCCGCCAACTTATTTGATCGCGCACTTCAAATGAGATTCCAGTAAGAGAAGTATCCGCAGACCATATAGAAATACAACTAAGATGGTGTGCTTTCTATTCGTAGGTCATAAAGAAGACATCTTCCGGCAGTTTTGCTTTGTCTCCGCTATCAGTGCTATAGACAAGGACGAGTGATGCGACATCATATTTCACCTGCCCTTCCGCAATGGCTTTCTTGAACTTGTTCACAGTGATAAAGGGCTCCTTTTTATGTCGATTTCAGAATTGTCCGAAAATGGCATTGATTGTTTTGAGTTCAAATATTTATACGAGAGAATACAGAATCTGTACTACTGTTACACAGAATATTCCCTAGCTAGGGATGAGGTTGTTAAAGGTTTAAGATCAAACCTAAACTATTGAATATTTGAATTCAAGTTTCTGTTACCACTCCTATACTCTAACCCATTAATAGTTGGTCAGACGTGGTATCCCATTTTAGGATTTCTGTTTTCAACCTGCAAAAGTATTTCTGATTTTTTTTTATTTTGTCTTCCCAGCATTTTGTAGAACTTAAACTTCCGCTTTCAGAATTTCAGAGACTAGAACCATTCTGTTACAAGAGATATAGAACCATGTTTGCCCATTAAGAACTGAAAGACATGATCATGTACAGAGAAAACCTGAACGTTGGTCTCTTGCGTGTCTGGCAACGTAATTTGTATCAATGTGAATGTTGATACAGTACTGCTATAGTGCTCCCAACAAATTTCCCAGAACATTATGTACGGGAATAGTTTGTATCAACTTAATTTGTATTATGCGCGTCCTCCTCTGTGACCGAGTACCTCAATACCATTAAAGGTATATCTAATGAACTCACCCTTAGTAGGTACCCTCTTAATGGCATTGATCTAGTCATTTACGCTCTCATTGGCTTGTGTTCTTGTTTTCCTAGATTTCTGCTTCTATTCACACTCTCGAAACACCCATCTCTTTTGATGATTTATTTGACAAATTGGTTGATTTAGGAGCTGTTTCTCCAACGTGAGGACGATTACATTGCACTGGTCATGCCACTCCCAATTATGCCAAATGAAATGTTCCAACTTCCTTCAAAGGAAGTCACTCTCATAGTGCCTCCTCTCAATCAAATGGATGACATCCACACAACTGAATTCCTAAATGATATCACCCCATTTGGTTTCCCAAATCACGGGTTAACATTGAAGATTGGTGTACCAGTCATGTTACTTAAAAACATTGATCTACATAATGGTTTGTGTAATGGAACATGACTAATCATCACACAACTTGAAAAATATATGATCGAAGTGAAAATTATTTCAAGCAATAACTCAAGAGAGAAGATATTCATCCCAAGAATGAATTTGACATCATCTGACCAAAGAATATCACTATCTCATGTGGGATTGTATCTCCCAGGACCAATATTTAGTCAAGGACAGCTTTATGTAGCATTCTCAAAAGTTAGAAGCCGAAGTAGTCTAAAGGTCTTGGCAATTGATTCGGATGGGAATACCAACAAGAGCACAAGAAATGTAGTCTACAAAGAGGTGTTTTATAAGATTAATCAAAAGGGTATCATATAAATTTTAATCTATACAAAACCTAAAGATACCTCTATAGACTAAAAATGTACTAATAAGTTCCTTCACTTCACCTATAATACAATTTCAGGTAGACAAGGAAGTTGTGATGACTTAGTAGAAGATATTGCAAGTAGCAGTTCAAATCTAATAACAGAGAATGGATTTGATATGACATTCTCCGTTTGTTTAGTAGTAGTTTGCCATATTTGTGAATTCATGATTAATGCTATCAACAATCTGAATTTATGAGTGCCATTCTGTTATTCACTATTATTATATTAGACCTTGATTTATATAATACATTATTAATAATAATAAAAAATATGTCAAAGTGTTATTAAAAGTTATGATATAAATTAGAAGTTGTCAAAAATTATAATATGTTCAGTGCCTACGAATGCCCACGCATTGTGCAGGGTCCAATACTAGTATTTATGTAAGTTAATTGACCCTATGAATGTGTCTTAGTGAGAAAGTGGTCTAAATCTTCAAAGAATTGTCACATAGGCGTTTAATATTGGCAGACACTGTTATCACTTATTTTTTTCTTTTTTGGTGAAAAAGGAAATATATTAAAAGAGAATTGTCACATTGGCCTTTGGCACAAGTGGACTTGTCTGATCAAAATCTGTTTGTTTAAAACTTGTCATACTTAATGAAAAACGAGTAATTATTGCCAGTCAATCCTTTTAGTTTTTTTTTTAAACTTTGATTTTAACTCAATTAAGATTAGTTCCCATTAGTAATGAGATATTTTATCAAATTCTGCATAAGCTGCCTTGCAATTTTGCTCTATAGGGGCTCTAACTTCAAAGGCAGAGCAAGATGAGGTTTCAGCAATAGAAAGTAAAGACAGCCAGTCTTCAACATTTCACTGTCTTCGATGTGTCCAGTAGAAGAAATTAAGATGAGGCACGCTTTTGCTTACATATGTAAGACAGCACCATACTTCTTACGGGCCTCACATGGTGAAAAATGGAAAAAGGCCTCATGGGCCTGTTTTGGGTTTTCATGGGTTTGCTCAAATTGGAAGAGGATATGGGCTAAGTGAAGTTTCTCTGAAAATCCATATGGGCTTTTTGGTTCTTAACCATTGAATAAAGGATTCTAGCCCAATTTTTTTAAAAACAAAAACTCAATAAAGGAATTTATATTTTTCAAGTTGGAGAGTAATAAGGCAATTCTAGCAAAAAAAATATTAATAAAAGGAAAACTAGCTTCTTTATAAAGTTTTTATAAATTATTTAAAATATTTTTATCATGAAATTTTGAGTGGAGTGCAAAGTTTTTTTTTTTTTTTACATATTTTTATTGATAAATACTTAATGAAAACTGTCTGAATGAAAGTTTCAAAATATCTTAACAAAAAAGCATGAGATTTGAGAATTAACTGCGCAATTCCAATAAACAATAACATTTTATACTTCTGGTATTTTTTTTTTTTTTAATAATACGTTCTGAATGTTTTCAACTCGCATGAAAACCATTTCAAATGGCCCCACATCTATATATTACCCGGCATAACCGAACTCCAGTTCACTGCAACTAGCACCTCTCATCTCATATTAGCATTTATTACCCTGCAAGGTTGGTGTTGCAATGGATTCCCGGAAACAAGCATCAATGTAGTTTGCCTATTCATTATTGAACATCTAAACACTCTTTCTTGTATCATGTTCCCTTTCTCATAATCTGTTCTGTTTGTCTGAGATTGTTCTCAGAGTTTATGATTCCCTAGGTGTTCGAACCAGAGTCATAATCAAATTGTCAACAAAAAAAAATATGCTGTGTCTTTTTCTGTTTAGTGAACAACTGATCCACAATTTCAAAAAATTGTCAAAGATCTTTACGAAATTCTAGGCATGGCTGCTTATCACCGTCGTAATAAAGAACACAGATGCAGATGTTGTTTACAGAACGCACCACAACATTGCATTGCCTATTGTTCTTGCCATTGTGCCATGGGTTGGTCTTTGGAACACTAGTAAGCTTTTTTCCTGTCTTACGATACTTGTTCTTGGAAGCATTGGGCCTGTTTGAAATCTATTTTTAAAAACTGTTTTCTGTTTTTTAAAAAAAAAAAAACAAAAAAACGTGTTTGGTAAACTGTTTTTGTTTACCTGTTTTAAAAACTTGTTCTGAAAATCTTGTTTTAAAAACAAGAAAACCAAAACAAGTCTAGCTTGTTTTTGTTCTGAAAACAGGTGAATGACCGGAGAACAACTTGTTCTCATTAATGGCACATCCGTAATTATATTCAATTCTCCAAAGCCTCCCCTCGACACTCCGCTGAAGCCATTTCCCCAAATCCATTCTCAAATCCCTAGCCTTCATCACTCTCCCTCTGTCCCTAATTCCCTCTGCACCGAACAAATCCCTGGCCTTCCTCACTCTCCCAGTTTTCCTTGGGTACTGTTTGTCTCCATGTCACCAAAGGTAAAAGTTGGTTCGAAAACTGCGGGGGTCCTGAACCTGCGAACTTGTCAGTCTCCCTTCTCTTTTGACTGCTGTTCTACTGCAGGCAATCAATAGATAATCATCTGAACAGGTAACATTGCTACAACCTTCAAATTCATTCATACAAATTGTTTTGATTTATGTTCAAGAAATTCATCTTTCGAACTCTAGATTTCTGTTATTGTCATTCTTGTATATGTCTTTTCTCTCTAATTAGTAAGAAATTTGCTTCAATTTCATTTTCTTTTGCACATTTGTGTGTGTTTTGGTTCAAATATTTGCAGCAGAGTAATCTAGAATTATTTTAGTTTACTGTAAACTTGAAAACATGGATGCTACTTTTTGGTGGTGTGGATCCATCTTGAAGTATTTCCAATTTCTAAGATGTTTGGTTCTGAAGTCAACTCTCAAATCACTCTCAGTTTGCCACCAAAGTTGGTTGTATCGAAGATTGCTCTGTGGGCAACTATGCTGACACCCATGACCAAATATGCTCTTGAATTTGCACCATTTTCTATTCAGCTAGAGCATAAGCTTCCAAGGTCCATGAGTGGCATAACCAAAATGATAATTAGAAGCTCTGTGGGTTCATTTTTACTTTTGGTTATACTAGTCCTTGCTCTATCAGTGCCTTATTTTCAGTATGTACTAAGTCTCACAGGTTCCCTTGTAAGCATTGCAATCTGTTTGATTCTCCCTTGTGGTTTCTACACCAAGATTTTTTGGGGTCGTATACCAAAACCCCTCTTGGTTTGACTGAAATTCTCTGACCCTTGGTTTAAGTTAGCATTTGGCATTAGGTGGAAGATCACTGTCCTTTGCTTGTAATTCTGTCCAGAAGTGTATATGAATTTTTTTTTTTTCTGTTTTTTCTCTCTGTTTAGACTTCATTCTAATTGGAGATATTAATGTGTGGCTTGTATGCTAGGTACTGATTTTCATCCATATATGCATGTTCAGATTCAAGCTCTGAATTGTTGACAATTCCTTCATGCTTAGTCCTGTATGGCTTTTTTATATCTTGGTAGATAGTATTGCTGTGGACTTGGTGATTTATATATATGAGAAATAGACAGCACTGAAGTCTAATATTTTGTTTCATCACCTAGGATCCTAAAGTATCCGTCAAGCTTTTTGCAGTTTTTTTTTTTAAAATCCATTATCCAGAAAGCTTTTAAAATTTTAGAAAATAGTACACCTATATCATAGGGTTAGTGTCTCACCATTTTGCTCATTCATGGTTCTATAAAAGAGATAATTATATAGTTAACTTTGACGTACAACAATGTTTGGTTTATCTATTTTAGTGCCAGCCTTCTCAAATTTGTGGAGATACGGAATCCTTCATCACAAATTCAGTTTCATCTTGTTTCTTTCCCTTGCAACTACTGCATTCAAATTCTGCCAATTCTTTGACTATGGAAACAACTGCTTCCCTTCTCCACCCCTGCCAGTATTTGCTTTTCACCCTCTCCTTGATTTTGCTCATAGCATGAAACATTATTTGTTTAAGGATATAATTAACATAAGCTTGCTTAGTAGTGTATCTAAGGGATGCCCTGCAGCAAATTTGGCTTTGTCTCTTTTTGATGCTATTGATTATGTTTGATTTGTTCTGACTAATTCCATTGGTTAGTTGATTGTTTCTTCTTTACTGTTTTTTTCCCCCTTTCATGAACCTTGTTAGGAATGTGAGCATCCTTTGGCACCATGATAATTCCATAAAATAGAATTATTATAGCTTCAATTATGCTTTATCTGGCTAGTTCTTAAGTTATTTTGCATGAATGTGTGTCATATTCTCTAGTTATTTATTAATTTTAGTTAGTGTCAAAGTTATAGTTTTATTTAATTTCCTAACATGTTTTTAGCTCATTCATAGTCCTTTTTGATTGCTCTTGAAGGTTAGAGCATTAGGAGGTTGAAGAAGGAACTAAACAGGACAAATCAAGTGCTGGAAAAGCTCTCTGGCCAGCCAGTGCCCAGCACCAGAATCGTGGCACCTAGCGCCAGCATGGCAGAGAAGAACCTAGCTTCCCAGTGAGCCAGCGCCAGAACTCCAGCGCCCAGCGCCAGCCTTCTAGCATTGTAGCACCCGTATATTCATCAGCCAGCGCCCAGCACTGGAATTGCTCTTGAAGGTTAGAGCATTAGGAGGTTGAAGAAGGAACTAAAAAGGACAAATCAAGTGCTGGAAAAGCTCTCTGGCCAGCCAGTGCCCAGCGCCAGAATCGTGGCGCCTAGCGCCAGCATGGCAGAGAAGAACCTAGCTTCCCAGTGAGCCAGCGCCTAGCGCCAGCCTTCCAGCATTGTAGCACCCATATATTCATCAGCCAGCGCCTAGCGCTGGAGTAAGTGCTGAGGTGTCTTTCAACTTAGATAATTTTCTTGCTTAGCCCAAAATAGAGAGACCTCATGTTATTTTATTTGTCTTATTAACTCCTTTGATGCTTACACATTATATTGTACCTATAAGTCTTATGCCCTTGCCTAGCTAGTTTTGACATACATGTAAATAGGCAGGATGAGCATCTAGTCTAGTTTTGCACTATGCTCTAATATTGCAATTGTTATGCTATATTCTTTACATACCATAATGAATCCAGATAATGAGCTAATGTATGATTCTAGTGGATGACATTGATATGAAAAATTTACTATGAACATTGGGATGTGACTGAATTTGAAATTGCTTATCCGAGAAGTCACTTAAGGGTGTGGTAGGCCTTGGCGGCCTTGGCCATGTGGCTGTCAAGTTTGCCAAAGCTTTCAATATCAAAGTCAGAGTCATAAGCACTTCTCCTAGTAAGAAGAATGAAGCTTTGGAACACCTTGGCACAGACACATTCTTGGTTAGTCGTGACCAACAACAACTGTAGGTAAGAAAAAAGACAAAAAAACTCTTCCTTTTGATTCTTTGTAGCATGGTGCATGAATGATCTGGTTTGGTTTGGTGTTTTTAGGATGCCATAGGCACAATGGACAGCATCATTAGCACAGTTTCAGCCCATCTTACTCTGTGGCCATTAATTGATTTATTGAAAACAAGTGGAAAATTGGTTTTGGTGGGTGCACCAGTGTTACCTCTTGGGTTTCAAGCTTTGCCTTTTATTTTTGGTAAGCAATGTATTCCGTGTCCTACTAGTTATGATGCTTCAATTCTTGTATTGAGGAATCAGAGTGTTAAATGCAAACATTGTGGTTGACATATATAGGGAGGAAGATAATCGCTGGCAGTACAACAAGAGGGACCAAAGAGATGCAAGAGATGATGGATTTTGCAGCAAAACATAATGTGACGGCAGATGTGGAACTTATTCCAATGGACTACATAAGCACTGCTTTAGAGCGATTTGCAAATAATGATGTTAAGTACCTTTAATTTTGTCATTAATGTGGCAAATACAATAAATAAACTCTCTAATTAAGAATTGAGTTGTACCCTCTTTGTTGCCCTTGATTTGGTATATGAAGTAGGGGGTTTTACTTGTATTTGTATATGTCTTTTGAATATATTTATATTTCTGGATTGTATTTGAATTTATTTACTATTTCACTAATAAATTTGATAATAAAGTCTTATTATCTTTAATAGCATATGCTTCAATTCAAGTATACTCTTTCAATTCATGAAATTTGTTGGTGGAATAAAAAGTTGCTATGTTCTTGTTCATTATAGGGCATAATATTCACCATAGAGTAGTAGCAGACCATTTTTAACATTTCACAGAAATAATTTCTCGTTATTTTAAAGACGTGTTGAGAGCAGTATGTCGATTAAGAAAAGAGCTAATCAAACAAGAGTTTACAAAATTGCCTGGAAAAATTAAAGCTAATCCAATTTATTATCCATGGTTCAAGGTATGTGTTTCTATTAAGAATTTACTCATATTTTCATTAAAACATTACCATAATTTATTTACAAAATTAGTCATCATCAAAATAAAAACATAGACATGGGGGAGACAAGCTCCAATCAAGATAACTTGTCAAGATTATCTGATGAAGGGGCAGAAGAAATGGCAACATATCGTGACTATATTTCAAATTAGATGTGGGTAGAACATAACAATTATTCATAATAATTTGTATATATTAACTTATATAATTGTTAATGTTATTTTTGTACCACCTATGATTAGTATGAACAACTATAAATGATGTTGTTATTTATTTTACAACAATATATTTAAATGTATTAATGCCATATCAATATTATATTAAATTTTATAATAATTTTTTTTCATTTTTACTTATTTATTCTTCTCATATTCTCATTAAAACATTACCATAATTTATTTACAAAATTAGTCATCATAAAAAAAAAAAAAAAAAACTTGTTCTCATATCAAACGAGTTTTCTGTTTTTTTGTTTTCAAAACTTGTTCTTAAAACAATTTTACCAAGCAAGTTTTCTGTTTTTCAGTTTTTAAAAATTGTTTTCATAACAGTTTATCAAACAGATTTTTTTATACTTTTGTTTTACAGAACAATTTTTAAAAACAGTTTTCAAAAACAGTTTTTAAAAACAAAAAAACAAAAACACTTTCAAACAAGCCCATTGTTTCTCTGTTTTGGCTTCCTTCATAATTTCATCGGCCATTTGGTGCATCATTTTGGCCTTATTGATCTAAATCATTGCAGTGGTTGCATTTTACAAATGTCAAAAGCTTTAACTTCCCCAGAAAGAGTCAAGAGATTGTTTGAAAGCCGTTAAGTACAGAGTTGCAGATCGATAGATTATGGTGTCATCTTCATAGCATCATGGAATTTGCCACAAAAAAAAAAAAAAAAAAAANAAAAAAAAAAAAAAAAAAAAAGATTGGAAAGTTTGAGTGATGGTGATCCACCACCCAGTGTATGATGTTTAGTTTTTATTTCTCTGTTGATTAAAAAAAATTAGGAGGCTTATAGATTATGACTTTATGAGATGACAAACACATCACTCGGTTCAAGTAGTAGCAAGTTGAACCCTGAACATGTGCATTGACTGTGGTTAAAGGTTTGAGGTCTAGTGTGAATATTGTTGGGAGAGTCAATCATAATTACTCTAAAACAATATTAGTCTCACATCCAATTAGATAAAGTGAGAATACTTGTAGTATTAACACACACAAAAATAATGGAGTTTCTTTTAGGCGGTTAATACAGTATACGAGAATAAAACCTTTTTTGTCTCACTGATGTTGTATTAGTAATGGTCAAAAACAGAAGACATGGTGTTGTAACTTTATTCTCTTTTAATATATTTCCTTTTTCAACAAAAAAAAAAAAAAAAACTACAAGTGACAACGTATGACAATATTAAACGCCTAAATGTGCATATTTGACATGGTGCTAAAAGAATTAATCAAACTAACAAATCTGAACTAAAATAAGGGCTTTTTGTCTTACTCTAATGCGGATGTAACTTTTATACACAATTATCAACTTTTTAATCTCCACTCACGATTATGCTTGAAGGAACATATTTTAAATTCCCATAGACTTTACTGGACGGATATGTGAAGCCAATCATGCTGCCAAGTAAGTTATAATATGCTCCTTTTCTTGTCCAAAATAAAGGATCATTCCATTTAATAATGCATTTTGTAGAACTTTTCCTTTAATAAGATAGTGTTATAACTATTTCCCTAAATGGGTTAGTCTTCCAACGATTTACTAAAATGGGTTAGTTTTATTTTTTAATAATTTAAAAGAAAAAAGTAGTCCCCTTTGGTGGTCCCTTATAGAAAATTTAATTGCCAACAAGGTGTTATAGCAAATTTAATTGCTAACAAGGTATACACAATTTTTGTTCGCTACTGACCCTTTTTTTCTTTTTCTTTTTAATATAAATAAATTCTAGTTCCTAAACACAAAGCATGCACAAGTCTCTAATACCAATTTTAAACATACACTAATTTTAACAAAGACAAAGATCCAACTTTTATAGAGATTGAAATCTTTTTAGTTTTGAGTCTATAACAAGCTTAGAAAATATTCTTTAAATCATACATGTGGGTAGTTCGTCCACCAAGCTTCGTCTATTGTTCTTCAACTATGTGGGTAGTTTGTCCACCAATCTTTGTATGTTGTTCTTCAACTATAGCACTTTTCTCCTACCTCGATTAGCAGTCACCTTAACACTGCTACTTTTTCTTTTACTACTGCTTCTTCACAATATCAAGGATAAAGAAGGATGTAAAGAAGGTTTGCAAAACCCCGTTCTTACTAGGTTTGAGGACTTATGGAGATAATGACTATGAATTAAATTGCAAGAAGGCAACCGAAGATACAAAGGAACAGTTATCTTTTATTGATGATAGCTTTAGAAAACTTACAGACTCTACTACCTTCAGACTAAAGGAAGTTTTTAGAACATCGCTTCGCTTATCACATTTAGCTTTCTTTCCCTTACACCTCACCTCACCCCATTCTATAAGAAGCAATCCATTTCCCTTTTATAGACAAAAGAGTGGACTTCAAACTGCGGATTCTACACTTAACAAAATAAAAGATAAGGTTTAAGCACTTTGCATGAGTGCTCAGGTACTGTACAAGAGTCATAAGACTCAACTATTCCTTCCCTAATTCTACTATCTTACAAGGGTTTTGACACAGAGTTTTCAGAAGTTAATTCAGAGGTGGCAGTTAATTGAGGCAACTCATCCTTCCATCTGATTCACAATGTTTTCCCATGCATATGCATCAAATACGTGGTCATTCCATCCAAGCTTATTCTCATGGGCGTCGCCAAGTGTTTCTTCACTTTCATGCATGCTGCCATCTGTTTCATTATCCATGAAAGTGCTACCATGTGTCACCTCAGTCCATGCTCCAAAGAAGTCTTTCAAGGCTTCGTGGCATTCCTTAGTCATTTCTATTGTTAAGTTGGCTATTCTGTTTTGATATATCTAGCTTTTTTGGTAATTTATCTGGAATTCTCTCCTCATTTTTCTTTGAAAAATAATTCTTTCTATTGTTGAGAAAGTCTTCATCCAATCTTTTTGCAAGAGAGCAAAATAGTGATTTAGTAGTTCACAAGCTTTTAACAATGCGATAATTCTTCCACTAAGGTCTTTTACCTCTTTCGACAAAATAGACTTCTAGGTCTCTCATTCTTTTGTAGTGTTGTGAAAATTCCAACGCAAGTATACGTTGTCGTTTGCAAGTAATAAAATGAGATCAATTTATCGTTCCCACGAGGACTAATGTACCAACTACCGAAATAGGTTTAACCTTAACTTTATCTAATCAATCGATAAGAAGATATTTCAATGAGATCAATTTATCGTTCCCACGAGAACTAATGTACCAACTACCGAAATAGGGTTAACCTTAACTTTATCTAATCAATCGATAAGAAGATATTTCAATGGAACAACTAAAAATAGAATGAAAACAATGTAAACCAGAAAAATAGCAAATTAAACCAGAAAAATTATAGATTCAGCAAGAGAGAAGCACCTAGGGTTCCGACTTCACCATAATTACTCCCAGCTTTCATTCCATATTCCATTAACTCCAATTTATCTTCCTATTTGCTAATCAAGATTCCCTAATTTATTCACTAGCCTCTCCCAAGGTCTAGTGTAAATATCCCTTAACTACTAACCCTGTATATCCCTATACGAGTTACAATAATTATGAATTCATTTAGTTTTGTGGATCTTTTTAACTGATTACATGAACCATAGAGGTATATTCCTATCCTCCATGTAACTCATGGCATTTACCCCAAGGAACTTGACACACAACTCTCCTTCCGGTCTCATTGTGATTAACAAATCATCTAATTATTGGCCAGACAATCAGAAGCATTAAGAGAAGAGATAAACGCTCAAATTGAAGAGATAAATAATGGAATTAACTTCATATGAAACTACAGCTGGTCCTAATTAGGCTACATCGTACCCTAGATAAGAGAATTAGTTCATACTAGATGAAGAGAACAAGAAAGAATAAAATTGAGACATGATTCAAAGGTAA
This sequence comes from Cercis canadensis, assembly GCA_003255065.1. Lineage (NCBI taxonomy): Eukaryota > Viridiplantae > Streptophyta > Magnoliopsida > Fabales > Fabaceae > Cercis > Cercis canadensis. The sequence goes on from QAOA01006709.1 coordinate 288,243, forward strand.
AAGAGGAAAAACTCTGGTTTGAAGGTCGAATTAGCCTTGCATCTCCTCCCTTCAATCCTTCCTTTGCCTCCTTTGTGCCTCCAAGAGTGTCTAAGAACGATCTCCCTTCTAATTCCCTTGTTTCTTATTTATATCCCCCACTCTAAAGCCCTAAAACCCATGAGAAAATAAGCCACGTCTGCAGAATTAACTTCGGGCGCCGCACCTCTGAGTTGCTGGAAGAAATCTGGTTCTTTTCATTTTTCGGGCGCCGCACCTCTGTATTTTGAGGGGTGCAGCGCTACTGTTCAAGGGGTGCGGCTCTGAGCTGCTGTCCCAACATGTGTATTTTTTCGCATACAAGGGGTGCGGCGCTACTGTTCAAGGGGTGCACCCCTGAGCTGCTGTCCTGGTTTTAAGTTTCATGCTCCAAGGGCCGCGACTCTAGGTTTTGAGCGCCGCAACTCTTGAATTCTGTCCCAAAAACTTCTCAATTCTTCAATTCTTCATTCTAACCTATGAAACCTACAATTTAACATAAAAGATCACATTATATGATGATTAATCTCAATAAACAATCAAATACTTAAGTAAAGGATATCTAAAAAGTGGATATAACAGCCACTCAACATTTAATATTGTCCTATCTGAATCTATCGAAAACACCTTCAGATCACTCCCGCTTCTAACTCTTGAGAAAGCTACATATAGTTGTTCGTGACTAAAAATTGGTCTTGGAAGATATAGCCCCACGTGAGAGAGTGACTGTTCTTGACTCTTATTTATTGTCATAGCAAAGCATACTTGTACAGGGAATTGTCTCTGTTTTAATTGAAAGGGTATTCTTCAATCAGATGATGTCAGATTCATTCTAGGGATGAATACCTAGTGACTGTTCTTGACTCTTATTTATTGTCATAGCAAAGCATACTTATACAGGGAATTGTCTCTGTTTTAATTGAAAGGGCATTCTTCAATCAGATGATGTCAGATTCATTCTAGGGATGAATACCTTCTCTCCTGAGTTACTGCCTGAAATAATTTTTGTTTCAATCACATAATTTTCAAGTTGTGTGATGATTAGCCTCGTACCATTGCATAGTCCATTACGCAAATCAATGTTCCTTAATAACATAATTGGCACACCAACCTTCAACAATAGCTTGTGATTTGGTAGGCCAGATAGTGTGATATTATTCAAGAATTCGGGTGTGTGGATGTCATCCATTCCGTTCCCAAACGATTTGCATGTATTGTCCGCACTCAGAAAACTTTCTCATCGCCATGCATTAAAGAAATCATGTAATCATTGATCTGAATTCAAGAATTCGGGTGTGTGGATGTCATTTATTCCGTTCCCAAACGATTTGCATGTATTGTCTGCACTCAGAAAAACTTTCTCGTCGCCATGCATTAAAGAAATCATGTAATCATTGATCTGTTTTAGGATCACAATAATAGTAAGGCCAACAACATGATTCTTCACATATGATAGCATTTCCTCAGCAAAGTTCTCATATAAAGTAACATCGGTGGTACACTTACTTGAAACCAAAACAAATCAACATTAATAAATTACAACATCAATTTATATAAATCATAAAACAATACATATAAGGATAGTTTGAGTGGTACTTACTTCAAATCCTCAAGCGTAATCAAGAGGTACCTTATTGGCTTCCCATTCTTCATCCTTTCCACAATTTCACCAATTGACCTTAGCATACCAATGAGGTCAAACCAATACCTAAAATCTTCCTCGACCAACCTTTGAGTTTCAATATCATTGAAGCCCATAAAATTGAAGCCATGAATGAGAATATCTACACCTATGGTCTGTTTCACCCGTGTCTCAAACCTAAATATCAATTTGAATTCATGAGGTGTGATTCTGTAGTCACCCATGTTGTCCTCAACAGTAAAAGTGTCCATAAAATATACATGGCTTTCAGTTATAAGATTTCTAAACTTGTAAACATACATCTCTTTGACGTATGCACCAATCTTGTCACCCTAATAAGAAATTTGTGTAAAAAATTCTTGTGACCTATACTCCAAATACATTGGAATAAGGTAAAGTAATGAACTAACCTTTTTATTGACCAGGACCATCTCGATCTCTTTCTCCAGTCCTGTCCTTTTGTATGAGGGAACTTTCCAGAGACGAACAACATGCACCTTAATCTTCCAATTGTGTAGATCCTTGGTTATGTCAGATACATCAATTAATTTATCAGCCATTCTATCCTAGAAAAGGAGATTGATATTTGTTAAAATACTTGCTACGTACATAACAAAGAAGATACCATGAGATTTTGGCAAAATTAAATAGAAGAATATTACCATGAGATTTTGCAGTATACACTGCTTGACTACTCATGCTTTTGACTACTATTCTCTTTTAAATATTGCACTATACAGAAGATGTAGCAGAACTTTCTGAATGCCTTAGCAAAGTACTCTCACACGCAGTTGTTCCTTATGGTCCCTGATTTAAAGAGTTAGCAATCACACATATTGTTGCTCTTTATTAGACAAAAGGCAATAAAAATCAAATAACACATAATAACACATTTTCTTGTAATATATGCTAAAAAAACACATTCATTGTAAGTATCACTCAAACTTACATCTTTATTATGAAAAATGTGCTAGAACTGAGACAGTTAAATGTACCCATGACCTAGCTCGTAAAAATAGACAAAATCAACCTTCAATTTCTATCTTGGTAACCATAAATATTTTAGGATTGTCTACCCCGGAATGAATAACAAAGTTTAGAAAGTGAATTTAAAATCAATACTAATAAAAAATTAAAATCATGGCACTGGCATTCTTTCTCAGTCCATGAATATGTAGTATAATTACTACTCTATTATATCAAAAAGCTTAGAAAGTGAAAGCCCAAATCTTCTCATCAAATTTTTTCATGCATGCTTTTATAAAATAGATCAAGTCATGGCACATGCATTTTAAGAATGACAATTGCTCATAAAGAAAGAATGCAACTGTCTTGTTAACCATATGGATTTTAGGAGGGTCTACCTATAAATAAATAACAAAATAACAAAGTGACATGTCAGGGCAATATACTTTTTTTTTATATCAATATTAAAAAAAAAAATTAAAGTCATGGCACATCCATTTCTCAGTCCAGCGGAATAGTCCATGTATATGTATTACAATTACTACTATATTATATTAGATAGCTTAGAAAGTGAAATCCCTATTCTATTCATGGAGTTTTATCATGCACTTTTTCATATAGAAGATCAAGTCATGACACATGCATTTTAAGAATTTCAGCTGTTCATAAAGAAAGGAAACACAACCAATGTTCTTCATCTGAAAATTTGTGCAATTAAATTATAATCTAGCAAAGAAAATAGCATCGTAGAATTCGAACATCCAACAAACAATATAAAACACCTGAGAAAGGCAAATCATAAGGTGATAGACACAAATCCAAAGAGCCAAGTATTTAAGGGAACAAAATTATAATTTTATGTTACATATGCTATTATGGAGATTAAGTAT